>JANKKI010000341.1:0-468616 GCA_025175665.1 Cinchona pubescens
ATTGTGTCCTTAGCACCAATAATTGCCTTCAGAGGCATTAAATAAAATTAATTGGTCGTGCGGCCCCCAATTGCACAGTAAGACTTTAAATTAAATCAATTGGATTTAGTGGCAACTAGTGCTTACGACACATTCAGTTAAATCAATCGATCGTAACGCCCACAATCGCCTTATGAGGTATTCAATTAAATTAGTCATCCTTATTGCCACAGTTTCCATCTAAAACACTAAATTCAACTAATTGACCTTAGTTTCGGCAATTTTCTACTAAGGTATAAAATAAAATTAATTTTCCGTACCATCCGTTTTTCCAAATGGCGTAAAATTTAATTAACTGGCACCAATGCTCGCAATTTCCTTCTAAGAAATTAAATTTAATTAATTGACCTTCACAGACACAATATCCTTTTAAGGCACTAAATAAAATTAATTGGCCGTCTCGCCCTCGAACGCACACTAAGGCATTAAAATAAAATGATTTTGGCCTTAGTGCCCGCTATTGCTTTGCTTTCCGAGGCACGATATTAAATTAATTGTCCTTATTGCCACAATTACATTCTAAAGCACTTATTTGAAATTGTTATCAGTACTCCCTAATGTTTCCTAGCGAGGCTTAAGGTTATATAATTTGCCTGAGTACCCGTAATTGCCTTCGGAGGCACAAAATTAAATTTACTGGCCCCAATGCCCACAATTGCCTTCTAAGAAAATTTTGTGTAATTAGACAGACCTTAGGGATCTTATTTACACCAGGCATTATATTAAATTAAATGGCCGTACACATTTACCGTACCATTTCTTTTTCCAAATTTGGGCGTAAAATTTAATTAACGATGCCTTATGCTCGCAATTTACTTCTAAGAAATTAAATTTAATTAATTGACCTTCACATACATAATATCCTTTTAAGGCACTGAATAAAATTAATTGGTCGGCTCGCCCTCGAACGCACACTAAGGCATTAAAATAAAATGATTGGCCTTAGTGTATACTAGAATGCCTCATAAGCCGAGGCACGATATTAAATTAATTATCCTTATTGCCACAATTACATTCTAAAGCACTTATTTGAAATTGTTATCAATACTCCCTAGAGTTTCCTGGCAAGGCTTAAAGTTATACTAATTTGCCTTAGTACCCGTACTTGGTTTCAGAGGCACAAAATTAAATTTACTGGCCTCAATGCCCACAATTGCCTTCTAAGAAATTATGTGTAACTAATTGTCCTCAGCACCAATAATTGCCTTCAGAGGCATTAAATTAAATTAATTGGCCGTACCGCCCCCAATTGCACACATTTTTAAATAAAATTAGGGATTTATTTATTTAATTTATGTGCCTCCAGACACAATATCCTTCTAAGGCACTAAATAAAATTAATTGGCCGTCTCGCCCTCGAACGCACACTAAGGCATTAAAATAAAATGATTGGCCTTAGTGCCCGCTATTGCTTTCCGAGGCACGATATTAAATTAATTGTCCTTATTGCCACAATTACATTCTAAAGCACTAATTTGAAATTGTTATCAATACTACCCTAGAGTTTCCTGGCGAGGCTTAAAGTTATATTAATTTGCCTTAGTACCCGTAATTGGTTTCAGAGGCACAAAATTAAATTTACTGGTCTCGATGCCCACATTTGCCTTCTAAGAAATTATACGTAACTAATTGTCCTTAGCACCAATAATTGCCTTCAGAGGCATTAAATAAAATTAATTGGTCGTGCGGCCCCCAATTGCACAGTAAGACTTTAAATTAAATCAATTGGATTTAGTGGCAACTAGTGCTTACGACACATTCAGTTAAATCAATCGATCGTAATGCCCACAATCGCCTTATGAGGCATTCAATTAAATTAGTCATCCTTATTGCCACAGTTTCCATCTAAAACACTAAATTTGACTAATTGACCTTAGTTTCGGCAATTTTCTACTAAGGTATAAAATAAAATTAATTTTCCGTACCATCCGTTTTTCCAAATCTGGCGTAAAATTTAATTAACTGGCATCAATGCTCGCAATTACCTTCTAATGAAATTAAATTTAATTAATTGACCTTCACAGACACAATATCCTTCTAAGGCACTAAATAAAATTAATTGGCCGTCTCGCCCTCGAACGCACACTAAGGCATTAAAATAAAATGATTGGCCTTAGTGCCCGCTATTGCTTTCCGAGGCACGATATTAAATTAATTGTCCTTATTGCCACAATTACATTCTAAAGCACTTATTTGAAATTGTTATCAGTACTCCCTAATGTTTTCTAGCGAGGCTTAAGGTTATATTAATTTTCCTGAGTAATGTAACTGTGGCAATAAGAAGAATTAATTTAATATTGTGCCTCAATGCCCACAATTGCGTTCTAAGAAATTATGTGTAACTAGTTGTCCTTAGCACCAATAATTGCCTTCAGAGGCACTAAATTAAATTAATTGGCCGTACCGCCCCCGCAAATCCATTGCCCTTTGTGGCAGCTAGTGCTTACGACACATTCAGTTAAATCAATCGATCGTAATGCCCACAATGGCCTTATGAGTGTATTGAATTAAATTAGTCATCCTTATTGCCACAGTTACCTTCTAAAACACTAAATTCAACTAATTGACCTTAGTTTCGATAATTTTCTACGAAGGTATAAAATGAAATTAATTTACCGTACCATCCGTTTTTCCAAATTTGGGCGTAAAATTTAATTAACGAATCAATGCTCGCAATTTACTTCTAAGAAATTAAATTTAATTAATTGACCTTCACATACACAATATCCTTTTAAGGCACTGAATAAAATTAATTGGTCGTCTCGCCCTCGAACGCACACTAAGGCATTAAAATAAAATGAGTGGCCTTAGTGCCCACTATTGCTTTCCGAGGCACGATATTAAATTAATTATCCTTATTGCCACAATTACATTCTAAAGCAGTTATTTGAAATTGTTATCAATACTCCCTAGAGTTTCCTGGCAAGGCTTAAAGTTATACTAATTTGCCTTAGTACCCGTACTTGGTTTCAGAGGCACAAAATTAAATTTACTGGTCTCAATAGTGCCCCACAATTGCCTTCTAAGAAATTATGTGTAACTAATTGTCCTCAGCACCAATAATTGCCTTCAGAGGCATTAAATTAAATTAATTGGCGTAGGCCAATTGCCAATTGATTTAATTTAATGCCTTAGTGCAATTGCTGTCTCTTATACACATCTAGATGTGTATAAGAAGCAACTAGTGCTTATTATACACATCTAGTTAGTGTCAATAAGTAATGCCCACGATGCCTTTATGAGTCATTCAATTCAATTAGTCATCCTTATTGCCACGCTTACCTTCTAAAACACTAAATTCAACTAATTGACCTTAGTTTGGCAATTTTCTACGATGGTTTAAAATTAAATTAATTTGCCACTCATTACCGTTGTGGAAATTACGATCGATTTATTTAACCGAATGTGTCGTAATTACTAGTTTTAATAAATTAAATTGAATTAAAGGAAATTAGTATCTAGACAATATCCTTCTAAGGCTCTAAATAAAATTAATTGGCCGTCTACGCCCTCGACGCACACTAAGAGGATGCCCACATTTGCCTTCTAAGAAATTATACGTAACTAATTGTCCTTAGCACCAATAATTGCCTTCAGAGGCATTAAATAAAATTAATTGGTCGTGCGGCCCCCAATTGCACAGTAAGACTTTAAATTAAATCAATTGGATTTAGTGGCAACTAGTGCTTACGACACATTCAGTTAAATCAATCGATCGTAATGCCCACAATCGCCTTATGAGGCATTCAATTAAATTAGTCATCCTTATTGCCACAGTTTCCATCTAAAACACTAAATTTGACTAATTGACCTTAGTAGGCAATAATTGATTCAATAGTGGCGCGTAAATTTAATTAACCGGCATCAATGCTCGCAATTACCTTCTAAGAAATTAAATTTAATTAATTGACCTTCACAGACACAATATCCTTCTAAGGCACTAAATAAAATTAATTGGCCGTCTCGCCCTCGAACGCACACTAAGGCATTAAAATAAAATGATTGGCCTTAGTGCCCGCTATTGCTTTCCGAGGCACGATATTAAATTAATTGTCCTTATTGCCACAATTACATTCTAAAGCACTTATTTGAAATTGTTATCAGTACTCCCTAATGTTTCCTAGCGAGGCTTAAGGTTATATTAATTTTCCTGAGTACCCGTAATTGCCTTCGGAGGCACAAAATTAAATTTACTGGCCCCAATGCCCACAATTGCGTTCTAAGAAATTATGTGTAACTAGTTGTCCTTAGCACCAATAATTGCCTTCAGAGGCACTAATATTTAAGTTAAATCAATCGATCGTAATGCCCACAATGGCCTTATGAGGTATTGAATTAAATTAGTCATCCTTATTGCCACAGTTACCTTCTAAAACACTAAATTCAACTAATTGACCTTAGTTTCGATAATTTTCTACGAAGGTATAAAATGAAATTAATTTACCGTACCATCCGTTTTTCCAAATTTGGGCGTAAAATTTAATTAACGAATCAATGCTCGCAATTTACTTCTAAGAAATTAAATTTAATTAATTGACCTTCACATACACAATATCCTTTTAAGGCACTGAATAAAATTAATTGGTCGTCTCGCCCTCGAACGCACACTAAGGCATTAAAATAAAATGACTGGCCTTAGTGCCCACTATTGCTTTCCGAGGCACGATATTAAATTAATTATCCTTATTGCCACAATTACATTCTAAAGCACTTATTTGAAACTTAAATTAAATGCTTATGAGTCATTCAATTCAATTAGTCATCCTTATTGCCACAGTTACCTTCTAAAACACTAAATTCAACTAATTGACCTTAGTTTCGGCAATTTTCTACGATGGTATAAAATTAAATTAATTTGCCGTACCATCCGTTTTTCAAAATCTGGGCGTAAAATTTAATTAACTGGCATCAATGCTCGCAATTACCTTCTAAGTTTAGAAATTAATTTAATTAATTGACCTTCACAGACACAATATCCTTCTAAGGCACTAAATAAAATTAATTGGCCGTCTCGCCCTCGAACGCACACTAAGGCATTAAAATAAAATGATTGGCCTTAGTGCCTGCTATTGCTTTCCGAGGCACGATATTAAATTAATTGTCCTTATTGCCACAATTACATTCTAAAGCACTAATTTGAAATTGTTATCAATACTCCCTAGAGTTTCCTGGCGAGGGCTTAAAGTTATATTAATTTGCCTTAGTACCCGTAATTGGTTTCAGAGGCACAAAATTAAATTTACTGGCCTCGATGCCCACATTTGCCTTCTAAGAAATTATACGTAACTAATTGTCCTTAGCACCAATAATTGCCTTCAGAGGCATTAAATAAAATTAATTGGTCGTGCGGCCCCCAATTGCACAGTAAGACTTTAAATTAAATCAATTGGATTTAGTGGCAACTAGTGCTTACGACACATTCAGTTAAATCAATCGATCGTAGTCTCTTATACACATCTAGATGTGTATAAGAGACAGCTTTAAGCCTCGCTAGGAAGCTTTAAATAAAATTAATTTTCCTACCATCCGTTTTTCCAAATCTGGCGTAAAATTTAATTAACTGGCATCAATGCTCGCAATTACCTTCTAAGAAATTAAATTTAATTAATTGACCTTCACAGACACAATATCCTTCTAAGGCACTAAATAAAATTAATTGGCCGTCTCGCCCTCGAACGCACACTAAGGCATTAAAATAAAATGATTGGCCTTAGTGCCCGCTATTGCTTTCCGAGGCACGATATTAAATTAATTGTCCTTATTGCCACAATTACATTCTAAAGCACTTATTTGAAATTGTTATCAGTACTCCCTAATGTTTCCTAGCGAGGCTTAAGGTTATATTAATTTGCCTTAGTACCCGTAATTGCCTTCGGAGGCACAAAATTAAATGATTACTGGCCCCAATGCCCACAATTGCGTTCTAAGAAATTATGTGTAACTAGTTGTCCTTAGCACCAATAATTGCCTTCAGAGGCACTAAATTAAATTAATTGGCCGTACCGCCCGCAAATCAATTGCCCTTAGTGGCAACTAGTGCTTACGACACATTCAGTTAAATCAATCGATCGTAATGCCCACAATGGCCTTATGAGGTATTGAATTAAATTAGTCATCCTTATTGCCACAGTTACCTTCTTAAACACTAAATTCAACTAATTGACCTTAGTTACGGCAATTTTCTACGAAGGTATAAAATGAAATTAATTTTCCGTACCATCCGTTTTTCAGAATCTGGGCGTAAAATTTAATTAACTGGCATCAATGCTCGCAATTACCTTCTAAGAAATTAAATTTAATTAATTGACCTTCACAGACACAATATCCTTCTAAGGCACTAAATAAAATTAATTGGCCGTCTCGCCCTCGAACGCACACTAAGGCATTAAAATAAAATGATCATTTGGCCTTAGTGCCCGCTATTGCTTTCCGAGGCACGATATTAAATTAATTGTCCTTATTGCCACAATTACATTCCAAAGCACTAATTTGAAATTGTTATAAATACTCCCTAGAGTTTCCTGGCGAGGCTTAAAGTTATATTAATTTGCCTTAGTACCCGTAATTGGTTTCAGAGGCACAAAATTAAATTTACTGGCCTCGATGCCCACATTTGCCTTCTAAGAAATTATACGTAACTAATTGTCCTTAGCACCAATAATTGCCTTCAGAGGCATTAAATAAAATTAATTGGTCGTGCGGCCCCCAATTGCACAGTAAGACTTTAAATTAAATCAATTGGATTTAGTGGCAACTAGTGCTTACGACACATTCAGTTAAATCAATCGATCGTAATGCCCACAATCGCCTTATGAGGCATTCAATTCAATTAGTCATCCTTATTGCCACAGTTACCATCTAAAACACTAAATTCAACTAATTGACCTTAGTTTCGGCAATTTTCTACTAAAGATTTAATTGACTAATAGTATAAAATTAAATTAATTTTCCGTACCATCCGTTAGCAATGGATTGGGCGTAAAATTTAATTAACTGGCATCAATGCTCGCAATTACCTTCTAAGAAATTAAATTTAATTAATTGACCTTCATAGACACAATATCCTTCTAAGGCACTAAATAAAATTAATTGGCCGTATCGCCCTCGAACGCACACTAAGGCATTAAAATAAAATGATTGGCCTTAGTGCCCACTATTGCTTTACGAGGCACGATATTAAAATAATTGTCCTTATTGCCACAATTACATTCTAAAGCACATATTTGAAATTGTTATCAGTACTCCCTAAAGTTTCCTAGCGAGGCTTAAGGTTATATTAATTTGCCTTAGTACCCGTAATTGCCTTCGGAGGCACAAAATTAAATTTACTGGCCTCAATGCCCACAATTGCCTTCTAAGAAATTATGTGTAACTAATTGTCCTTAGCACCAATAATTGCCTTCAGAGGCATTAAATTAAATTAATTGGTCGTACCGCCAATTGTAATTGCACACTTAGACATTAAATTAAATCAATTGGCCTTAGTGGCAACTAGTGCTTACGACACATTCAGTTAAATCAGTTGATCGTAATGCCCACAATAGCCTTATTAGGCATTCAATTAAATTAGTCATCCTTATTGCCACAGTTACCTGCTAAAACACTAAATTCAACTAATTGACCTTAGTTTCCGCAATTTTCTTCTAAGGTATAAAATTAAATTAATTCGCCGTGCCCTCCGTTTTTTCAAATCTGGGCGTAAAATTTAATTAACTGGCATCAATGCTCTGAATTTACTTCAAAGAAATTAAATTTCATTAATTGACCTTCTAAGGCACTAAATAAAATTAATTGGCCGTTTCGCCCTCGCACACACACAAAGGCATTAAAATAAAATGATTGGCCTTAGTGCCCACTATTGCTTTCCGGAGGACACGATATTAAATTAATTGTCTTTATTGCCACAATTACATTCTAAAGCACTTATATGAAATTGTTATCAGTACTCCCTAAATCAGTGCTTCCTAGCGAGGCTTAAAGTTATATTAAATTGCCTTAGTACCGGTAATTGCCTTCGGAAGCACAAAATTAAATTTACTGGCCTCAATGCCCACAATTGCCTTCTAAGAAATTATGTGTAACTAATTGTCCTGAGCACTGATAATTGCCTTCAGAGGCATTTAATTAAATTAATTGGCCGTACCTACCCAATTGTACACTAAGACATTAAATTAAATCAATTGGCCTTAGTGGCATTAAATTAAATTAGTCATCCTTATTGCCACAGTTACCTTCTAAAATACTAAATTCAACTAACTGACCTTAGTTTCGGCGTTTTTTTGCAAAGGTATAAAATTAAATTAATTTGTCGTACCCTCCGTTTTTCCAAATCTGGGCGTAAAATTTAATTAATTGGCATCAATGCTCTCAATTTCCTTCTAAGAAATTAAATTTAATTAATTGACCTTCACAGACACAATTTTCTTCTAAGGCACTAAATAAAATTAATTGGCCGTATCGCCCTCGAATATAAATTAGCGCACACTAAGGCATTAAAATAAAATGATTGGCCTTAGTGCCTACTATTGCTTTCCGAGGCACGATATTAAATTAATTGTCCTTAATGCCACAATTACATTCTAAAGCACTTATTTGAAATTGTTATCAGTACTCCCTAAAGTTTCCTAGCGAGGCTTCGAAATTATATTAATATTGCCTTAGTACCCATAATTGCCTTCAGAGGCACAAAATTAAATTGGCTGGCCTCAATGCCCACAATTGCCTTCTAAGAAATTATGTGTAACTAATTGTCCTCTAGACCAATAATTGCCTTCAGAGGCATTAAATTAAATTAATTGGCCGTACCTCCCCCAATTGTACACTAAGACATAAAATTAAATCAATTGGTTTTAGTGGCAACTAGTGCTTACGACACATTCAGTTAAATCAATCGATCGTAATGCCCACAATCGCCTTATGAGGCATTCAATTAAATTAGTCATCCTTATTGCCACAGTTACCTTCTAAAACACTAAATTCGAAGGCCAGTAAATTATAATTGACCTTAGTTTCGGCAATTTTCTATTAAGGTATAAAATTAAATTAATTTGCCGTACCATCCGTTTTTCCAAATTTGGGCGTAAAATTTAATTAACTGCCATCAATGGTCGCAATTTCCTTCCAAGAAATTAAATTTAATTTATTGACCTTCACAGACACAATTTCCTTCTAAGGCACTAAATAAAATTAATTGGCCGTATCGCCCTCGAACGCACACTAAGACATTAAAATAAAATGATTGGCCTTAGTGCCCACTATTGCTTTCCGAGGCAAGATATATTAAATTAATTGTCCTTAGTGCAACAAGTACATTCTAAAGCACTTATTTGAAATTGTTATCAGTACTCCCTCAAGTTTTCTAGCGAGGCTTAAGGTTATATTAATTTGCCTTGGTACCCGTAATTGCCTTCGGAGGCACAAAATTAAATTTACTAGCCTCAATGCCCACAGTTGCCTTCTAAGAAATTATGTATAACTAATTATCCTTAGCACCGATAATTGCCTAGCTTCCGAGGCATTAAATTAAATTAATTGGCCGTACCGCCCCCAATTGCACACTAAAACATTAAATTAAATCAATTTGCCTTAGTGGCAACTAGTGCTTACGACACATTCAGTTAAATCTATCGATCGTAATGCCCACAATCGCCTTATGAGGCATTCAATTCAATTAGTCATCCTTATTGCCACAGTTACCTTCTAAAACACTAAATTCAACTAATTGACCTTAGTTTTGGCAATTTTCTACAAAGGTATAAAATTAAATTAATTTGCCGTACCATCTGTTTTTTTCCAAATCTGGGCGTAAAATTTAATTAACTGGCATCAATGCTCGCAATTTCCTTCTAAGAAATTAAATTTAATTAATTGACCTTCACAGACACAATTTCCTTCAAAGGCACTAAATAAAATTATTTGGCCGTATCGCCCTCGAACGCACACTAAGGCATTAAAATAAAATGGTTGGCCTTAGTGCCCACTGTTGCTTTCCGAGGCACGATATTAAATTAATTGTCCAATTCTTGTTGCCACAATTACATTCTAAAGCACTTATTTGAAATTGTTATCAATACTCCTTAGACTTTCCTGGCGAGGCTTAAAGTTATATTAATTTGCCTTAGTCCCCGTAATTGGTTTTCAGAGGCACAAAATTAAATTTACTGGCCTCGATGCCCACATTTGCCTTCTAAGAAATTATTTATAACTAATTGTCCTTAGCACCAATAATTGCCTTCAGAGGCATTAAATAAAATTAATTGGTCATGCCGCCCCCAATTGCACACTAAGACATTAAATTAAATCAATTGGCTTTAGTGGCAACTAGTGCTTACGACACATTTAGCTAAATCAATCGATCGTAATGCCCACAACGACCTTATGAGGCAATAAATTAAATTAGTCATCCTTATTGCCACAGTTACCATATAAAACACTAAATTCAACTAATTGACCTTAGTTTCGGCAATTTTCTACGAAGGTATAAAATTAAATTAATTTTCCGTACCATCCGTTTTTCCAAATCTGGGCGTAGAAAATTTAATTAACTGCCATCAATGCTCGTAATATCCTTCTAAGAAATTAAATTTAATTAATTGACCTTCACAGACACAATTTTCTTCTAAGGCACTAAATAAAATTAATTGGCCGTATCGCCCTCGAACGCACACTAAGGCATTAAAATAAAATGATTGGCCTTAGTGCCCACTATTGCTTTACGAGGCACGATATTAAATTAATTGTCCTTAGTGCCACATTTACATTCTAAAGCACTTATTTGAAATTGTTATCAGTACTCCCTAATGTTTCCTAGCGAGGCTTAAGGTTATATTAATTTTGCCTTAGTACCCGTAATTGCCTTCAGAGGTACAAAATTAAATTTACTGGCCTCAATGCCCACAATTGACTTCCAACAAATTATGTGTAACTAATTGTCCTTAGCACCGATAATTGCCTTCAGAGGCATTAAATTTAATTAATTGGCCGTACCGCCCCCAATTACACACTAAGACATTAAATTAAATCAATTGTCTTTAGTGGCAACAACTAGTGCTTACGACACACTCAGTTAAATCAATCGATCGTAATGCCCACAATCGCCTTATGAGGCATTCTATTAAATTAGTCATCCTTATTGCCACAGTTACCATCTAAAACACTAAATTCAACTAATTGACCTTAGTTTTGGCAATTTTCTACGAAGGTATATAATTAAATTAATTTGCCGTACCGTCCGTTTTTCCAAATTTGGGCGTAAAATTTAATTAACTGGCATCAAAGCTCGCAGTTTCCTTCAGAGGCACTAAATTAAATCAATTGGCCTTAGTGGCAACTAGTGCTTACGACACATTCAGTTAAATCAATCGATCGTAATGCCCACAATCGCCTTATGAGGCATTCAATTAAATTAGTCAACCATATTGCCACACTAATTGAATTGAATGCCTCATAAGGCGATTGTGGGCATTACGATCGATAGATTTAACTGAATGTGTCGTAAGCACTAGTTGCCACTAAGGCAAATTGATTTAATTTAATGTTTTAGTGTCCATGCAATAATTGGGGGCGGTACGGCCAATTCATTTAATTTAATGCCTTAAGGCAATTATCGGTGCTAAGGATAATTAGTTACACATAATTTCTTAGAAGGCAACTGTGGGCATTGAGGCCAGTAAATTTAATTTTGTGCCTCCGAAGGCAATTACGGGTACCAAGGCAAATTAATATAACCTTAAGCCACGCTAGAAAACTTGAGGGAGTACTGATAACATTTTCAAATAAGTGCTTTAGAATGTACTTGTTGCACTAAGGACAATTAATTTAATATCGTGCCTCGGAAAGCAATAGTGGGCACTAAGGCCAATCATTTTATTTTAATGCACTTAATGTGCATTCGAGGGCGATACGGCCAATTAATTTAATTTAGTGCCTTAGAATGAAATTGTGTCTGTGAAGGTCAATAAATTAAATTTAATTTCTTGGAAGGAAATTGCGACCATTGATGGCAGTTAATTAAATTTTACGCCCAAATTTGGAAAAACGGATGGTACGGCAAATTAATTTAACTTCTTAATTCTTTTATACCTTAATAGAAAATTGCCGAAACTAAGGTCAATTATTCGAATTTACTGTTTTAGAAGGTAACTGTGGCAATAAGGATGACTAATTTAATTGAATGCCTCATAAGGCGATTGTGGGCATTACGATCGATTGATTTAACTGAATGTGTCGTAAGCACTATTTGCCACTAAAACCAATTGATTTAATTTAATGTCTTAGTGTGCAATTGTACGGCCAATTAATTTAATTTAATGCCTCTGAAGGCAATTATTGGTGCTGAGGACAATTAGTTACACATAATTTCTTAGAAGGCAATTGTGGGCATTGAGGCCAGCCAATTTAATTTTGTGCCTCTGAAGGCAATTACGGGTACTAAGGCATATTAATATAATCTTAAGCCTCACTAGGAAACTTTAGGGAGTACTGATAACAATTTCAAATAAGTGCTTTAGAATGTAATTGTGGCATTAAGGACAATTAATTTAATATCGTGCCTCGGAAAGCAATAGTAGGCACTAAGAATGCCAATCATTTTATTTTAATGCCTTAGTGTGCGTTCGAGGGCGGCCAATTAATTTAATTTAGTGCCTTAGAATGAAATTGTGTCTGTGAAGGTCAATAAATTAAATTTAATTTCTTGGAAGGAAATTGCGACCATTGATGGCAGTTAATTAAATTTTACGCCCAAATTTGGAAAAACGGAGGGTACGACAAATTAATTTAATTTTATACCTTTGCAGAAAATTGCCGAAACTAAGGTCAATTAGTTGAATTTAGTATTTTAGAAGGTAACTGTGGCAATAAGGATGACTAATTTAATTTAATGCCTCATAAGGCGATTGTGGGCATTATGATCGATTGATTTAACTGAATGTGTCGTAAGCACTAGTTGCCACTAAGGCCAATTGATTTAATTTAATGTCTCAGTGTACAATTGGGTAGGTACGGCCAATTAATTTAATTAAATGCCTCTGAAGGCAATTATCAGTGCTCAGGACAATTAGTTACACATAATTTCTTAGAAGGCAATTGTGGGCATGGTGAGGCCAGTAAATTTAATTTTGTGCCTCCGAAGGCAATTACCGGTACTAAGGCAATTTAATATAACCTTAAGCCTCGCTAGGAAGCTTTAGGGAGTACTGATAACAATTTCATATAAGTGCTTTAGAATGTAATTGTGGCAATAAAGACAATTAATTTAATATCGTGTCCTCCGGAAAGCAATAGTGGGCACTAAGGCCAATCATTTTATTTTAATGCCTTTGTGTGTGTTCGAGGGCGAAACGGCCAATTAATTTTATTTAGTGCCTTAGAAGGAAATTGTGTCTGTGAAGGTCAATTAATGAAATTTAATTTCTTTGAAGTAAATTCAGAGCATTGATGCCAGTTAATTAAATTTTACGCCCAGATTTGGAAAAATGGAGGGTACGGCGAATTAATTTAATTTGATACCTTAGTAGAAAATTGCGGAAACTAAGGTCAATCAATTGAATTTAGTGCTTTAGCAGGTAACTGTGACAATAAGGATGACTAATTTAATTGAATGCCTCATAAGGCGATTGTGGGCATTACGATCAATTGATTTAACTGAATGTGTCGTAAGCACTAGTTGCCACTAAGGCCAATTGATTTAATTTAATGTCTTAGTGTGCAATTGCGGGCGGTACGACCAATTAATTTAATTTAGTGCCTCTGAAGGCAATTATTGGTGCTAAGGACAACTAGTTACACATAATTTCTTAGAACGCAATTGTGGGCATTGGGGCCAGTAAATTTAATTTTGTGCCTCCGAAGGCAATTACGGGTACTAAGGCAAATTAATAAAACCTTAAGCCTCGCTAGGAAACTTTAGGGAGTACTGATAACAATTTCAAATATGTGCTTTAGAATGTAATTGTGGCAATAAGGACAATTATTTTAATATCGTGCCTCGTAAAGCAATAGTGGGCACTAAGGCCAATCATTTTATTTTAATGCCTTAGTGTGCGTTCGAGGGCGATACGGCCAATTAATTTTATTTAGTGCCTTAGATGGAAATTGTGTCTCTGAAGGTCAATTAATATAAATTTATAAATTTAATTTCTTAGAAAGGAAATTGCGAGCATTGATGCCAGTTAATTAAATTTTACGCCCAGATTTGGAAAAATGGATGATACGGAAAATTAATTTTATTTTATACCTTCGTAAAAAATTGCCGAAACTAAGGTCAATTAGTTGAATTTAGTGTTTTAGATGGTAACTGTGGCAATAAGGATGACTAATTTAATTGAATGCCTCATAAGGCGATTGTGGGCATTACGATCGATTGATTTAACTGAATGTGTCGTAAGCACTAGTTGCCACTAAAGACAATTGATTTAATTTAATGTCTTAGTGTGCAATTGGGGGCGGCACGACCAATTAATTTTATTTAATGCTTCTGAAGGCAATTATTGGTGCTAAGGACAATTAGTTACATATAATTTCTTAGAAGACAAATGTGGGCATCGAGGCCAATAAATTTAATTTTTTGCCTCTGTAACCAATTACGGGCACAAAGGCAAATTAATATAACTTTAAGCCTCGCCAAGAAACTCTAGAGGAGTATTAATAACAATTTCAAATAAGTGCTATAGAATGTAATTGTGGCAATGTGGAAAATTAATTTAAAATCATGCCTCGGAAAGCAATAGTGGGCACTCATGCCAATCATTTTATTTTAATGCCTTAGTGTGCGTTCGAGGGCGATACGGCCAATTAATTTTATTTTGTGCCTTAGAAGGAAATTCTGTCTGTGAAGGTCAATTAATTAAATTTAATTTCTTAGAAGGAAATTGCGAGCAATGATGCCAGTTAATTAAATTTTACGCCCAGATTTGAAAAAACGGATGGTACGGCAAATTAATTAAATTTTATACCTTCGTAGAAAATTGCCGAAACAAAGGTCAATTAGTTGAATTTAGTATTTTAGAAGGTAACTGTGGCAATAAGGATGACTAATTTAATTCAATGCCTCATAAGTCGATTGTGGGCATTACGATCGATTGATTTAACTGAATGTGTCGTAAGCACTAGTTGCCACTAAGTCCAATTGATTTAATTTAATGAAATGTCTTAGTGTGCAATTGGGGCGGTACGGCCAATTAATTTAATTTAATGCCTCTGAAGGCAATTATTGGTGCTGAGGACAATTAGTTACACATAATTTTCTCAGAAAGCAATTGTGGGCATTGAGGCCAGTAAATTTAATTTTGTGCCTCCGAAGGCAATTACGGGTACTGAGGCAAATTAATATAACCTTAAGCCTCACTGGGAAACATTAGGGAGTACTGATAACAATTTCAAATAAGTGCTTTAGAATGTAAATGTGGCACTAAGGACAATTAATTTAATATCGTGCCTCGTAAAGCAATAGTGGGCACTAAGGCCAATCATTTTATTTTAATGCCTTAGTGTGCGTTCGAGGGCGATACGGCCAATTAATTTTATTTAGTGCCTTAGAAGAAAATTGTGTCTGTGAAGGTCAATTAATCAAATTTAATTTCTTAAATGGAAATTACGAGCATTGATTGCAGTTAATTAAATTTTACGCCCAGATTTGGAAAAACGGATGTTGTACGAAAAATTAATTTAATTTTATACCTTAGTAGAAAATTGCCGAAACTAAGGTCAATTAGTTGAATTTAGTGTTTTAGATGGTAACTGTGGCAATAAGGATGACTAATTTAATTGAATGCCTCATAAGGCGATTGTGGGCATTACGATCGATTGATTTAACTGAATGTGTCGTAAGCACCAGTTGCCACTAAAGCAAATTGATTTAATTTAATGTCTTAGTGTGCAATTGGGGGTGGCATGACCAATTAATTTTATTTAATGCCTCTGAAGGCAAATATTGGTGGTAAGGATAATTAGTTACATATAATTTCTTAGAAGGCAAATGTGGGCATCGAGGCCAGTAAATTTAATTTTGTGCCTATGAAACCAATTACGGGTACTAAGGCAAATTAATATAACTTTAAGCCTTGCCAGGAAACTATAGGGAGTATTGATAACAATTTCAAATAAGTGCTTTAGAATGTAATTGTGGCAATAAGGACAATTAATTTAATATCGTGCCTACTAAATCCGGAAAGCAATAGTTGGAGCTTAGGCCAATCATTTTATTTTAATGCCTTAGTGTGCGTTCGAGGGCGATACGGCCAATTAATTTTATTTAGTGCCTTAGAAGGAAATTGTGTCTGTGAAGGTCAATGAACTAAATTTAATTTCTTAGAAGGAAATTGCAAGCATTGATGCCAGTTAATTAAATTTTACGCCCAGATTTGGAAAAAAAAATGGATGGTACGGCAAATTAATTTAATTTTATACCTTAGTAGAAAATTGCCAAAACTAAGGTCAATTAGTTGAATTTAGTGTTTTAGAAGGTAACTGTGGCAATAAGGATGACTAATTTAATTCAATGCCTCATAAGGCGATTGTGGGCATTACGATCAATTGATTTAACTGAATGTGTCGTAAGCACTAGTTGCCACTATGGCCAATTGATTTAATTTAATGTCTTAGTGTGCAATTGGGGCCAGTACTGCCAATTAATTTAATTTAATGACTCTGAAGGCAATTATCGGTGCTAAGGACACCCCAAGAGATTAGTTGCATATAATTTCTTAGAAGGCAAATGTGGGCATCGAGGCCAGTAAATTTAATTTTGTGCCTCCGAAGGCAATTACGGGTACCAAGGCAAATTAATTTAACCATAAGCCTTGCTAGGAAACTTTAGGGAGTACTAATAACAATTTCAAATAAGTGCTTTCGAATGTACTTGTGGCACTAAGGACAATTAATTTCATATCGTGCCTCGTAAAGCAATAGTAGGCACTAAGGCCAATCATTTTATTTTAATGCCTTAGTGTGCGTTCGAGGGCGATACGGCCAATTAATTTTATTTAGTGCCTTAGAAGGAAATTGTGTCTGTGAAGGTCACTTAATTAAATTTAATTTCTTAGAAGTAAATTGCGAGCATTGATGGCATTAATTAAATTTTAACCCCAGATTTGGAAAAACGGATGGTACGGCAAATTAATTTAATTTTATACTTTAATAGAAAATTGGCGAAACTAAGATCAATTATTTGAAATTAGTGTTTTAGAAGGTAACTCTTGGTGGCAATGAGGATGACTAATCTAATTGAATGCCTCATAAGGCGATTGTGGGCATTACAATCGATTGATTTAACTGAAAGTGTCGTAAGCACCAGTTGCCACTAAAGCCAATTGATTTAATCTAATGTCTTAGTGTGCAATTGGGGGCGGTACGGCCAATTAATTTAATTTAATGCCTCTAAAGGCAATTATTGGTGCTGAGGACAGTTAGTTACACATAATTTTCTGAGAAAGCAATTGTGGGCATTGAGGCCAGCAAATTTAATTTTGTTCCTCCGTAGGCAATTACGGGTACTCCGGAAAATTAATATAACCTGAAGCCTCACTAGGAAACTCTAGGGAGTATTGATAACAATTTCAAATAAGTGCTTTAGAATGTAATTGTGGCACTAAGGACAATTAATTTAATATCGTGCCTCGGAAAGCAATAGTAGGAAATAAGGCCAATCATTTTATTTTAATGCCTTAGTGTGCGTTCGAGGGCGATACGGCCAATTAATTTTATTGGAATTTAATTAAATTTATTATTGAACTATAAGGATGACTAATTTAATTGAATGCCTCATAAGGCGATTGTGGGCATTACGATCGATTGATTTAACTGAATGTGTCGTAAGCACTAGTTGCCACTAAAGCCAATTGATTTAATTTAATGTCTTAGTGTGCAATTGGGGGCGGTACGGCCAATTAATTTAATTTAATGCCTCTGAAGGCAATTATTGGTGCTGAGGACAATTAGTTACACATAATTTCTTAGAAGGCAATTGTGGGCATTGAGGCCAGTAAATTTAATTTTGTGCCTCCGAAGGCAATTACGGGTACTACTAAGGCAAATAAATATAACCTTATGCCACCCTAGGAAACTTTAGGGAGTACTGATAACAATTTCAAATAAGTGCTTTAGAATGTAATTGTGGCAATAAGGACAATTAATTTAATATCGTGCATCGGAAAGCAAGTGGGCACTGAGGCCAATCATTTTATTTTAATGCCTTAGTGTGCGTTCGAGGCCGATACGGCCAATTAATTTTATTTAGTGCCTTAGAAGGAAATTGTGTCTGTGAAGGTCAATTAATTAAATTTAATTTCCTAGAAGAAAATTGCGGCCATTGATGCCAGTAAATTAAATGTTACGCCCAGATTTGGAAAAACGGATGGTTCGGTAAATTAATTTAATTTTTTACCTTAGTAGAAAATTGCCGAAACTAAGGTCAATTAGTTGAATTTAGTATTTTAGAAGATAACTGTGGCAATAAGGATGACTAATTTAATTTAATGCCTCATAAGGCGATTGTGGGCATTACGATCGATTGATTTAACTGAATGCCTGTCGTAAGCACTAGTTGCCACTAAGGCTAATTGATTTAATTTAATGTCTTAGTGTGCAATTGGGCGGTACGGGCAATTAATATAATTTAATGCCTCTGAAGGCAATTATTGCTGCTGAGGACAATTAGTTACACATAATTTCTTAGAAGGCAATTGAGGGCATTGAGGCCAGCAAATTTAATTTTGTTCCTCCGTAGGCAATTACGGGTACTCCGGAAAATTAATATAACCTTAAGCCTCACTAGGAAACTCTAGGGAGTATTGATAACAATTTCAAATAAGTGCTTTAGAAAGTAATTGTGGCACTAAGGACAATTAATTTAATATCGTGCCTCGGAAAGCAATAGTAGGAAATAAGGCCAATCATTTTATTTTAATGCCTTAGTGTGCGTTCGAGGGCGATACGGCCAATTAATTTTATTTAGTGCCTTAGAAGGAAATTGTGTCTGTGAAGGTCAATGAACTAAATTTAATTTCTTAGAAGGAAATTGCGAGCATTGATGCTAATAAGTAAGCATTCAGTTAATTAAATTTTACGCCCAGATTTGGAAAAAAAAATGGATGGTACGGCAAATTAATTTAATTTTATACCTTCGTAGAAAATTGCCAAAACTAAGGTCAATTAGTTGAATTTAGTGTTTTAGAAGGTAACTGTGGCAATAAGGATGACTAATTTAATTCAATGCCTCATAAGGCGATTGTGGGCATTACGATCGATTGATTTAACTGAATGTGTCGTAAGCACTAGTTGCCACTATGGCCAATTGATTTAATTTAATGTCTTAGTGTGCAATTGGGGGCGGTACGGCCAATTAATATAATTTAATGCCTCTGAAGGCAATTATTGTTGCTGAGGACAATTAGTTACACATAATTTCTTAGAAGGCAATTGTGGGCATTGAGGCCAGCAAATTTAATTTTGTGCCTCCGTAGGCAATTACGGGTACTCAGGCAAATTAATATAACCTTAAGCCTCACTAGGAAACTCTAGGGAGTATTGATAACAATTTCAAATAAGTGCTTTAGAATGTGAAATAATTGTGGCACTAAGGACAATTAATTTAATATCGTGCCTCGGAAAGCAATAGTAGGAAATAAGGCCAATCATTTTATTTTAATGCCTTAGTATGCGTTCGAGGGCGATACGGCCAATTAATTTTATTTAGTGCCTTAGAAGAAAATTGTGTCTGTGAATGTCAATTAATTAAATTTAATTTCTTAGAAGAAAATTGCGAGCATTGATGGTAGTTAAATAAATTTTACGCCCAGATTTGGAAAAACGTATGGTACGGCAAACTAATTTAATTTTATACCTTTGTAGAAAATTGCCGAAACTAAGGTCAATTAGTTGAATTTAATATTTTAGAAGATAATTGTGGCAACAAGGATGACTAATTTAATTGAATGCCTCATAAGGCGATTGTGGGCATTACGATCGATTGATTTAACTGAATGTGTCGTAAGCACTAGTTGCCACTAAAGCCAATTGATTTAATTTAATGTCTTAGTGTGCAATTGGGGCGGATACGACCAATTAATTTAATTTAATGCCTCTGAAGGCAATTATTGGCACTGAGGACAATTAGTTACACATAATTTCTTAGAAGGCAATTGTGGGCATTGAGGCCAGTAAATTTAATTTTGTGCCTCCGAAGTCAATTACGGGTACTAAGGCAAATTAATATAACCTTAAGCCTCGCTAGGAAACTTTATAAGTACTGATAACAATTTCAAATAAGTGCTTTAGAATGTAATTGTGGCAATAAGGACAATTAATTTAATATCGTGCATCGGAAAGCAATAGTGGGCACTAAGGCCAATCATTTTATTTTAATGCCTTAGTGTGCGTTCGAGGCCGATACGGCCAATTAATTTTATTTAGTGCCTTAGAAGGAAATTGTGTCTGTGAAGGTCAATTAATTAAATTTAATTTCCTAGAAGAAAATTGCGGCCATTGATGCCAGTAAATTAAATGTTACGCCCAGATTTGGAAAAACGGATGGTTCGGTAAATTAATTTAATTTTTTACCTTAGTAGAAAATTGCCGAAACTAAGGTCAATTAGTTGAATTTAGTATTTTAGAAGATAACTGTGGCAATAAGGATGACTAATTTAATTTAATGCCTCATAAGGCGATTGTGGGCATTACGATCGATTGATTTAACTGAATGTGTCGTAAGCACTAGTTGCCACTAAGGCTAATTGATTTAATTTAATGTCTTAGTGTGCAATTGGGGGCGGTACGGGCAATTAATTTAATTTAATGCCTCTGAAGGCAATTATTGGTGCTGAGAACAATTAGTTACACATAATTTTCTCAGAAAGCAATTGTGGGCATTGAAGCCAATTCCTTATTTAAATTTAATTTTGTGCCCTGAAGGCAATTACGGGTACCAAGGCAAATTAATATAACCTTAAGCCACGCTAGGAAACATTAGGGAGTACTGATAATAATTTCAAATAAGTGCTTTAGAATGTAAATGTGGCACTAAGGACAATTAATTTAAAATCGTGCCTCGGAAAGCAATAGTGGGCACTAAGGCCAATCATTTTATTTTAATGCCTTAAGTGTGTGCGTTCGAGGGCGAGACGGCCAATTAATTTTATTTAGTGCCTTAGAAGGATATTGTGTCAGTAAAGGTCAATTAATTAAATTTAATTTCTTAGAGGGTAATTGCGAGCATTGATGCTAGTTAATTAAATTTTACGCTCCGATTTTGAAAAACGGATGGTACGACAAATTAATTTAATTTTATATCATCGTAGAAAATTGCCGAAACTAAGGTCAATTAGTTGAATTTAGTGTTTTAGAAGGTAACTGTGGCAATAAGGATGACTAATTGAATTGAATGCCTCATAAGGCGACTGTGGGCATTACGATAGATTGATTTAACCGAATGTGTCGTAAGCACTAGTTGCCACTAAATCCAATTGATGTAATTTAAAGTCTTACTGTGCAATTGGGGGCGTCAGGACCAATTAATTTTATTTAATGCCTCTGAAGGCAATTATTGGTGCTAAGGAGAATTAGTTACGTATAATTTCTTAGAAGGCAAATGTGGGCATCGAGGCCAGTAAATGCTTAGTTTAATTTTGTGCCTCTGAAACCAATTACGGGTACTAAGGCAAATTAATACAACTTTCAGCCTGTGTAGGAAACTCTAGGGAGTATTGATAACAATTTCAAATAAGTGCTTTAGAATGTAATTGTGCAATAAGGACAATTAATTTAATATCGTGCCTCGGAAAGCAATAGCGGGCACTAAGGCCAATCATTTTATTTTAATGCCTTAGTGTGCGTTCGAGGGCGATACGGCCAATTAATTTTATTGAGTGCCTTAGAAGAAATTTGTGCCTGTGAAGGTCAATTAATTAAATTTAATATCTTAGAAGAAAATTGCGAGCATTGATGGCAGTTAATTAAATTTTTGGCCCAGATTTGGAAAAACGGGTGGTACGGAAAATTAATTTAATTTTATACCTTAGTAGAAAATTGCCGAAACTAAGGTCACTTAATTGAATTTAGTGTTTTAGAAGGTAACTGTGGCAATAAGGTTGGCTAATTTAATTTAATGCCTCATAAGGCCATTGTGGGCAAATTACGATCGATTGATTTAACTGAATGTGTCGTAAGCACTAGTTTCCACTTTGTCCAATTGATTTAATTTAATGTCTTAGTGTGCAATTGGGGGCGGTACGGCCAATTAATTTAATTTAATGCCTCCGAAGGCAATTAATGGTGCTAAGGACAATTAGTTACACATAATTTTATAGAAGGCAATTGTGGGCATTGAGGCCAGTAAATTTAATTTTGTGCCTCTGAAACCAAGTACGGGTACCAAGACAAATTAATATAACCTTAAGTCTCGCTAGAAAACTTTTGGGAGTACTGATAACAATTTCAAATAAGTGTTTTAGAATGTACTTGTGGCACTAAGGACAATTAATTTAATATCGTGCCTCGGAAAGCAATAGTGGGCACTAAGGCCAATCATTTTATTTTAATGCCTTAGTGTGCGTTCGAGGGCGATACGGCCAATTAATTTTATTTAGTGCCTTAGAAGAAAATTGTGACTGTGAAGGTCAATTAATTAAATTTAATTTCAAGTATTAGAATGAAATTGCGAGCATTGATGGCAGTTAATTAAATTTTACGCCCAGATTTGGAAAAACGGATGGTACGGCAACTTAATTTCATTTTATACCTTCGTAGAAAATTGCCGAAACTAAGGTCGATTAGTTGAATTTAGTGTTTTAGAAGGTAACTGTGGCAATAAGGATGACTAATTGAATTGAATGCCTCATAAGGCGATTGTGGGCATTACGATAGATTGATTTAACCGAATGTGTCGTAAGCACTAGTTGCCACTAAAGCCAATTGATTTAATTTAATGTCTTAGTGTGCAATTGGTACGGCCAATTAATTTAATTTAATGCCTCTGAAGGAAATTATTGGTTCTGAGAACAATTAGTTACACATAATTTCTTAGAAGGCAATTGTGGGCATTGAGGCCAGTAAATTTAATTTTGTGCCTCCGAAGTCAATTACCGGTACTAAGGCAAATTAATATAACCTTAAGCCTCGCTAGGAAACTTTAGGGAGTACTGATAACAATTTCTACATTACGATTTGATCGATTTAACTGAATGTGTGAATAAGTAAGCACTAGTTGCCACTAAGTCCAATTGATTTAATTTAATGTCCTAGTGTGCAATTGGGGCGTGTACGGCCAATTAATTTAATTTAATGCCTCTGAAGGCAATTAATGGTGCTAAGGACAATTAGTTACACTATAATTTTATAGAAGGCAATTGTGGGCATTGAGGCCAGTAAATTTAATTTTGTGCCTCCGAAAGCAATTACGGGTACTAAGGCAAATTAATATGACCTTAAGCCTCGCTAGGAAACTTTAGGGAGTACTGATAACAATTTCAAAAAAGTGCTTTACAATGTAATTGTGGCAGTAAGGATAATTAATTTAACATCGTGCATCGGAAACAATAGTGGGCACTAAGGCCAATCATTTTATTTTAATGCCTTAGTGTGCGTTCCAGGGCGATACGACCAATTAATTTTATTTAGTGCCTTAGAATAAAATGGTGTCTGTGAAGGTCAATTAATTAAATTTAATTTCTTCGAAAGAATTGCGAGCATTGATGCCAGTTAATTACATTTTTGGCCCAGAGTTGGAATAACGGGTGGTACGGCAAATTAATTTAATTTTATATCTTAGCTAATTTAAATTATTGACAATTGCACTACTGTGGCAATAAGGATGACTAATTTTATTTAATGCCTCATAAGGCGATTGTGGGCATTACGATCGATTGATTTAACTGAATGTGTCGTAAGCACTAGTTGCCACTATGTCCAATTGATTTAATTTAATGTCTTAGTGTGCAATTGGGGGCGGTACGGCCAATTAATTTAATTTAATGCCTCTGAAGGCAATTAATGGTGCTAAGGACAATTAGTTACACATAATTTTATAGAAGGCAATTGTGGGCATTGAGTCCAGTAAATTTAATTTTGTTCCTCCGAAAGCAATTACGGGTACTAAGGCAAATTAATATAACCTTAAGCCTCGCTAGGAAACTTTTAGGGAGTACTGAAAACAATTTCAAATAAATGCTTTAGAATGTAATTGTGGCAATAAGGATAATTAATTTAATATCGTGCATCGGAAAGCAATAGTGGGCACTGAGGCCAATCACTTTTTACTTTAATGCCTTAGTGTGCGTTCGAGGGCGATACGGCCAATTAATTTTATTTAGTGCCTTAGAAGGAAATTGTGTCTGTGAAGGTCAATTAATTAAAATTTAATTTCTTAGAAGGAAATTGCGAGCATTGGTGCCAGTTAATTAAATTTTACGCCCAGAATTGGAAAAACGGGTGGTACGGCAAATTAATTTAATTTTATACCTTAGTAGAAAATTGCCGAAACTAAGGTCAATTAGTTGAATTTAGTGTTTTAGAAGGTAACTGTGGTAATAAGGATGACTAATTTTATTTAATGCCTCATAAGGCGATTGTGGGCATTACGATCGATTGATTTAACTGATTGTGTCGTAAGCACTAGTTGCCACTAAGGCCAATTGATTTAATTTAATGTCTTAGTGTGCTATTGGGGGCGATACGGCCAATAAATTTAATTTAATGCCTCTGAAGGCAATTATTGGTGCTAAGGACAATTAGTTACACATAATTTCTTAGAACGCAATTGTGGGCATTGAGGCCAGTAAATCTAATTTTGTGCCTCCGAAGTCAATTACGGGTACTAAGGCAAATTAATATAACCTTAAGCCTCGATAGGAAACTTTAGGGAGTACTGATAACAATTTCAAATAAGTGCTTTAGAATGTAATTGTGGCACTAAGGACAATTAATTTAATATCGTGCCTCGGAAAGCAATAGTGGGCACTAAGGCCAATCATTTTATTTTAATGCCTTAGTGTGCGTTTGAGGGCAATACGGCCAATTAATTTTATTTAGTGCCTTAGAAGAATATTGTGTCTGTGTAGGTCAATTAATTAAATTTAATTTCTTAGAAGAAAATTGCGAGCATTGATGCCAGTTAATTAAATTTTTAGCCCAGATTTGGAAAAACGGATGGTACGGCAAATTAATTTAATTTTATACCTTAGTAGAAAATTGCCAAAATTAAGGTCAATTAGTTGAATTTAGTGTTTTAGAAGGTAACTGTGGCAATAAGCATGACTAATTTAATTAATAAATAAATAACTAATGCCTCATAAGGCGATTGTGGGCATTACGATCGATTGATTTAACTTAATGTGTCGTATGCACTAATTGCCACTCAGTCCAATTGATTTAATTTAATGTCTTAGTGTGCAATTGGGGCGGTACGGCCAATTAATTTAATTTAATGCCTCTGAAGGAAATTAATGGTGCTAAGGACAATTTGTTACACATAATTTTATAGAAGGCAATTGTGGGCATTGAGGCCAATAAATTTAATTTTGTTCCTCCGAAAGCAATTACGGGTACTAAGGCAAATTAATATAACTTTAAGCCTCGCTAGGAAACTTTAGGGAGTACTGATAACAATTTCAAATAAGTGCTTTAGAATGTAATTGTGGCAATAAGGATAATTAATTTAATATCGTGCATCGGAAAGCAATAGTGAGCACTAAGGCCAATCATTTTATTTTAATGCCTTAGTGTGCGTTCGATGGCGATACAGCCAATTAATTTTATTTAGTGCCTTAGAAGGAAATTGTGTCTGTGAAGGTCAATTAATTAAATTTAATTTCTTAGAAGCAAATTGTGAGCATTGATGGCAATTCATTAAATTTTTGGCCCAGATTTGGAAAAACGGGTGGTACGGCAAATTAATTTAATTTTATACCTTGGTAGTAAATGGCCGAAACTAAGGTCAATTAGTTGAATTTTGCGTTTTAGAAGGTAACTGTGGCAATAAAGATGACTAATTAAATTTAATTCCTCATAAGGCGATTTTGGGCATTACGATCGATTAATTTAACTGAATGTGTCGTATGCACTAGTTGCCACAAAGGCCAACTGATTTAATTTAATATCTTAGTGTGCAATTGGGGGCTGTACGAGCAATTAATTTAATTTAAATCCTCTGAAGGCAATTGTGGATGGCAAGGACAATTAGCTACACATAATTTCTTAGAAAGCAATTGTGGGCATTGAGGCAGTAAATTTAATTTTGTGCCTCCGAAGGCAATTACGGTTACTAAGGCAAATTAATATAACCTTAAGCTCTCTCGCTAGGAAACTTTAGCGATTACTGATAACAATTTCAAATAAGTGCTTTAGAATGTAATTGTGGCACTAAGGACAATTAATTTAATATCGTGCCTCGGAATGCAATAGTGGGCACTAAGGCCAATCATTTTATTTTAATGCCTTAGTGTGCGTTCGAGGGCGATACGGCCAATTAATTTTATTTAGTGCCTTAGAAGAAATTTGTGTCTGTGAAGGTCAATTAATTAAATTTAATATCTTAGAAGGAAATTGCGAGCATTGATGGCAGTTAATTAAATTTTTGGCCCAGATTTGGAAAAACGGGTGGTACGGCAAATTAATTTAATTTTATTCCTTAGTAGAAAATTGCCGAAACTAAGGTCACTTAATTGAATTTAGTGTTTTAGAAGGTAACTGTGGCAATAAGGTTGACTAATTTAATTTACTGCCTCATAAGGCCATTGTGGGCATTACGATCGATTGATTTAACTGAATGTGTCGTCAGCACTAGTTGCCACTATGTCCAATTATCATTATCTTAATAAATTTAAATTTTATTGGTACGGCCAATTAATTTAATTTAATGCCTCCGAAGGCAATTAATGGTGCTAAGGACAATTAGTTACACATAATTTTATAGAAGGCAATTGTGGGCATTGAGTCCAGTAAATTTAATTTTGTTCCTCCGAAAGCAATTACGGGTACTAAGGCAAATTAACATAACCTTAAGCCTCGCTAGGAAACTTTTAGGGAGTACTGAAAACAATTTCAAATAAGTGCTTTAGAATGTAATTGTGGCAATAAGGATAATTAATTTAATATCGTGCACCGGAAAGCAATAGTGGGCACTGAGGCCAATCATTTTATTTTAATGCCTTAGTGTACGTTCGAGGGCGATACGGCCAATTAATTTTATTTAGTGCCTTAGAAGGAAATTGTGTCTGTGAAGGTCAATTAATTAAAATTTAATTTCTTAGAAGGAAATTGCGAGCATTGGTGCCAGTTAATTAAATTTTACGCCCAGAATTGGAAGAATGCCTCCTTAATTTATTAAATTAATTGCCTTCAATTGTGGATGCTAAGGACAATTAGCTACACATAATTTCTTAGAAGGCAATTGTGGGCATTGAGGCCAGTAAATTTAATTTTGTGCCTCCGAAGGCAATTACGGTTACTAAGGCAAATTAATATAACCTTAAGCCTCGCTAGGAAACTTTAGGGAGTACCGATAACAATTTCAAATAAGTGCTTTAGAATGTAATTGTGGCAGTAAGGACAATTAATTTAATCATCGTGGCTCGGAAAACAATAGTGGGCACTAAGGCCAATCATTTTATTTTAATGCCTTAGCGTGCGTTCGAGGGCGATACGGCCAACTAATTTTATTTAGTGCCTGAGAAGAAAATTGTGTCTGTGAAGGTCAAATAATTAAATTTAATTTCTTAGAAGGAAATTGCGAGCACTGATGCCAGTTAATTAAATTTTGAGCCCAGATTTGGAAAAACGGATGGTACGGCAAATTAATTTAATTTTATACCTTAGTAGAAAATTGCCCAAACTAAGGTCAATTAGTTGAATTTAGTGTTTTAGAAGGTAACTGTAGCTATAAGGATGACTAATTTAATTTAATGCCTCACAAGGCGATTGTGGGCATTACGATCGATTGATTTAACTGAATGTGTCGTAAGCAATTGTTGTCACTGAGGACAATTGATTTAATTTAATGTCTTAGTGTGCAATTGGGGGCGGTACGACCAATTAATTTAATTTAATGCGTCTGAAGGCAATTAATATGGTGCTAAGGACAATTAGTTATACATAATTTCTTAGAAGGCAATTGTGGGCATTGTGGCCAGTAAATTTAATTTTGTGCCTCCAAAGGCAATTACGGGTACTAAGGCAAATTAATATAACTTTAGGCCTCGCTAGGAAACTCTTTAAAAAATTAAATTAATTGTCCTTATAGTAAATTTAATTTTGTGCCTCCGAAGGCAATTACGGTTACTAAGGCAAATTAATATAACCTTAAGCCTCGCTAGGAAACTTTAGGGATTACTGATAACAATTTCAAATAAGTGCTTTAGAATGTAATTGTGGCACTAAGGACAATTAATTTAATATCGTGCCTCGGAATGCAATAGTGGGCACTAAGGCCAATCATTTTATTTTAATGCCTTAGTGTGCGTTCGAGGGCGTAATATACGGCCAATTAATTTTATTTAGTGCCTTAGAAGAAATTTGTGTCTGTGAAGGTCAATTAATTAAATTTAATTTCTTAGAAGGAAATTGCGAGCATTGATGCCAGTTAATTAAATTTTTGGCCCAGATTTGGAAAAACGGGTGGTACGGCAAATTAATTTAATTTTATACCTTAGTAGAAAATTGCCGAAACTAAGGTCAATTAATTGAATTTAGTGTTTTAGAAGGTAACTGTGGCAATAAGGTTGACTAATTTAATTTAATGCCTCATAAGGCGATTGTGGGCATTACGATCGATTGATTTAACTGAATGTGTCGTAAGCACTAGTTGCCACTAAGGCCAATTGATTTAATTTAATGTCTTAGTGTGCAATTGGGGGCGGTACGACCAATTAATTTAATTTAATTCCTCTGAAGGCAATTAATGGTGCTGAAGGACAATTAGTTACACATAATTTTATAGAAGGCAATTGTGGGCATTGAGGCCAGTAAATTTAATTTTGTGCCTTCCGAAAGCAATTACCGGTACTAAGGCAAATTAAAATAACCTTAAGCTTCGCTAGGAAACTTTAGGGAGTACTGATAACAATTTCAAATAAGTGCTTTAGAATGTAATTGTGGCAATAAGGATAATTAATTTAATATCGTGCATCGGAAAGCAATAGTGGGCACTAAGGCCAATCATTTTATTTTAATGCCTTAGCGTGCGTTCGAGGGCGATACGGCCAATTAATTTTATTTAGTACCTTAGAAGGAAATTGTGTCTGTGAAGGTCAAATAATTAAATTTAATTTCATAGAAGGAAATTGCGAGCATTGATGCCAGTTAATTAAATTTTACGCCCAGATTTGGAAAAACGGATGGTACGGCAAATTAATTTAATTTCATACTTTAGTAGAAAATTGCTGAAACTAAGGTCAATTAGTTGAATTTAGTGTTTTAGAAGGTAACTGTGGCAATAAGGAAGACTAATTTAATTTAATGCCTCATAAGGCGATTGTGGGTATTACTTAGATCTAATCGATTCATTTAACTGAATGTGTCGTAAGCACTACTTGCCACTAAGGCCAATTGATTTAATTTAATGTCTTAGTGTGCAATTGGGACGGTACGACCAATTAATTTAATTTAATTCCTCTGAAGGCAATTGTGGATGCTAAGGACAATTAGCTACACATAATTTTATAGATGGCAATTGTGGGCATTCAGGCCAGTAAATTTAATTTTGTGCCTCCGAAGGCAATTACGGGTACTAAGGCAAATTAATATAATTTTAAGCCTTGCCAGGAAACTCTAGGGAGTACTCATAACAATTTAAAATAAGTGCTACAGAATGTAATAGGGCAATAAGGAAAATTAATTTAATATTGTGCCTCAGAAAGCAATAGCGGGCACTAAGGCCAATCATTTTATTTTAATGCCTTAGTGTCCGTTCGAGGGAGATACGGCCAATTAATTTTATTTAGTTCCTTAGAAGGAAATTGTGTCTGCGATGGACAATTAGTTAAATTTAATTTGCCACTTCTTAGGAAATTGCGAGCATTGGTGCCTCATAATTAAATCAAAGATTTGGAAAAACGGGTTGTACGGGAAATTAATTTAATTTTATACCTTAGTAGAAAATTGCCGAAACTAAGGTCAATTAGTTGAATTTAGTGTTTTAGAAGGTAACTGCGGCAATAAGGATGACTAATTTAATTTAATTCGTCATAAGGCGATTGTGGGCATTACGATCGATTGATTTAACTGAATATGTGGTAAGCAATAGTTGCCACTAAGGCGAATTGATTTAATTTAATGTCTTAGTGTGCAATTGGGGGCGGTACGACAAATTAATTGCCTAAGGCAATTGTCTCTGAAGGCAATTGTGGATGCTAAGGACAATTAGCTACACATAATTTCATAGAAGGCAATTGTGGGCATTCAGGCCAGTAAATTTAATTTTGTACCTCCGAAGGCAATTACGGGTACTAAGGCAAATTAATATAACTTTAAACCTCGCTAGGAAACTCTAGGGAGTACTCATAAAATAATTTAAAATTTAAAATAAGTGTTTTAGAATGTAATTGTGGCAATAAGGACAATTAATTTAATATTGTGCCTTAGAAAGCAATAGTGGGCACTAAGGCCAATCATTTTATTTTAATGCCTTAGTGTGCGTTCGAGGGAGATACGGCCAATTAATTTTATTTAGTGCCTTAGAAGGAAATTGTGTCTGCGATGGACAATTAGTTAAATTTAATTTCTTAGAAGGAAATTAAGAGCATGGGTGCCACATAATTAAATTTTAAACCCAGATTTGGAAAAACGGGTTGTACGGGAAATTAATTTAATTTTATACCTTTGTAGAAAATTGCCGAAACTATGGTCAATTAGTTGAATTTAGTGTTTTAGAAGGTAACTGTGGCAATAAGGATGACTAATTTAATTTAATTCCTCATAAGGCGATTGTGGGCATTACGATCGATTGATTTAATTGAATATGTCGTAAGCACTAGTTGCCACTAAGGCCAATTGATTTAATTTAATGTCTTAGTGTGCAAACTATAAGCATTAGCACTGCCACAATTTGTGGCACTAAGGATAATTAATTTAATATCGTGCCTCGGAAAGCAATAGTGGGCACTAAGGCCAATCATTTTATTTTAATGCCTTAGTGTGCGTTCGAGGGCGATACGGCAAATTAATTTCATTTAGTGCCTTAGAAGAAAATTGTGCCTGTGAAGGTCAGATAATTAAATTTAATTTCTTAGAAGGAAATTGCGAGCATTGATGCCAGTTAATTAAATTTTTGGCCCAGATTTGGAAAAACGGGTGGTACGGCAAATTAATTTAATTTTATACCTTAGTAGAAAATTGCCGAAACTAAGGTCAATTAGTTGAATTTAGTGTTTTAGAAGGTAACTGTGGCAATAAGGATGACTAATTTAATTTAATTCCTCATAAGGCGATTGTGGACATTACGATCGATTCATTTAATTGAAAATGTCGTAAGCACTAGTTGCCACTAAGGCCAATTGATTTAATTTAATGTCTTAGTGTGCAATTGGGGTGGGTACGGTCAGTTAAATTAATTTAATGCCTCTGAAGGCAATTGTAGGTGCTAAGGACAATTAGTTACACATAATTTCTTAGAAGGCAATTGTGGGCATTGAGGCCAGTAAATTTAATTTTGTGCCTCCGAAGTCTATTGCCGGTACTAAGGCAAATTAATATAACCTTAATCCTCGCAGGGAAACTTTAGGGAGTACTGATAACAATTTCAAATGAGTGCTTTAGAATTTAATTGTGGCACTAAAGATAATTAATTTAATATCGTGCCTCGAAAAGCAATAGTGGACACTTAAATGCAATTATTAGTGCCCTTCTAAGGCCAATCATTTTATTTTAATGCCTTAGTGTGCGTTCGAGGGCGATACGGCAAATTAATTTCATTTAGTGCCTTAGAAGAAAATTGTGCCTGTGAAGGTCAGATAAGTAAATTTAATTTCTTAGAAGGAAATTGCGAGCATTGGTGCCACATAATTAAATTTTACGCCCAGATTTGGAAAAACGGGTTGTACGGGAAATTAATTTAATTTTATACCTTAGTAGAAAATTGCCGAAACTAAGGTCAATTAGTTGAATTTAGTGTTTTAAAAGGTAACTGTGGCAATAAGGATGACTATTTTAATTTAATTTGTCATAAGGCGATTGTGGGCATTACGATCGATTGATTTAATTGAATATGTCGTAAGCACTAGTAGCCACTAAGGCCAATTGATTTAATTTATTGTCTTTGTGTGCAATTGGGGGCGGTACGACAAATTAATTTAATTTAATTCCTTTGAAGGCAATTGTGGATGCTAAGGACAATTAGCTACACATAATTTCTATATAGAAGACAATTGTGGGCATTGAGGCCAGTAAATTTAATTTTATGCCTCCGAAAGTAATTACCGGTACTAAGGCAAATTAATATAACCTTAAGCCTCGTTAGGAAACTTTAGGGAGTACGGATAACAATTTCAAGTAAGTGTTTTAGAATGTAATTGTGGCAATAAGGATAATTAAATTAATATTGTGCCTCAGAAAGCAATAGCGGGCACTAAGGCCAATCATTTTATTTTAATGCCTTAGTGTGAGTTCGAGGGAGATATGGCCAATTAATTTTATTTAGTGCCTTAGAAGGAAATTGTGTCTGCGATGGACAATTAGTTAAATTTAATTTCTTAGAAGGAAATTGCGAGCAAGGGTGCCACATAATTAAATTTTACGCCCAGATTTGGAAAAATGGGTTGTACGGGAAATTAATTTAATTTTATACCTTAGTAGAAAATTGCCGAAACTAAGGTCAATTAGTTGAATTTAGTGTTTTAGAAGGTAACTGTGGCAATAAGGATACGACTAATTTAATTTAATTCGTCATAAGGCGATTGTGGGCATTACGATCGATTGATTTAACTGAATATGTGGTAAGCAATAGTTGCCACTAAGGCGAATTGATTTAATTTAATGTCTTAGTGTGCAATTGGGGGCGGTACGACAAATTAATTTAATTTAATTCCTCTGAAGGCAATTGTGGATGCTAAGGACAATTAGCTACACATAATTTCATAGAAGGCAATTGTGGGCATTCAGGCCAGTAAATTTAATTTTGTACCTCCGAAGGCAATTACGGGTACTAAGGCAAATTAATATAACTTTAAGCCTCGCTAGGAAACTCTAGGGAGTACTCATAACAATTTAAAATAAGTGCTTTAGAATGTAATTGTGGCAATAAGGACAATTAATTTAATATTGTGCCTCAGAAAGCAATAGTGGGCACTAAGGCCAATCATTTTATTTTAATGCCTTAATGTGCGTTCGAGGGAGATACGGCCAATTAATTTTATTTAGTGCCTTAGAAGAATTTAATACATTAAATTAATTTAATGCCTCTGAAGGCAATTGTGGGTGCTAAGGACAATTAGTTACACATAATTTCTTAGAAGGCAATTGTGGGCATTGAGGCCAGTAAATTTAATTTTGTGCCTCCGAAGGCAATTGCCGGTACTAAGGCAAATTAATATAACCTTAAGCCTCGCAATTATTAATACTGAAATTATTAGCCTCACTAAAAGATACGGCAAATTAATTTCATTTAGTGCCTTAGAAGAAAATTGTGCCTGTGAAGGTCAGATAATTAAATTTAATTTCTTAGAAGGAAATTGCGAGCATTGATGCCAGTTAATTAAATTTTTGGCCCAGATTTGGAAAAACGGGTGGTACGGCAAATTAATTTAATTTTATACCTTAGTAGAAAATTGCCGAAACTAAGGTCAATTAGTTGAATTTAGTGTTTTAGAAGGTAACTGTGGCAATAAGGTTGACTAATTTAATTTAATGCCTCATAAGGCGATTGTGGGCATTACGATCGATTGATTTAACTGAATGTGTCGTAAGCACTAGTTGCCACTAAGGCCAATTATAAAATTAATTTTAATTAATTAAGGAAATTTGATTAAATTGTTATTATTTTAAATTTAATGTTTTACAATTAAATTAATTAATTAATGCGTTCGAGGGAGATACGGCCAATTAATTTTATTTAGTGCCTTAGAAGGAAATTGTGTCTGCGATGGACAATTAGTTAAATTTAATTTCTTAGAAGGAAATTGCGAGCATGGGTGCCACATAATTAAATTTTACGCCCAGATATAATTATTTTGGAAAAACGGGTTGTACGGGAAATTAATTTAATTTTTTATACCTTAGTAGAAAATTGCCGAAACTAAGGTCAATTAGTTGAATTTAGTGTTTTAGAAGGTAACTGTGGCAATAAGGATGACTAATTTAATTTAATGACTCATAAGGCGATTGTGGGCATTACGATCGATTGATTTAACTGAATGTGTCGTAAGCACTAGTGGCCACTAAGGCCAATTGATTTAATTTAATGTCTTAGTGTGCAATTAGGGGACGGTACGACAAATTAATTTAATTTAATTCCTCTGAAGGCAATTGTGGATGGTAAGGACAATTAGCTACACATAATTTCTCTGAAGGCAATTGTGGGCATTCAGGCCTGTAAATTTAATTTTGTGCCTTCGAAGACAATTACGGGTACTAAGGCAAATTAATATAACCTTAAGCCTCGCAAGGAAACTATAGGGAGTACTCATAAAAATTTAAAATAAGTGCTTTAGAATGTAATTGTGGCAATAAGGACATATTAAATTAATTTAATTTTGTGCCTCCGAAGGCAATTACCGGTACTAAGGCAAATTAATATAACCTTAAGCCTCGCTAGGAAACTTTAGGGAGTACTGATAACAATTTCAAATAAGTCCTTTAGAATGTAACTATGGAAATAAGGATAATTAATCGATTATCGTGCATCGGAAAGCAATAGTGGGCACTAAGGCCAGTCATTTTATTTTAATGCCTTACTGTGCGTTCGAGGGCTATACGGCCAGTTAATTTTATTTAGTGCTTAGAAGAAAATTGTGTCGGTGAAGGTCAAATAATTAAATTTAATTTCATAGAAGGAAATTGCGAGCATTGATGCCAGTTAATTAAATTTTACGTCCAGATTTGGAAAAACGGATGGTACGGCAAATTAATTTAATTTTATACTTTAGTAGAAAATTGCCGAAACTAAGGTCAATTAGTTGAATTTAGTGTTTTAGAAGGTAACTGTGGCAATAAGGTTGACTAATTTAATTTAATGCCACATAAGGCGATTGTGGCACATTATGCCTTCATTAACTTATTAAAATGCCTCGCTAGGAAACTTTAGGGAGTACTGATAACAATTTCAAATGAGTGCTTTAGAATGTAATTGTGGCACTAAGGACAATTAATTTAATATCGTGGCTCGGAAAGCAATAGTGGGCACTAAGGCCAATCATTTTATTTGAATGCCTTAGTGTGCGTTCGAGGGCGATACGGCCAATTAATTTTATTTAGTGCCTTAGAAGGAAATTGTGTCTGTGAAGGTCAATTAATTAAATTTAATGTGTTGTAATTAAACTGTGGCAATAAGGTTGACCAATTTAATATAATGCCTCATAAGGCGATTGTGGGCATTACGATCGATTGATTTAACTGAATGTGTCGTAAGCACTAGTGGCCACTAAGGCCAATTGATTTAATTTAATGTCTTAGTGTGCAATTGGGGACGGTACGACCAATTAATTTAATTTAATTCCTCTGAAGGCAATTGTGGATGGTAAGGACAATTAGCTACACATAATTTCTTAGAAGGCAATTGTGGGCATTCAGGCCAGTAAATTTAATTTTGTGCCTCCGAAGACAATTACGGGTACTAAGGCAAATTAATATAACTTTAAGCCTCGCAAGGAAACTCTTGGCAGTACTATTGCCATAAAAATTTAAAATAAGTGCTTTAGAATGTAATTGTGGCAATAAGGATAATTAATTTAATATTGTGCCTCAGAAAGCAATAGTAGGCACTAAGGCCAGTCATTTTATTTTAATGCCTTACTGTGCGTTCAAGGGCTATACGGCCAATTAATATTATTTAGTGCGTAGAAGAAAATTGTGTCGGTGAAGGTCAAATAATTAAATTTAATTTCATAGAAGGAAATTGTGTGCATTGATGCCAGTTAATTAAATTTTACGTCCAAATTTAGAAAAACGGATGGTACGGCAAATAAATTTAATTTTATACTTTAGTAGAAAATTGCCGAAACTAAGGTCAATTAGTTGAATTTAGTGTTTTAGAAGGTAACTGTGGCAATAAGGTTGACTAATTTAATTTAATGCCTCATAAGGCGATTGTGGGCATTACGATCGATTGATTTAACTGAATGCGTCGTAAGCACTAGTTGCCACTAAGGCCAATTGATTTAATTTAATGTTTTGTTGTTGTTGGCCCCAAATGCAACCTAAGAGGGGGGGTGAATTAGGTTATCACTAAAGACAAACCTTTTTAAGTGCTTAATGATAATAAAAACTTTATGCAACAAATGAATACTTAAGCACAAATGAATATAATAGATATTCAACAGTTTAAGCTTAAAGAACAAATAAGAATGAGATAAAGAATATCAAACCAAACTCCCAAGCTTCTCAAGCTTGGAGTACATCCACTAGTAGTGCCTCTTCAAAGAAGGTGAGGCAATAACCTTCTTGTACACAAAGTAGGCTCACCCTTGCACCAACTAAGTTCCTCTAGTTGAGCCAAAGGGTTTTACACTACAACCTCACTTTTGTACACTTGTTATCCCTCCACTCTTACACTTGAAGATCACTCACTAGTCTATTCTTGCTCACACTAATTCCCACTAGTTGAGCCAAGAAAGCTAGACTTCTCAAACCAATACAACCCACAATATTTTAGCCTATTTCTCCTCAAATAGCTCTTACAAGAGCTGTTTGCATTGAATGTAGTCTTCTTATTACTTAATTCAGACCTTGGGGTATTTATAGTTGCCAAAAATCTGCTTTCAACAACTTCCCAACGGCTATTTTCTGTCTACTGGAAAACTAGCCGTTGGACCTTTAGACAAATCAATTGGACAATTCAATAAACTACACAAGAGAATTTGTCCATTAGTCCATTATTTCTCCCCCTTTGGCATTATCAAAACATAAAAAGAATAATGCAGTTAAAGCTCCCCCTAAGTTTATTCTCCCCCTTGAACAGTAAAGCAAGTGTGATGCAATTTTTTGTAAAAACAGATTCATTTTAAAAAATGCTCCCCCTTTCTTTTGCAAGTAGTGATATTTATAGACAAAATTTTGGGCATACAAGCATCCTAGCATTCTAAACATATTTGACCATATAGATGAGTAATATTCAAGAGAACATAGTTCAACTTGATAAATGAAAGCACACAAAACTTTAGATGTTACCCATTTCAATATGATCTTAGCTCATATGCCTTGAGCACCCTTCATAGATAATTTATCTTGAATTCCTTGGTGCACTCCAAGCATACCTACATACAAAGTTAAGCAACAACTTTTGGTACCCAAACTTTCTTGGGTCCAATTGGATTAGTAACATGGTACTATCTTAATCACCCAAATAGAATTTATTCCTAATTTTTCATTTCTTTTAACATAACAATTTTTCTTTATATGGCCGTGTTGATGACAATGATTACAAGTAATGTTCTTATTGCCATAAAAAGAAGATTTAGATTTAACAAAGCATAAATCATTTTTTCTAAAGGTGATAAAATTTTTGTTCAAGAACAGAAATCTAGTTCTTTTCTTTTGAAAACATTTTCTTTCTTTGTTTTCAAAGTAACATCAAGATCATCTAATCTCTTTTTAATGAAGCTTGTTCTTCCATGATCTTGGTTTTTCCAACACATTTTCTTTCAAAACATCATTTTCTTTTGTCAAAGAATTATTTTTATGCACAAGTTTTGAGTTGGCACTCAATAAAGTATTAACTTTAATTTTTAACTCTTTGTTCTTAGCATATGATTCTTTCAAACATTCATGCATTTTTAAAATAAATGATTCAACATCATCATTATCATCATCACATGAATCATCACAAGAATCTTACAATTAGAGGTTACCTCATTATCGCCAAGTGCCATAAAGGCCATTTGAGCCTCCTCATATTCTTCTCCAACTTATCCATCCGAATTGCAATCATCCCAAGTGATTTGGAAGTTGTTGAAGTGAGGCTTCCTTGAGTCTTTTCTCCCTTTTGATGAAGCTTTAAATGCTATGCTTCTTTTTCCCTTTGCCTCCTCATCTTGTAGCTTGTTTTTCAACTTCAATTCAAATGAGGTTAGAGAATTGATCAAAGAATCAATAGGCATAGAATTTAAATTTTTAGACTCTTCTATGGCAATGGATTTAGGTTCCCATTCCTTAGGTAAAGCATTCAAAATTTTTCTATTCTTTTCACCCAAGGAATATTCTTTACCCAAATCTTCCAAGTCCTTTACCATATCATTGAACCTCAAATACATCTTGTCAATGTTCTCATGAGGTTCCATTTTGAAGGATTCATATTTAGCCACAAGAAGTGACTTCTTTTGCTCTCTAATATCTTAGATTTTTGGCAACTATTTTACTTTAGAAAACTCATCTGCATCCAAAGCATTGTACAAAATATTAATAGCTTTAGCATTTAAAGATAAATTTATTTTATCTTGTGCATTTAACTCAAATCTGGTTTTAGGCCTTAATCTATTAGTATTTTCATCAAAAATATTTGCCTCAATAGGACCTTCATAAATAATATACCATAATTCAATATTAATAGATTGAACAAGTAATTAAGAAGACTACATTCAATGCCAAACACTTGTAAGATCTGTCTAGTGATAGAATGCCTAGCTAAAATAACAGAGTATTATTGGTTGCCATGATCTTTACTCTAATGCAATTTAAGCAAGAATAAAGAGACCAATGCTCTGATACCAATTGTTGGCCCCAAATGCAACCTAAGAGGGGGGGTGAATTAGGTTATCACTAAAGACAAACCTTTTTAAGTGCTTAATGATAATAAAAACTTTATGCAACAAATGAATACTTAAGCACAAATGAATATAATAGATATTCAACAGTTTAAGCTTAAAGAACAAATAAGAATGAGATAAAGAATATCAAACCAAACTCCCAAGCTTCTCAAGCTTGGAGTACATCCACTAGTAGTGCCTCTTCAAAGAAGGTGAGGCAATAACCTTCGTGTACACAAAGTAGGCTCACCCTTGCACCAACTAAGTTCCTCTAGTTGAGCCAAAGGGTTTTACACTACAACCTCACTTTTGTACACTTGTTATCCCTCCACTCTTACACTTGAAGATCACTCACTAGTCTATTCTTGCTCACACTAATTCCCACTAGTTGAGCCAAGAAAGCTAGACTTCTCAAACCAATACAACCCACAATATTTTAGCCTATTTCTCCTCAAATAGCTCTTACAAGTGTTTGTATTGAATGTAGTCTTCTTATTACTTAATTCAGACCTTGGGGTATTTATAGTTGCCAAAAATCTGCTTTCAACAGTACTTCCCAACGGCTATTTTCAGTTTTGGAAAACTAGCCGTTGGACCTTCTTGACGGCCGATGCGGCAAGAGTGCGTCGAACAGACTAACCGTTGGACCTTTCGGACGGCCGCTGAGCCTGCGTCCGTTCTCGAGGAGTTCGTTCGGTAACATCTAAAGTCTGTCTCTTATACACATCTAGTCCGATATAAGCGACAGGCTACTGGAAATTTATCGGACGCTGTTCTTCGTCCGAGGCTTGTTTCAAATTCTTTGTGTCGGACGATTACCATCGTCCGAAGAGCTGTGTGGTTGTTTTGTTCGGACGATCATTTGCATCCGAACCTCCCTGTTTTTCTGCACACTTGTCTTTAAACCATTAGTATGATTTGGTCATCATCAAAACATGATTAACATAACTGGGGTTCTTCAGTTTTGGTGTGCAATTGGCGGCACTACGGTCAAATAATTTAATTTAATGCCTCTGAAGGCAATTGTGGGTGCGAAGGAAAATTAGTTACACATAATTTCTTAGAATGCTGTAGGCAATTGTGGGCGTTGGGGCCAGTAAATTTAATTTTGTGCCTGCGAAGGCAATTGCTGGTACTAAGGCAAATTAATATAACCTTAAGCCTCGCTAGGAAACTTTAGGGAGTACTGATAACAATTTCAAATGAGTGCTTTAGAATGTAATTGTGGCACTAAGGACAATTAATTTAATATCGTGCCTCGGAAAGCAATAGTGGGCACTAAGGCCAATCATTTTATTTGAATGCCTTAGTGTGCGTTCGAGACGATACGACCAATTAATTTTATTTAGTGCCTTAGAAGAAAATTGTGCCTGTGAAGGTCAAATAACTAAATTTAATTTCTTAGAAGGAAATTGCGAGCATTGATGCCAGTTAATTTAAAATTTAGCCCAGATTTGGAAAAACGGATGGTACGGTAAATTAATTTAATTTTATACCTTAGTAGAAAATTGCCGAAACTAAGGTCAATTAGTTGAATTTAGTGTTTTAGAAGGTAATTGTGGCAATAAGGATGACTAATTTATCTAATTTAATGCCTCACAAGGCGGTTGTGCGCATTACGATCGATTGATTTAACTGAATGTGTCGTAAGCACTAGTTGCCACTGAGGCCAATTGATTTAATTTAATGTCTTAGTTTGCAATTGGGGGCGGTACGACCAATTAATTTAATTTAATTCCTCTGAAGGCAATTGTGGACGGTAAGGACAATTAGCTAAACATAATTTCTTAGAAGGCAATTGTGGGCATTCAGGCCAGTAAATTTAATTTTGTGCCTCCGAAGGCAATTACGGGTACTAAGGCAAATTAATATAACTTTAAGCCTCGCAAGGAAACTCTAGAGAGTACTGATAAAAATTTAATATAAGTGCTTTAGAATGTAATTGTGGCAATAAGGACAATTAATTGAATATTGTGCCTCAGAAAGCAATAGTGGGCACTAAGGCCAATCATTTTATTTTAATGCCTTAGTGTGCGTTCGAGGGAGATACGGCCAATTAATTTTATTTAGTGCCTTAGAAGGAAATTGCACACTGTCTGCGATGGACAATTAGTTAAATTTAATTTCTTAGAAGGAAATTGCGAGCATTGGTGCCTCATAATTAAATCTTACGCCCAGATTTGGAAAAACGGGTTGTACGGGAAATTAATTTAATTTTATACCTTAGTAGAAAATTGCCGAAATTAAGGTCAATTAGTTGAATTTAGTGTTTTAGAAGGTAACTGCGGCAATAAGGATGACTAATTTAATTTAATGCCTCACAAGGCGGTTGTGCGCATTACGATCGATTGATTTAACTGAATGTGTCGTAAGCACTAGTTGCCACTGAGGCCAATTGATTTAATTTAATGTCTTAGTTTGCAATTGGGGGCGGTACGACCAATTAATTTAATTTAATTCCTCTGAAGGCAATTGTGGACGGTAAGGACAATTAGCTACACATAATTTCTTAGAAGGCAATTGTGGGCATTCAGGCCAGTAAATTTAATTTTGTGCCTCCGAAGGCTATTACGGGTACTAAGGCAAATTAATATAACTTGTCTTATAAGCCTCGCAAGGAAACTCTAGGGAATACTGATAAAAATTTAATATAAGTGCTTTAGAATGTAATTGTGGCAATAAGGACAATTAATTGAATATTGTGCCTCAGAAAGCAATAGTGGGCACTAAGGCCAGTCATTTTATTTTAATGCCTTACTGTGCGTTCCAGGGCTATACGGCCAATTAATTTTATTTAGTGCTTAGAAGAAAATTGTGTCGGTGAAGGTCAAATAATTAAATTTAATTTCATAGAAGGAAATTGCGAGCATTGATGCCAGTTAATTAAATTTTACGTCTAGATTTGGAAAAACGGATGGTACGACAATTAATTTAATTTTATAATTTAGTAGAAAATTGCCGAAACTAAGGTCAATTAGTTGAATTTAGTGTTTTAGAAGGTAACTGTGGCAATAAGGTTGACTAATTTAATTTAATGCCTCATAAGGTGATTGTGGGCATTACGATCGATTAATTTAACTGAATGCGTCGTAAGCACTAGTTGCCACTGCGAGGCCAATTGATTTAATTTAATGTCTTAGTGTGCAATTAGGGCCGGTACGGTCAATTAATTTAATTTAATGCCTCTGAAGGCAATTGTGGGTGCTAAGGACAATTAGTTACACATAATTTCTTCGAAGGCAATTGTGGGCATTGAGGCCAGTAAATTTAATTTTGTGCCACCGAAGGCAATTGCCGGTACTAAGGCAAATTAATATAACCTTAAGCCTCGCTAGGAAACTTTAGGGAGTACTGATAATAATTTCAAATGAGTGCTTTAGAATGTAATTGTGGCACTAAGGACAATTAATTTAATATAGTGGCTCGGAAAGCAATAGTGGGCACTAAGGCCAATCATTTTATTTGAATGCCTTAGTGTGCGTTCAAGGGCGATACGGCCAATTAATTTTATTTAGTGCCTTAGAAGAAAATTGTGTCTGTGAAGGTCAATTAATTAAATTTAATTTCTTTGAAGAAAATTGCGAGCATTGATGCCAGTTAATTAAATTTTTGGCCCAGACTTTGGAAAAACGAGTGGTACGGCAAATTAATTTAATTTTATACCTTAGCAGAAAATTGCCGAAACTAAGGTCAATTAGTTGAATTTAGTGTTTTAGAATGTAACTGTGGCAATCAGGATGACTAATTTAATTTAATGCCTCACAAGGCGGTTGTGCGCATTACGATCGATTGATTTAACTGAATGCGTCGTAAGCACTAGTGGCCACTGAGGCCAATTGACTTAATTTAATGTCTTAGTGTGCAATTGGGGGCGGTTGACCAATTAATTTAATTTAATTCCTCTGAAGGCAATTGTGGGTGCTAAGGACAATTAGTTACACATAATTTCTTAGAAGGCAATTGTGGGCATTGAGGCCAGTAAATTTAATTTTGTGCCTCCGAAGGCAATTGCCGGTACTAAGGCAAATTAATATACCCTTAAGCCTCGCTGGGAAACTTTAGGGAGTACTGATAATAATTTCAAATGAGTGCTTTAGAATGTAATTGTGGCACTAAGGACAGGTTTATTATGCCTTTTAAGAAATTATGAGCATTAAATATCGTGGCTCGGAAAGCAATAGTGGGCACTAAGGCCAATCATTTTATTTGAATGCCTTAGTGTGCGTTCGAGGGCGATACGGCCAATTAATTTTATTTAGTGCCTTAGAAGAAAATTGTGTCTGTGAAGGTCAATTAATTAAATTTAATTTCTTTGAAGAAAATTGCGAGCATTGATGCCAGTTAATTAAATTTTTGGCCCAGATTTGGAAAAACGAGTGGTACGGCAAATTAATTTAATTTTATACCTTAGTAGAAAATTGCCGAAACTATGGTCAATTAGTTGAATTTAGTGTTTTAGAATGTAACTGTGGCAATAAGGTTGACTAATTTAATTTAATGCCTCATAAGGCGATTGTGGGCATTACGATCGATTGATTTAACTGAATGTGTCGTAAGCACTAGTGGCCACTAAGGCCAATTGACTTAATTTAATGTCTTAGTGTGCAATTGGGGGGGACGACCAATTAATTTAATTTAATTTAACTCCTCGCCCGAATTAAAGGCAATTGTGGATGCTAAGGACAATTAGCTACACATAATTTCCTAGAATCTTAATTGGGAATTGAGGCCAGTAAATTTAATTTTGTGCCTCCGAAGGCAATTACGGGTACTAAGGCAAATTAATATAACCTTAAGCCTCGCTAGGAAACTTTAGGGAGTACTGATAACAATTTCAAATGAGTGCTTTAGAATGTAATTGTGGCACTAAGGACAATTAATTTAATATCGTGGCTCAAAAAATAATGGTGGGCACTAAGGCCAATCATTTTATTTGAATGCCTTAGTGTGCGTTCGAGGGCGATACAGCTAATTAATCTCTTATTTACTGCCTTAGAAGAAAATTGTGTCCGTGAAGTTCAATTAATTAAATTTAATTTCTTTGACGAAAATTGCGAGCATTGATGCCAATTAATTAAATTTTTGGCCCAGATTTGGAAAACGAGTGGTACGGCAAATTAATTTAATTTTATACCTTAGTAGAAAATTGCCGAAACTAAGGTCAGTTTAATTTTGCAATTGTTAATTAAACCTGTCTGGTACGGTCAATTAATTTAATTTAAAGCCTCTGAAGGCAATTGTGGGTGCTATGGACAATTAGTTACACATAATTTTTTAGAAGGCAATTGTGGGCATTGAGGCCAGTAAATTTAATTTTGTGCCTCCGAAGGCAATTGCCGGTACTAAGGCAAATTAATATAACCTTAAGCCTCGCTAGGAAACTTTAGGGAGTACTGATAACAATTTCAAATGAGTGCTTTAGAATGTAATTGTGGCACTAAGGACAATTAATTTAATATCGTGGCTCGGAAAGCAATAGTGGGCACTAAGGCCAATCATTTTATTTGAATGCCTGATTTAATGTGCGTAGTGTGCGTTCGAGGGCGATACGGCCAATTAATTTTATTTAGTGCCTTAGAAGGAAATTGTGTCTGCGATGGACAATTAGTTAAATTTAATTTCTTAGAAGGAAATTGCGAGCATTGGTGCCACATAATTAAATTTTACGCCCATTCACTAAGCAATGATTAGTTATACAACTAGATATTATTTCAAGATTATTAAACATAAACATCTAATTAAGAGAATGCCTGTCTATTAAGAGACATCTTGAGTGGCACAAGGCGGTTGTGGGCATTACGATCGATTGATTTAACTGAATGTGTCGTAAGCACTAGTTGCCACTAAGGCCAATTGATTTAATTTAATGTCTTAGTTTGCAATTGGGGGCGGTACGACCAATTAATTTAATTTAATTCCTCTGAAGGCAATTGTGGATGGTAAGGACAATTAGCTACACATAATTTCTTAGAAGGCAATTGTGGGCATTCAGCCACTGCTAGTAAATTTAAGACAAAAGTTTAAGGCAATTACCGGTACTAAGGCAAATTAATATAACTTTAAGCCTCGCAAGGAAACTCTAGGGAGTACTCATAAAAATTAAAAATAAGTGCTTTAGAATGTAATTGTGGCAATAAGGACAATTAATTTAATATTGTGCCTCATAAAGCAATATTGGGCACTAAGGCCAATCATTTTATTTTAATGCCTTAGTGTGCGTTCGAGGCGATACGGCCAATTAATTTTATTTAGTAAATTAGAAGGAAATTGTGTCTGCGATGGACAATTAGTTAAATTTAATTTCTTAGAAGGAAATTGCGTGCATTGGTGCCACATAATTAAATTTTACGCCCAGATTTGGAAAAACGGGTGGTACGGAAAATTAATTTAATTTTATACCTTAGTAGAAAATTGTCGAAACTAAGGTCAATTAGTTGAATTTAGTGTTTTAGGAGGTAACTGTGGCAATAAGGATGTCAAATTTAATTTAATTCCTCATTAAGACAGCCTGTAAGGCGATTATGGGCATTACGATCGATTGATTTAATTGAATATGTCGTATGCACTAGTTGCCACTAAGGCCAATTGATTTAATTTAATGTCTTAGGGTGCAATTGGGGGCGGTACAACAAATTAATTTAATTTAATTCCTCTCAAGGCAATTGTGGATGCTAAGGACAATTAGCTACACATAATTTCTTAGAAGACAATTGTGGGCATTGAGTCCAATAAATTTAATTTTGTGCCTCAAAAGACAATTACCGGTACTAAGGCAAATTAATATAACCTTAAGCCTCGCTAGGAAACTTTAGGGAGTACTGATAACAATTTCAAATGCTTATTGCTGCAGAATGTAATTGTGGCAATAAGGATAATTAATTTAATATCGTGCATTCGGAAAGCAATGGTGGGCACTAAGGCCAATCATTTTATTTTAATGCCTTAGTGTGCGTTCGAGGGCGATACGGCCAATTAATTTTATTTAGTGCCTTAGAAGGAAATTGTGTCTGTGAAGGTCAATTAATTAAATTTAATTTCTTGGAAGGAAATTGCGAGCATTGATGCCAGTTAATTCAATTTTTGGCCCAGATTTGGAAAAACGGGTTGTACGGCAAATTAATTTAATTTTATACCTTAGTAGAAAATTGCAGAAACTAAGGTCAATTAGTTGAATTTAGTGTTTTAGAAGGTAATTGTGGCAATAAGGATGACTAATTTAATTTAATGCCTCACAAGGCGGTTGTGCGCATTACGATCGATTGATTTAACTGAATGTGTCGTAAGCACTAGTTGCCACTGAGGCCAATTGATTTAATTTAATGTCTTAGTTTGCAATTGGGGGCGGTACGACCAATTAATTTAATTTAATTCCTCTGAAGGCAATTGTGGACGGTAAGGACAATTAGCTACACATAATTTCTTAGAAGGCAATTGTGGGCATTCAGGCCAGTAAATTTAATTTTGTGCCTCCGAAGGCAATTACGGGTACTAAGGCAAATTAATATAACTTTAAGCCTCGCAGTTAAACAAGGAAATTCTAGGGAGTACTGATAAAAATTTAATATAAGTGCTTTAGAATGTAATTGTGGCAATAAGGACAATTAATTGAATATTGTGCCTCAGAAAGCAATAGTGGGCACTAAGGCCAGTCATTTTATTTTAATGCCTTAGTGTGCGTTCGAGGGAGATACGGCCAATTAATTTTATTTAGTGCCTTAGAAGGAAATTGTGTCTGCGATGGACAATTAGTTAAATTTAATTTCTTAGAAGGAAATTGCGAGCATTGGTGCCAGTTAATTAACTTTTACGCCCAGATTTGGAAAAAACGGGTGGTACGGAAAATTAATTTAATTTTATACCTTAGTATAAAATTGCCGAAACTAAGGTCAATTAGTTGAATTTAGTGTTTTAGAAGGTAACTGGAGCAATAACGATAACTAATTTAATTTAATGCCTCATATGGGTGCTAAGGACAATTAGTTACACATAATTTCTTAGAAGGCAATTGTGGGCATTGAGGCCAGTAAATTTAAATGTATTTGTGCCTCCGAAGGCAATTACGGGTACTAAGGCAATTTAATATAACCTTAAGCCTCGCTAGGAAACTTTAGGGACTACTGAGAACAATTTCAAATGAGTGCTTTAGAATGTAATTGTGGCACTAAGGACAATTAATTTAATATCGTGCCTCGGAAAGCAATAGTGGGCACTAAGGCCAATCATTTTATTTTAATGCCTTAGTGTGCGTTCGAGGGCGATACGGCCAATTAATTTTATTTAGTGCCTTAGAAGAAAATTGTGCCTGTGAAGGTCAAGTACTTAAATTTAATTTCTTAGAAGGAAATTGCGAACATTGATGCCAGTTAATTAAATTTTTAGCCCAGATTTGGAAAAACGGATGGTACGGTAAATTAATTTAAATTTGTACCTTAGTAGAAAATTGCCGAAACTAAGGTCAATTAGTTGAATTTAGTGTTTTAGAAGGTAACTATGGCAATAAGGATGATTAATTTAATTTAATGCCTCACAAGGCGGTTGTGGGCAGTTGCAAACCTATTAATTACGATCGATTGATTTAACTTAATGTGTCGTAATCACTAGTTGCCACTAAGGCCAATTGATTTAATTTAATGTCTTAGTTTGCAATTGGGGGAGGTACGACCAATTAAATTTATTTAATTCCTCTGAAGGCAATTGTGGATGCTAAGGACAATTAGCTACACATAATTTCTTAGAAGGCAATTGTGGGCATTGAGGCCAGTAAATTTAATTTTGTGCCTCCGAAAGCAACTACGGGTACTAAGGCAAATTAATATAACTTTAAACCTCGCAAGGAAACTCTAGGGAGTACTCATAACAATTTAAAATAAGTGCTTTAGAATGTAATTGTGGCAATAAGGACAATTAATTTAATATTGTGCCTCGAAAAGCAATAGTGGGCACTAAGGCCAATCATTATATTTTAATGCCTTAGTGCGTTTGAGAGCAATACGGCCAATTAATTTTATTTAGTGCCTTAGAACAAAATTGTGTCTGTGAAAGTCAATTAATTTAATTTAATTCTCTTCTTAGAAGGAAATTGCGAGCATTGATGCCAGTTAATTAAATTTTTAGCACAAATTTGGAAAAATAATGGTACGGTAAATTAATTTAATTTTATACCTTACTTGAAAATTGCCGAAACTATGGTCAATTAGTTGAATTTAGTGTTTTAGAAGGTAACTGTGGCAATAAGGATGACTAATTTAATTTAATGCCTCATAAGGCGATTGTGGGCATTATGATCGATTGATTTAACTGAATGTCTCGTAAACACTAGTTGCCACTAAGTCCAATTGATTTAATTTAATGTCTTAGTGTGCAATTCGGGGCGGCACAACCAATTAATTTAATTTAATTCCTCTGAAGGCAATTGTGGATGCTAAGGACAATTAGCTACACATAATTTCTTAGAAGGCAATTGTGGGCATTGAGGCCAGTAAATTTAATTTTGTGCCTCCGAAGTCAATTACCGGTACTAAGGCAAATTAATATAACCTTAAGCCTCGCTAGGAAACTTTAGGGAATACACAATGATAACAATTTCAAATAAGTGCTTTAGAATGTAATTGTGGCACTAAGGACAATTAATTTAATATCGTGTCTCGGAAAACAATAGTGGGCACTAAGGCCAATCATTTTATTTTAATGCCTTAGTGTGCGTTCGAGGGCAATACGGCCAATTAATTTTATTTAGTGCCTTAGAAGAAAATTGTGTCTGCGAAGGTCAATTAATTAAATTTAATTACCTTAGAAGGAAATTGCGAGCATTGATGGCAGTTAATTTAATTTTCAGCCCTGATTTGGAAAAACGGATGGTACGGCTAATTAATTTAATTTTATACCTTAGTAGAAAATTGCCGAAACTAAGGTCAATTAGTTGAATTTAGTGTTTTAGAAGGTAACTGTGGCAATAAGGATTACTAATTTAATTTAATGCCTCATAAGGCGATTGTGGGCATTACGATCGATTGATTTAACTGAATGTCTCGTAAGCACTAGTTGCCACTAAGTCCAATTGATTTAATTTAATATCTTAGTGGTGTGCAATTCGGGGTGGCACAACCAATTAATTTAATTTAATTCCTCTGAAGGCAATTGAGGATGCTAAGGACAATTAGCTGCACATAATTTCTTAGAAGGCAATTGTGGGCATTAAGGCCAGTAAATTTCATTTTGTGCCTCCGAAGGCAATTACGGTTACTAAGGCAAATTAATATAATCTTAAGCCTCACTAGGAAACTTTAGGGAGTACCGATAACAATTTCAAATAAGTGCTTTAGAATGTAATTGTGGCAGTAAGGATAATTAATTTAATATCGTGGCTCGAAAAACAATAGTGGGCACTAAGGCCAATCATTTTATTTTAATGCCTTTGTGTGCGTTCGAGGGCGATACGGCCAATTAATTTTATTTAGTGCCTTTGAAGAAAATTGTGTCTGTCAAGGTCCAATAATTAAATTTAAATTCTTAGAAGGAAATTGCGAGCATTGATTCCAGTTAATTAAATTTTGAGCCCAGATTTGGATAAACGGACGGTGGCAAATTAGAATTACACTTCAATTAAATTAATCGTAATGTCCACAAATATTTAGCAGGCTACATTACAATTAGAAGGTAACTGTGGCTATAAGGATTCTAATTTAATTTAATGCCTCACAAGGCGATTGTGGGCATTACGATTGATTGATTTAACTGAATGTGTCGTAAGCAATTGTTGTCACTGAGGACAATTGATTTAATTTAATGTCTTAGTGTGCAATTGGGGGCGGTACGGCCAATTAATTTAATTTAATTTAATGCGTCTGCGGGCAAATAATGGTGCTAAGGACAATTAGTTATACATAATTTCTTAGAAGGCAATTGTGGGCATTGAGGCCAGTAAATTTAATTTTGTGCCTCCAAAGGCAATTAAGGGTACTAAGGCAAATTAATATAACTTTAGACCTCGCTTGGAAACTCTAGGGAGTACTCATAAAAATTTAAAATCAGTGTTTTAGACACAATTGTGGCAATAAGGACAATTAATTTAATATTGTGCCTCGGAATGAATGAATTCCATGTAATTGGTACGGAAAATTAATTTAATTTTATACCTTAGTATAAAATTGCCGAAACTAAGGTCAATTAGTTGAATTTAGAGTTTTAGAAGGTAACTGTGGCAATAAGGAAGACTAATTTAATTTAATGCCTCATAAGGCGATTGTGGGCATTACGATCGATTGATTTAACTGAATGTGTCGTAAGCACTAGTTGCCACTAAGTCCAATTGATTTAATTTAATGTCCTAGTGTGCAATTGGGGCGGTACGGCCGCTTAATTTAATTTAATGCCTCTGAAGGCAATTAATGGTGCTAAGGACAATTACTCGTTACAACATAATTTTATAGAAGGAAATTGTGTCCTGATGGACAATTAGTTAAATTTAATTTCTTAGAAGGAAATTGCGAGCATTGGTGCCAGTTAATTAAATTTTACGCCCAGATTTGGAAAAAACAGGTGGTACTGAAAATTAATTTAATTTTATACCTTAGTATAAAATTGCCGAAACTAAGGTCAATTAGTTGAATTTAGAGTTTTAGAAGGTAACTGTGGCAATAAGGAAGACTAATTTAATTTAATGCCTCATAAGGCGATTGTGGGCATTACGATCGATTGATTTAACTGAATGTGTCGTAAGCACTAGTTGCCACTAAGGCCAATTGATTTAATTTAATGTCTTAGTTTGCAATTGGGGGCGGTACGACTAATTAATTTAATTTAATTCCTCTGAAGGCAATTGTGGATGCTAAGGACAATTAGCAACACTTAATTTCTTCGAAGGCAATTGTGGGCATTAAGGCAAGTAAATTTAATTTTGTGCCTCTGAAGGCAATTACTACCAGTACTAAGGCAAATTAATTCAACTTTAAGCCTCGCAAGAAAACTCTAGGGTGTACTCATAAAAATTTAAAATAAGTGCTTTAGAATGTAATTGTGGCAATAAGGACAATTAATTTAATATTGTGCCTCGGAAAGCAATAGTGGGCACTAAGGCCAATCATTTTATATTAATGCCTTAGTATGCGTTCGAGGGTGATACGGCCAATTAATTTTATTTAGTGTCTTAGAAGGAAATTGTGTCCGTGAAGGTCTATTAATTAAATTTAATTTCTTAGAGGGAAATTGCGAGCATTGATGCCAGTTAATTAAATTTTTGGCCCAGATTTGGAAAAATGGGTGGTACGGCAAATTAATTTAATTTTATACCTTAGTAGAAAATTGCCGAAACTATGGTCAATTAGTTGAATTTAGTGTTTTAGAAGGTAACTGTGGCAATAAGGATGACTAATTAAATTTAATGCCCCATAAGGCGATTGTGGGCATTACGATCGATTGATTTAATACTGAATGTGTCGTAAGCACTAGTTACCACTAAGGCCAATTGTTTTAATTTAATGTCTTAGTTTGCAATTGGCGGCGGTACGACCAATTAATTTAATTTAATTCCTCTGAAGGCAATTGTGGATGCTAAGGAAAATTAGTTACACACAATTTCTTAGAAGGCAATTGTGGGCATTGAGGCCAGTAAATTTAATTTTGTGCCTCCGAAGGCAATTACCAGTACTAAGGCAAATTAATATAACCTTAAGCCTCGCTAGTAAACTTTAGGGAGTACTGATAACAATTTCAAATAAGTGCTTTAGAATGTATTTGTGGCACTAAGGACAATTAATTTAATATCGTGCCTCGGAAAGCAATCGTGGGCACTAAGGCCAATCATTTTATTTTAATGCCTCAGTGTGCGTTCGGGGGCGATACGGCCAATTAATTTTATTTTGTGCCTAAAAAGAAAATTGTGTCTGTGAAGGACAACTAATTAAATTTAATTTCTTAGAAGGAAATTGCGAGGCATGCATTGATGCCAGTTAATTAAATTTTTAGCCCAAATTTGGAAAAATGGATGGTACGGTAAATTAATTTAATTTTATACCTTAATTGAAAATTGCCGAAACTAAGGTCAATTAGTTGAATTTTGTGTTTTAGATGGTAACTGTGGCAATAAGGATGACTAATTTAATTTAATGCCTCATAAGGCGATTGTGGACATTATGATCGATTGATTTAACTGAATGTGTCGTAAGCACTAGTTGCCACTAAGGCCAATTGATTTAATTTAATGTCTTAGGGTGCAATTAGGGGCGGTACAGTCAATTAATTTAATTTAATTCCTCTGAAGGCAATTGTGGATGCTAAGGACAATTAGCAACACCTCATTTCTTAGAAGGCAATTGTGGGCATTGAGGCCAGTAAATTTAATTTTGTGCCTCCGAAATCAATTACCGGTACTAAGGCAAATTAATATAACCTTAAGCCTCGCTAGGAAACTTTAGGGAATACTGATAACAATTTCAAATAAGTGCTTTAGAATGTAATTGTGGCACTAAGGACAATTAGATTAATATCGTGTCTCGGAAAACAATAGTGGGCACTAAGGCCAATCATTTTATTTTAATGCCTTAGTGTGCGTTCGAGGGCAATACGGCCAATTAATTTTATTTAGTGCCTTAGAAGAAAATTGTGTCTGTGAAGGTCAATTAATTAAATTTAATTTCTTAGAAGGAAATTGCGAGCATTGATGGCAGTTAATTTAATTTTCATCCCCGATTTGGAAAAACGGATGGTACGGCTAATTAATTTAATTTTATACCTTAGTAGAAAATTGCCGAAACTAAGGTCAATTAGTTGAATTTAGTGTTTTAGAAGGTAACTGTGGCAATAAGGATTACTAATTTAATTTAATGCCTCATAAGGCGATTGTGGGCATTACGATCGATTGATTTAACTGAATGTCTCGTAAGCACTAGTTGCCACTAAGTCCAATTGATTTAATTTAATGTCTTAGTGTGCAATTCGGGGCGGCACAATTTGTACCAATTAATTTAATTTAATTCCTCTGAAGGCAATTGAGGATGCTAAGGACAATTAGCTACACATAATTTCTTAGAAGGCAATTGAGGGCATTGAGGCCAGTAAATTTCATTTTGTGCCTCCGAAGGCAATTACGGTTACTAAGGCAAATTAATATAACCTTAAGCCTCACTAGGAAACTTTAGGGAGTACCGATAACAATTTCAAATAAGTGCTTTAGAATGTAATTGTGGCAGTAAGGACAATTAATTTAATATCGTGGCTCGGAAAACAATAGTGGGCACTAAGGCCAATCATTTTATTTTAATGCCTTTGTGTGCGTTCGAGGGCGATACGGCCAATTAATTTTATTTAGTGCCTTTGAAGGAAATTGTGTCTGTGAAGGTCAAATAATTATATTTAATTTCTTAGAAGGAAATTGCGAGCATTGATTCCAGTTAATTAAATTTTGAGCCCAGATTTGGATAAACGGACGGTGCGGCAAATTAATTTAATTTTATACCTTCGTAAATATAAAGTAGAAAATTTCCCAAACTAAGGTCAATTAGTTGAATTTAGTGTTTTAGAAGGTAACTGTGGCTATAAGGATTCTAATTTAATTTAATGCCTCACAAGGCGATTGTGGGCATTACGATTGATTGATTTAACTGAATGTGTCGTAAGCAATTGTTGTCACTGAGGACAATTGATTTAATTTAATGTCTTAGTGTGCAATTGGGGCGGTACGGCCAATTAATTTAATTTAATTTAATGCGTCTGCGGGCAAATAATGGTGCTAAGGACAATTAGTTATACATAATTTCTTAGAAGGCAATTGTGGGCATTGAGGCCAGTAAATTTAATTTTGTGCCTCCAAAGGCAATTAAGGGTACTAAGGCAAATTAATATAACTTTAGACCTCGCTTGGAAACTCTAGGGAGTACTCATAAAAATTTAAAATCAGTGTTTTAGACTGCAATTGTGGCAATAAGGACAATTAATTTAATATTGTGCCTCGGAAAGCAATATTGGGCACTAATACACATCTAGCCAATCATTTTATTTTAATGCCTTAGTGTGCGTTCGAGGGCGATACGGCAAATTAATTTTATTTTGTGCCATAGAAGGAAATTGTGTCTACGATGGACAATTAGTTAAATTTAATTTCTTAGAAGGAAATTGCGAGCATTGGTGCCAGTTAATTAACTTTTACGCCCAGATTTGGAAAAAACGGGTGGTACGGAAAATTAATTTAATTTTATACCTTAGTATAAAATTGCCGAAACTAAGGTCAATTAGTTGAATTTAGAGTTTTAGAAGGTAACTATGGCAATAAGGAAGACTAATTTAATTTAATGCCTCATAAGGCGATTGTGGGCATTACGATCGATTGATTTAACTGAATGTGTCGTAAGCACTAGTTGCCACTAAGTCCAATTGATTTAATTTAATGTCTTAGTGTTCAATTGGGGGCGGTACGGCCAATTAATTTAATTTAATGCCTCTGAAGGAAATTAATGGGGCTAAGGACAATTAGTTACACATAATTTTATAGATAGAATGCAATTGTGGGCATTGAGGCCAGTAAATTTAATTTTGTGCCTCCGAAGGCAATTACAGGTACTAAGGCAAATTTAATGTAACCTTAAGCCTCGCTAGGAAACTTTAGGGAGTACTGATAACAATTTCAAAAAAGTGCTTTAGAATGGAATTGTGGCAATAAGGATAATTAATTTAATATCGTGCATCGGAAAGCAATAGTGGGCACTATGGCCAATCATTTTATTTTAATGCCTTAGTGTGCGTTCCAAGCGATACGGCCAATTAATTTTATTTAGTGCCTTAGAAGGAAATTGTGTCTGCGATGGACAATTAGTTAAATTTAATTTCTTAGAAGGAAATTGCGAGTATTGATGCCAGTTAATTAAATTTTACGCTCAAATTTGGAAAAACGGGTGGTACGGCAAAGTAATTAAATTTAATTTCTTAGTAGAAAATTGCCGAAACTAAGGTCAATTAGTTGAATTTAGTGTTTTAGAAGGTAACTGTGGCAATAAGGATGAGACTAATTAAATTTAATGCCCCATAAGGCGATTGTGGGCATCACGATCGATTGATTTAACTGAGTGTGTCGTAAGCACTAGTTGCCACTAAGGCCAATTGATTTAATTTAATGTCTTAGTTTGCAATTGGAGGCTCTACGAGGCATTAGATTAATTTAATTTAATTCCTCTGAAGGCAATTGTGGATGCTAAGAACAATTAGCAACAATTAATTTCTTTGAAGGCAATTGTGGGCATTGAGGCCAGTAAATTTAATTTTGTGCCTCCGAAGGCAATTACGGTTACTAAGGCAAATTAATATAATCTAAAGCCTCACTAGGAAACTTTAGGGAGTACCGATAACAATTTCAAAGAAGTGCTTTAGAATGTAATTGTGGCAGTAAGGACAATTAATGTAATATCGTGGCTCGGAAAACAATAGTGGGCACTAAAGCCAATCATTTTATTTTAATGCCTTTGTGTGCGTTCGAGGGCGATACGGCCAATTAATTTTATTTAGTGCCTTAGAACGAAAATTATGCCTGTGAAGGTCAAATAATTAAATTTAATTTCTTAGAAGGAAATTGCGAGCATTGATGCCAGTTAATTAAATTTTTGGCCCAGATTTGGAAAAATGGGTGGTACGGCAAATTAATTTAATTTTATACCTTAGTAGAAAATTGCCGAAACTAAGGTCAATTAGTTGAATTTAGTGTTTTAGAAGGTAACTGTGGCAATAAGGATGACTAATTTAATTTAATGCCTCACAAGGCGATTGTGGGCATTACGATCGATTGATTTAACTGAATGTGTCGCAAGCACTAGTTGCCACTAAGTCCAATTGATTTAATTTAATGTCTTAGTGTTCAATTGGGGGCGTAACGGCCAATTAATTTAATTTAATGCCTCTGAAGGAAATTAATGGGGCTAAGGACAATTAGTTACGCATAATTTTATAGAATGCAATTGTGGGCATTGAGACCAGTAAATTTAATTTTGTGCCGCCGAAGGCAATTACGGGTACTAAGGCAATTTAATATAAGATAACTTTAAACCTCGCAAGGAAACTCTAGGGAGTACACATAACAATTTAAAATAAGTGCTTTAGAATGTAATTGTGGCAATAAGGACAATTAATTTAATATTGTGCTTCGGAAAGCAATAGTGGGCACTAAGGCCAATCATTTTATTTTAATGCCTTAGTGTGCGTTCGAGGCGATACGGCCAATTAATTTTATTTTGTGCCTTAGAAGGAAATTGTGTCTGCTATGGACAATTAGTTAAATTTAATTTCTTAGAAGGAAATGGCGAGCATTGGTGCCAGATAAATAAATTTTACGCCCATATTTGGAAAAACGGGGGTTACGGCAAATTAATTTAATTTTCTGCCATAGTAGAAAATTACCGAAACTAAGGTCAATTAGTTGAATTTAGTGTTTTAGAAGGTAACTATGGCAATCAGGATGACTAATTTAATTTAATGCCTCATAAGGCGATTGTGGGCATTACGATCGATTGATTTAACTGAATATGTCGTAAGCACTAGTGCTGCCACTAAGACCAATTGATTTAATTTAATGTCTTAGTGTGCAATTGGGGGCGGTACGACCAATTAATTTAATTTAATTCCTCTGAAGGGAGTTGTGGATGCTTAGGACAATTAGCTACACATAATTTCTTAGAAGGCAATTGTGGGCATTAAGCCCTGTAAATTTAATTTTGTGCCTCCGAAGGCAATTACCAGTACTAAGGCAAATTAATATAACTTTAAGGCTCGCAAGGAAACTCTAGAGAGTACTCATAACAATTTAAAATAAGTGCTTTAGAATGTAATTGTGGCAATAAGGACAATTAATTTAATATTGTGCCTCGGAAAGCAATAGTGGGCACTCTGGCCAATCATTTTATTTTGATGCCTTAGTGTGCGTTCGAGGGCGATACGGCCAATTAATTTTATTTTGTGCCTTAGAAGGAAATTGTGTCTGCGATGGACAATTAGTTAAATTTAATTTCTTAGAAGGAAATTGCGAGCATTGGTGCCAGTTAATTAAATTTTAGTTGCGCCCAGATTTGGAAAAACGGGTGGTACGGCAAACTAATTTAATTTTCTACCTTAGTAGAAAATTGCCGAAACTAAGGTCAATTAGTTGAATTTAGTGTTTTAGACAGGTAACTGTGGCAATAAGGATGACTAATTTAATTTAATGCCTCACAAGGCGATTGTGGGCATTACGATCGATTGATTTAACTGAATGTGTCGCAAGCACTAGTTGCCACTAAGTCCAATTGATTTAATTTAATGTCTTAGTGTTCAATTGGGGGCGTAACGGCCAATTAAATTAATTTAATGCCTCTGAAGGAAATTAATGGTGCGAAGGACAATTAGTTACACATAATTTTATATAAGGCAATTGTGGGCATTGAGGCCAGTAAATTCAATTTTGTGCCTCCGAAGGAAATTACGGGTACTAAGGCAAATTAATGTAACCTTAATCCTCGCTAGGAAACTTTAGAGAGTACTGATAACAATTTTAAATAAGTGCTTTAGAATGGATTTGTGGCAATAAGGATAATTAATTTAATATCGTGCATCGGAAAGCAATAGCGGGCACTAAGGCCAATCATTTTATTTTAATGCCTTAGTGTGCGTTCGAGGGCGATACGGCCAATTAATTTTATTTAGTGCCTTAGAAGGAAATTGAGTCTGTGAAGGTCAATTAATGAAATTAAATTTCATAGAAAGAAATTGCGAGCATTGATGCCAGTTAATTAAATTTTTGGCCCGGATTTGGAAAAATGGGTGGTACGGCAAATTAATTTAATTTTCTACCTTAGTAGAAAATTGCCGAAACTATGGTCAATTAGTTGAATTTAGTGTTTTAGAAGGTCATTGTGGCAATAAGGATGACTAATTTAATTTAATGCCTCACAAGGCGGTTGCGGGCATTATGATCGATTGATTTAACTGAATGTGTCATAAGCAATAGTTGCCACTAAGCCAATTGATTTAATTTAATGTCTTAGTGTGCAATTGGGGGCGGTACGGCCAATTAATTTAATTCAATTCCTCTGAGGTTTGATTAAGGAAATTGTGGAAGCTAAGGACAATTAGCTACACATAATTTCTTAGAAGGCAATTGTGGGCATTGAGGCCAGTAAATTTAATTTTGTGCCTCCGAAGGCAATTACCGGTACTAAGGCAAATTAATATAACCTTAATCCTCGCTAGGGAACTATAGGGAGTACTGATAACAATTTCAAATAAGTGCTTTAGAATGTAATTGTGGCACTAAGGACAATTAATTTAATATCGTGCCTCGGAAAGCAATCGTGGGCACTAAAGCCAATCATTTTATTTTAATGCCTTAGTGAGCGTTCGAGGGCGATACGACCAATTAATTTTATTCAGTGCCTAAAAAGAAAATTGTGTCTATGTAGTGATGTTTCCCAAACCTTATTTTGATGATGACATAAACACTTAACTGTATAAAACAAGCTTTTGCAGGAACAGATATTTCGGACGCACAGGATCGTCCGAACTCAGTCAAAAACTCTCGGACGCATTGTATCGTCCGAACAAACCGGCAGATTGAGTGAAAGAATGGAACTCTCTGCCTTTTCTACGGACGCTCAGGACCGTCCGAAACCTCTGTCGGACGAAGGACCGGACGCAGGCACGGACGTCCGAACGAAGCATCTCATTCCTGAGCCTGTCTCTTATACACTTCCTCGGACGCATACAAACCTCCTCGGACGTCCGAACCCCCAACGGCTATTTTTTGTGCATTTATTACTTAGCCGTTAGGAAGTAGTTGAAAGCTCTATTAATTGCTATTATAAATAGATGCTTTAAGAACTTGAATAAATAATCTAATACATTGAATACAAGTCCAAAAGAAAGTAATTTGAAGTGCAAATTGACTTTAGAGCCTTGTTGTATTAGTGTGAAATTGTGAGTGTAATTCAACATTGAGTGGAGTGATAATCTTGTACAAGAGTGCATTGAAAGTTCTTTCTTTGACTAAAATGCATCTTAGTTTTGTGTGTTTAAGAACTTCCCAATACACATCAAGCTGTGATCTTAAGAGCAACTTGCAGTATAATTGATATTATTATAACTGATTTTGTTATAACTGATTTCATCTTGAAAATATCAATATCTCTTAAAGTAATTTTTAAGAAACCTAATTCACCCCCCCTCTTAGGTTGCTTTGGGACCAACAATTGGTATCAGAGCTTGGTCTCATTTTATTGCTTAAACTGCTGTTGAGAAAAGAACTATGGCAACCAACAATGCTCTGTTTTTTGAAGGCCAATCTATTACTAGGCCTCCCATGTTTAATGGGACAAATTTTATTAGTTGGAGAGATAGAATGAAAATATTTCTGCAATCTATTGACATTGAATTGTGGTATGTTGTCAATGAAGGTCCATTTGATGCTTATATCATTGATGTTCACACAAATAGAAGAAGAGAAAAGACGAGGATTGAGCTCACTCCACAAGACAAGGCAAATTTGACGTAACGTCTAAACGCAAAAGCCATGAATGTGCTATACAATGCCTTGGATGCAAATGAATCAACTCGCGTAAAGGGTTGCAATTCTGCTAAGGAAATTTGGGATAAGCTGAAGGAAATTCATGAAGGAAGCGATGATGTTCGTGAGCAAAAGAAATCTCTACTTGTTACCAAGTATGAGTCCTTCAAGATGGAACCACATGAGAACATAGACAAAATGTACTGCAGGTTCAATGACATTATTAAAGATCTTGAAGCCTTGAGTAAGGAGTACTCTTTGGGTGAGAAAAACAGAAAAATCCTGAATGCTCTATCCAAAGAATGGGATGCCAAAACAATTGCCATAGAGGAAGCTAAGAATTTAAATTTAATGCCTATTGAATCACTAATCAATTCTCTTACATCTTATGAACTTAAGCTAAAAGCCAAGGTTGTGGATGATGAAGAAGCAATAATTAAATCTTGTAATGATTCTAAAGACCTCTCAAGAGGAAGATGAAAACAGCTCCATCAACTCTAGAAGATGAAGATCTTGATGAAGGAGATCTTGCACTCATCACCAAAGGATTTCTCAAACATTACATCAACAAACGAAGAATGAGAAGAGGCGGAGCTGCAAACTCAAATAATTTCAAAGGGAAGTCAAGACTTGAGCTAAGGAAGCAAAATGATAAATGCTTTGAGTGCGGTCAACTCGGGCATTTTGCAAATGAATGTCCCTCCAAGAAAAAGAAGGAAGGAAGAAAACCAAGATTCAACAACTTTCAAGTCACTTGGGACGATTGCAACTCCGAAGGAGAAGTTGAAGAAGAAATGGAGTCGGCACAAATGGCCTTTATGGCTATTGGAGACAATGAGGTAAATTCTAACTATGACTCCAATGATGAAAATGATGAAGATGATCTTGAAGCTTTCATTTTGAAATTGCATGATAGCTTAAAAGAATCATATGCTAGAAATAAGGAGTTAGTAAAAAAGTCAAATGCTTTATTGAATGCTAACTCTAAACTTGTGAAATGAAAACAATAGGCTATCACAAGAAAATTGTGATTTGAAGAAAAGAATGCATGAGAGATCAAAGGTCAAGGAAGAACAAGCCTCCTTGAAGAAAAGAATGGATGATTTAAATACTCTCTTAGCTAGAAAGAAAGAAAATGTTGTTGATATGAAAAGAAATAGAAATGTAGCAATCAACAAAAATTTTGTCATATATAGAAGAGATGATTTATGTATTGTAAAACCAAAATCTTCTTTATATGGAAACAAAAGCATTGTTTGTAGATATTGCCAACAACATGGACATACTAAGAATATGTGTTATGTCAAGAAAAATGAAAAACTTGGAATGAAAGTTGCATGGATAGTAAGCAATCTCACTAACACTCATGGACCCAAAAAGACATGGGTACCAAAAGTTATCAATTGATTTATTGTGTAGGTACTTAACATCGCCAACAATGCTAAGTGGTTCATAGATAGTGGATGTTCAAGGCACATGACGGGTGATGCCTCTCTCTACCAAGTCACAAACCTTACATCCAAAAACAGTGGAAAAGTCACTTTTGGTGACAACAACAAAGCAAAATCAATCGGCATTGGTGATGTAGGTAAAAATGGTGAAACCTTGATTAAGAATGTACTTCTCGTTGATAATTTAAACTATAATCTATTAAGTGTTAGTCAACTTTGTGACAAAGATTTATATGTTTTCTTTACCAAGCATGAATGTCTTATACTTGACAAAAATCATGTTGTTTTGTTAAAAGGCACTAGGCACAATGACGTTTATGTGATTTATCTTGATAAAATTAGCAATAGCAATGTAAAATGTCTTACCGCTTCTATAGATGATCCTTGGCTTTGGCATAGAAGACTTTGTCATTTTAATATGGATTTGATTGAAAAATTAGCCAAGAAAGATTTGGTAAGAGGCTTGCCAAAACTGAAATTTCTGAAAAATAAAATTTGTGATGCTTGTCAATTTGGTAAACAAGTCAAAGTTTCTTTTAAACCAAAGAATTTTTAAACATGGGAGGCCTAGTAATAGATTGGTGATCAAAAAACAGATCCTTCATGAGTTTTCGGTTGTTCTTTCCTCAACAAAATGGTGTCGTTGAAAGGAAAAATAGGACTCTTCAAGAAACGGCTAGAACCATAAGAATTGTCTAGGTCACCTTTGTCAAGTTTTGGATGATTCTCCTCGAACAAGCCGTGTTAACCCTGAATCGAGTTTTATTAAGATCTTCTTTAAATAAAACTCCTTATGAACTCATTTTTTGTAAAAAACCCTGCATTTGTTGTAAGCTATTTCAAAGTTTTTGGTTGCAAATGCTTTATTTTAAAAATCAAAGAGAATCTTGGAAAATTTGACAAAAAATCGGATGAAGGAATTTTTCTAGGATATTCTAGTGACAAGAAAGCATACCGAGTTTAAAATAGAAGAACGCTTTTAATTGAAGAAGTTGTGCATGTTACATTTGATGAATCTAATGATGTTATCTCAAAGAATTTGTGTGAAGATGAAGACACAGGTATTCTAAAGGAGCTCGAAAAGCTAGATATTCATAAAGATTATCAAGAGGTTACATCAAGCGTTGATATCAACAACCATCAAGTTGATGATGAAAAGAATGAGGATGCTAAGAGACAGGGTCCATACATTATTTTTCTCAAATTGACTAAAAAATCTTTCATCTTATTCTTCATCTAGCTTCATCATCCAAGGGCAACAACTACTCGCTCTCATAAACCTTTGAATAATAATTGTGCATTACTTTCTCACATTGAACCCAAACATATAGATGTTCGGCCTTGAGTGATGAATCATGGGTTATTCTATGAAAGATGAACTTAGTCAATTTGAGAAAAATAATGTATGGACCTTAGTTGAAAGACCATCTTCTCATCCCGTTATTGGTACTAAATGGGTGTTTAGAAACAAATTAAATGACAAAGGTGAGATCATAAGAAACAAAGCTAGACTTGTTGCAAAAGGTTACGCTCAAGAAGAAGGTATCAAAGTTCGATGAAACCTTTGCACCCGTGGCTAGATTAGAATCTATCCGCATGTTTCTTGCATTTGCATGTTTCAATAATTTGCAATTATTTCAAATGGATGTCAAAAGTGCTTTTTTAAATGGTTTTATTGACCAAGAAGTTTATGTCGAACAACCTCCGGGATTTGAAAATAAGAATCTTCCAAATTATGTCTTCAAACTCTCCAAAGCTTTATATGGTTTGAAACAAGCTCCAAGAGCTTGGTATGAAAGATTAAGTGGTTTCTTGTTAGAAAATGGTTTCAAAAGAGGTATTCAGAAGATGGTGCTTTTACAAAAACAGATTTAAAAGGATTGTTAATTGTTCAAATTTATGTTGATGATATTATTTTTGGAGCAACTAATGAAAGTCTGTGCAAGGATTTTTCACTACTAATGCAAGAAGAGTTTGAGATGAGTATGATGGGCAAGTTGCAATTTTTCCTCGGACTACAAATTCATCAAACCAAGGAAGGAACATTTATTACACAAATCAAGTACACAAAAGAGCTTCTCATGTGCTTTGGCATGGAAGATTGCAAACGCAGTTGGTGTACCAACTTGAGACTTCAACCAAACTTGATAAAGGCGAAGAAGGTAATAGTGTTGATGAAAAACACTATAGAGGTATGATCGGGAGTTTACTTTACTTAACTGCTAGTAGACCGGATATCATGTTTGCTGTTTGTCTATGTGCTAGATTTCAATCTTGTCCTAAAGAATCACATTTGATTGCAATTAAAAGAATTTTTAGATATCTAAAAGGAACAACGGATTTAGCTGGTCTGTGGTATCCAAAGTCCTCTACATTTGATCTAATTAGCTATTCTGATGCTGATTTTGCTGGATGTAAAATTGATAGAAAAAGTACCAGTGGAATGTGTTATTTTCTGGGAAATTGTCTTGTGTCTTGGTTTAGCAAAAAACAAAATTCCATTTCTCTTTCTACGGCTGAGTCCGAATACATTGCTGCCGGAAATTGTTGTGCTCAACTTCTTTGGATGAAACATACTTTAAAGGATTTTGGTGTCATTTTTGATTGTGTTCCAATACTATGTGACAACACTAGTGCAATTAATCTCACAAAAAATCCTGTTTTGCACTCTAGAACTAAACACATTGATGTTAAGCATCATTTCATTAGAGATCTTGTTTGTAAAAAGGAAATTCGTGTTGATTATGTGCCTACTTTAGACCAATTGGCTGATATTTTTACAAAACCCTTAGCTCTAGATCGTTTTGAATCACTCAGAAAATGCTTGGGGATTTTACAGATCAATTTGGTCCTCATCATAAGTTCCTTGTTCGGACGCTCTTATTCGTCCGAACATATTTCCTTTCGGACGCTATGGATCGTCCGAAAGCATGTGTTCCTTCTCGGACGCTCATAGTCGTCCGAACGATATTCTATTTTTCCTTAAACTCTCTGGAATTTTTCCGGACGCACTAGCTCGTCCGACAGAACCTTCGGACGCACTAACTCAATTTCGGCCGTCCGTTCTTCAGCGTTCGGACGCTCTGTCGGACGCAGGCCAAACGTTCGGCCGTCCGAACGGTACCCCTGTTCCATTAAAACCATCCAAATTCCCTCTTTCGGACTTACCTCCCCCACCGAAAAACCCTCTGGCGATTTTTTTCCCCCTTCCCTACCAAATCAAAATTAACACTCTCCCTTCCAAAATTGATCAAAGAATCATCCTACCCATAATCCTTAGCCCCTAAATCACATCTTATTTCTCCCTTTCACCATCCAAATTCCCTAAAAATCTCACAAATCTTCATTTTTTTTCTCTCTTTTTTCTTCCAAAAACAATGGTGAAAGCCCGTGGCGGTTCCTCTTCGGCGGTTCGCGGTAGAAAAACCAAAGGAAAAGTCTCCTGTTCGAGGAGAATCATTTCAACTCCTCAAGTTTCCACCAAAAAGAGAGAAATAAAAATGATAGATGCTAAGGATTATGGGAGGGTTATCCCTGAGTCTTAGGGAGAAATAAGATGTGATAAGAACAGCTTGGTGAATAAAACCATTTAAAAAAGTACAATCATCCATTTGAAATAATTGCAAATTATTGAAACATGCAAATGGCAAGATTTAGTGCGGATAGATTCTAATCTAGCACGATATGGTGCTTCAATAGACGGCCAATCTTCGGAAAGGTCCTACTATAACAATCCTTAATTCTCGTGTTACTTAACAATAGTTGCTCCAAAAATAAGGATCATCTATGGAAATTTGAGACATTTAACTTTGAGATAACATCATTAGATTCATCAAATGTAACACTCAACTCTTATACACATCTAGATGTGTATGAACAAAACAACAAGTTAATGCAATGCAACTGTACTTATTTTTCTGTGTCTTTAAGGGTATTTCTCTAGACTTTGGGTATCTTTTTTGTTCCCTATGGGAACTTTTTCTAACTGATACTCGAAGAAATATTCCGTTTGGGAAATTTCTCACAAAACTTTTTAATGACCTCAACGTTCCCTTTACAGGCAATAAACAGTTTCCTCCATATTTTAATAAATCATACATTGAAAGAAAAGGTCTCCGGTTTTTTAATGATCAATGGCTAACTAAAGCAGCCTTTGATATTGCAAAATCCCAATCCCATGCTTCCACATCTGATTTTGCTATCCCTCCCTCTCCCACTCCTCAACCATCCCCATTCCCATCTGCACCGTCTACTTCTGCACCATCTTCTGAACCATCCCTTTCCCATATCTGTGGACTTCTCCAATCTCTGAGCACATTGCTCAGTTCTTTTCAACGCCGCACAAATCGCAAGTTCGACGACTTGAGACTCGCCAAACAATCATCCAAGAGGCCCTCGGTCTCGGCATGTCTGCGTCGGCTCAAGTCCATTTCTTGAGCTTCGTCCCAACATCCACCGGAGTCATCTTCGGCGGTGATGATCAAGATGACCCGACACGTGGCGACACTGCGGCGGTGATCAAGCAAATGCCGATGATGATGCGATGGCGATGGCGATGGCGATGGCGAAGACAATGAAGATGTTGACGACACTTTTGAGTATATCATGCAACGTCGTCGGGGAGGAGCATGACAATGAAGCTACCGGCGACGATGCTCCATCCAAGCGTCAAAAGACGAAAAACGCGTTCAAAAAAGAAAAATGACTCTCATTAGTTTAGTTTCCTTCGGTTTTGTTGTTTTTCAGCCGTTCTCTGATTATTGGAACATTTTAAAAATCTTGCAAGGGGGAGACTATGCTATGTGATGTGATGATCTGATATAATTTGTTATATTATTTTGTTTTAATATAATGTGTTGACAAATTGATATCCAATATTGCAAATGGATTAGTCTTATCCAATTGAGGTTTGTCATCATCAAAAAGGGGGAGATTGATGTTTCCCAAACCTTATTTTGATGATGACATAAACACTTAACTGTATAAAACAAGCTTTTGCAGGAACAGATATTTCGGACGCACAGATCGTCCGAACTCGATCAAAAACTCTCGGACGCATTGTATCGTCCGAACAAACCGCGAAAAGAATGGAACTCTCTGCCTTTTCTACGGACGCCTTCGAGACCGTCCGAAACCTTTGTCGGATTAATTGCACTAGACGTTGTCACGGAGTATCCGAACGAAGCATCTCAACAAACTGAATGTAGATCGGACGCTTCCTCGGACGCATACAAACCTCCTCGAACGTCCGAACCCCCAACGGCTATTTTTTGTGCATTTATTACTTAGCCGTTAGGAAGTAGTTGAAAGCTCTATTAATTGCTATTATAAATAGATGCTTTAAGAACTTGAATAAATAATCTAATACATTGAATACAAGTCCAAAAGAAAGTAATTTGAAGTGCAAATTGACTTTAGAGCCTTGTTGTATTAGTGTGAAATTGTGAGTGTAATTCAACATTGAGTGGAGTGATAATCTTGTACAAGAGTGTGGTTGAAAGTGAGATTCTTTGCTCAACTAAAAGAGTTTTAGTGTGAGCAAGAACTTCCCAGCTTTGTAAAGATTGTTGGCTCACCAAGTGTGTGAAGCATTCAAATTTGATACTTCAAGCTTGCTAGCCAGGAATAGAAATGTAATGGACATGATGATGTCCATGATTCTTGTTCTATTGATATTATTATAACTGATTTTGTTATAACTGATTTCATCTTGAAAATATCAATATCTCTTAAAGTAATTTTTAAGAAACCTAATTCACCCCCCCTCTTAGGTTGCTTTGGGACCAACATGTAGGTCAACTAATTAAATTTAATTTCTTAGAAGGAAATTGCGAGCATTGACACCAGTTAATTAAATTTTTAGCCCAAATTTGGAAAAACGGATGGTACGGTAAATTAATTTAATTTTATACCTTAGTTGAAAATTGCCGAAACTAAGGTCAATTAGTTGAATTTGGTGTTTTAGAAGGTAACTGTGGCAATAAGGATGACTAATTTAATTTAATGCCTCATAAGGCGATTGTGGGCATTACGATCAATTGATTTAACTGAATGCGTCGTAAACACTAGTTCCACTATGGCCAATTGATTTAATTTAATGTCTTAGTGTGCAATTGGGGGCTATTTAATTAATTTGCCACAATTGTGGCAATAAGGATAATTAATTTAATATCGTGCATCGGAAAGCAATAGTGGGCACTAAGGCGAATCATTTTATTTTAATGCCTTACTGTGCGTTCGAGGGCAATACGGCCAATTAATTTTATTTAGTGCTTAGAAGAAAATTGTGTCTGTGAAGGTCAAATATTTAAATTTAATTTCTTAGAAGGAAATTGAGAGCATTGATGCCAGTTAACTAAATTTTACGCCCAGAATTGGTAAAACCGATGGTACGGCATGTTAATTTAATTTTATACTTTAAATAGTAGAAAATTGCAGAAACTAAGGTCAATTAGTTGAATTTAGTGTTTTAGAAGGTAACTGTGGCAATAAGGATGACAAATTTAATTTAATGCCTCATAAGGCGATTGTGGGCATTACGATCGATTGATTTAACTGAATGCGTCGTAAGCACTAGTTGCCACTAAGGCCAATTGATTTAATTTAATGTCTTAGTGGGCAATTAGTGGTCAATTAATTTAATTTAATGCCTCTGAAGGCAATTGTGGGTGCTAAGGACAATTAGTTACACATAATTTCTTAGAAAACAATTGTGGCATTGAGGCCAGTAAATTTAATTTTGTGCCTCCGAAGGCAATTACCGGTACTAAGGCAAATTAATATAACCATTAAACTGATAACAATTTCAAATGGGTGCTTTAGAATGTAATTGTGGCACTAAGGACAATTAATTTAATATTGTGCCTCGGAAAGCAATATGGGCACTAAGGCCAATCATTTTATTTTAATGCCATATGTGGTGTGCGTTCGAGGGCGATACGGGCAATTAATTTTATTTTGTGCCTTAGAAGAAAATTGTGCCTGTGAATGTCAAATAATTAATTTTAATTTCTTAGAATGAAATTGCGAGCAGTGATGCCAGTTAATTAAATTTTTAACCCAGATTTGGAAAAACGGATGGTACGGTAAATTAATTTAATTTTCTACCTTAGTAGAAATTAGATGAAACTAAGGTCAATTAGTTGAATTTAGTGTTTTAGAAGGTAACTGTGGCAATAAGGATGACTAATTTAATTTAATGCCTCACAAGGCGGTTGTGGGCATTACGATCGATTGATTTAACTGAATGTGTCGTAAGCACTAGTTGCCACTAAGGCCAACTGATTTAATTTAATGTCTTAGTTTGCAATTGGGGGCGGTACGACCAATTAAATTAATTTAATTCCTCTGAAGGCAATTGTGGATGCTAAGGACAATTAGCTACACATAATTTCTTAGAAGGCAATTGTGGGCATTGAGGCCAGTAAATTTAATTTTGTGCCTCCGAAAGCAATTACGGGTACTAAGGCAAATTAATATAACTTTAAGCCTCGCAAGGAAACTCTAGGGAGTACTCATAACAATTTAAAATAAGTGCTTTAGAATGTAATTGTGGCAATAAGGACAATTAATTTAATATTGTGCCTCGGAAAGCAATAGTGGGCACTAAGGCCAATCATTTTATTTTAATGCCTTACTGTGCGTTCGAGGGCGATACGGCCAATTAATTTTATTTAGTGCTTAGAAGAAAATTGTGTCTGTGAAGGTCAAATATTTAAATTTAATTTCTTTGACGGAAAATTGGGAGCATTGATGCCAGTTAACTAAATTTTACTCCCATATTTGGTAAAACGGATGGTACGGAAAATTAATTTAATTTTATACTTTAGTAGAAAATTACCGAAACTAAGGTCAATTAGTTAAATTTAGTGTTTTAGAAGGTAACTGTGGCAATAAGGATGACAAATTTAATTTAATGCCTCATAAGGCGCTTTCTTGCACATAGTGATTGTGCGCATTACGATCGATTGATTTAACTGAATGCGTGGTAAGCACTAGTTGCCACTAAGGCCAATTGATTTAATTTAATGTCTTAGTGGGCAATTGGGGGCGGTACGGTCAATTAATTTAATTTAATGCCTCTGAAGGAAATTGTGGGTGCTAAGGACAATTAGTTACACATAATTTCTTAGAAAACAATTGTGGGCATTGAGGCCAGTAAATTTAATTTTGTGCCTCCGAAGGCAATTACCGGTACTAAGGCAAATTAATATAACCTTAAGCCTCGCTAGGAAACTTTAGGGAGTACTGATAACAATTTCAAATGGGTGCTTTAGAATGTAATTGTGGCACTAAGGACAATTAATTTAATATCGTGCCTCGAAAAGCAATAGTGGGCACTAAGGCCCATCATTTTATTTTAATGCCTTAGTGTGCGTTCGAGGGCGATACGGCCAATTAATTTTATTTAGTGCCTTAGAAGAAAATTGTGCCTGTGAAGGTCAAATAATTATAATAATTTTAATTTCTTAGAAGGAAATTGTGAGCATTGATGCCAGTTAATTAAATTTTTAGCCCAGATTTGGAAAAACGGATGGTACGGTAAATTAATTTAATTTTGTACCTTAGTAGAAAATTGATGAAACTAAGGTCAATTAGATGAATTTAGTGTTTTAGAAGGTAACTGTGGCAATAAGGATGACTAATTTAATTTAATGCCTCACAACGCGGTTGTGGGCATTACGATCGATTGATTTAACTGAATGTGTCGTAAGCACTAGTTGCCACTAAGGCCAACTGATTTAATTTAATGTCTTAGTTTGCAATTGGGGGAGGTACGACCAATTAATTTAATTTAATTCCTCTGAAGGCAATTGTGCATGCTTAGGACAATTAGCTCAACATAATTTCTTAGAAGGCCATTGTGGGTATTGAAGCCAGTAAATTTAATTTTGTGCCTCCGAAGGCAATTACCGGTATCAAGGTAAATTATTATGACCTTAAGCCTCGCTAGGAAACTTTTAGGCAGTGCTGATAACAATTTCAAATAAGTTCTTTAGAATGTAATTGTGGCAATAATGATAATTAATTTAATACCATGCATCGGAAAGCAATAGTGGGCACTAAGGCCAGTCATTTTATTTTAATGCCTTAGTATGCGTTCGAGGACGATACTGCCAATTAATTTTATTTAGTGCCTTAGAAGAAATTTGTGCCTGTGAAGGTCAAATAATTAAATATAATTTCTTAGAAGGAAATTGCGAGCATTGATGCCAGTTAATTAAACCGTACGCCCAGATTTGGAAAAACGGATGGTACGGTAAATTAATTTAATTTTGTACCTTAGTAGAAAATTGCCGAAACTAAGGTCAATTAGTTGAATTTAGTGTTTTAGAACGTAACTGTGGCAATAAGGATGACTAATTTAATTTAATGCCTCACAAGTCGGTTGTGGGCATTACGATCGATTGATTTAACTGAATGTGTCGCAAGCACTAGTTGCCACTAAGGCCAATTGATTTAATTTAATGCAATAGTCTTAGTGTGCAATTGGGGGCTGTACGGTCAATTAATTTAATTTAATGCCTCTGAAGGCAATTGTGGGTGCCAAGGACAATTAGTTACACATAATTTCTTAGAAGGCAATTGTGGGCATTGAGGCCAGTAAATTTAATTTTGTGCCTCCGAAGGCAATTACCGGTACTAAGGCAATTTAATATAACCTTAAGCCTCGCTAGGAAACTTTAGGGACTACTGAGAACAATTTCAAATGAGTGCTTTAGAATGTAATTGTGGCACTAAGGACAATTAATTTAATATCGTGCCTCGGAAAGCAATAGTGGGCACTAAGGCCAATCATTTTATTTTAATGCCTTAGTGTGCGTTTGAGGGCGATACGGCCAATTAATTTTATTTAGTGCCTTAGAAGAAAATTGTGCCTGTGAAGGTCAAGTACTTAAATTTAATTTCTTAGAAGGATATTAGGAGCATTGATGCCATTTAATTAAATTTTTTGCCCAGATTTGGAAAAACGGATGGTACCGGCAAATTAATTTTATTTTATACCTTAGTAGAAAATTGCCGAAACTAAGGTCAATTAGTTGAATTTAATGTTTTAGAAGGTAATTGTGGCAATAAGGATGACTAATTTAATTTAATGCCTCAGAGGCGGTTGTGGGCATTACGATCGATTGATTTAACTGAATGTGTCGTAAGCACTAGTTGCCACTAAGGCCAATTGATTTAATTTAATGTCTTAGTTTGCAATTTGGGGCGGTACGACCAATTAATTTAATTTAATTCCTCCAAAGGCAATTGTGAATAGTAAGGACAATTAGCTACACATAATTTCTTAGAAGGCAATCGTGGGCATTCAGGCCAGTAAATTTAATTTTGTGCCTCCGAAGGCAATTACGGGTACTAAGGCAAATTAGTATGACTTTAAGCCTCGCAAGGAAACTCTAGGGAGTACTCATAACAATTTAAAATAAGTGCTTTAGAATGTAATTGTGGACAATTAATTTAATATTGTGCCTTAGAAAGCAATAAGGCAAGTGGGCAGTAAGGCCATTCATTTTATTTTAATGCCTTAGTGTGCGTTCGAGGGCGTTACGGCCAATTAATTTTATTTAGTGCCTTAGAAGGAAATTGAGTCTGCGATGGACAATTAGTTAAATTTAATTTCTTAGAATAAAATTGCGAGCATTGGTGCCAGTTAATTAAATTTTACGCCCAAATTTGGAAAAACGGGTGGTACGGAAAATTAATTGAATTTTATACCTTAGTAGAAATTGCCGAAACTAAGGTCAACTAGTTGAATTTAGTGTTTTAGAAGGTAACTGTGGCAAGAAGGATGACTAATTTAATTTGATTACTCATAAGGCGATTGTGGGCATTACGATCGATTGATTTAACTGAATATGTCGTAAGCACTAGTTGCCACTAAGGCCAATTGATTTAATTTAATGTCTTAGTGTGCAATTGGGGGCGGTACGACAAATTAATTTAATTTAATTCCTCTGAAGGCAATTGTGGATGCTAAGGACAATTAGCTATAAAAGTGCTTTAGAATGTAATTGTGGCACTAAGGACAATTAATTTAATATCGTGCCTCGGAAAGCAATAGTGGGCACTAAGGCCAATCATTTTATTTTAATGCCTTAGTGTGCGTTCGAGGGCGATACGGCCAATTAATTTTATTTAGTGCCTTAGAAGAAAATTGTGCCTGTGAAGGTCAAATAATTAATTTTAATTTCTTAGAAGGAAATTGCGAGCATTGATGCCAGTTAATTAAATTTTTAGCCCAGATTTAGAAAAACGGATGGTACAGTAAATTAATTTAATTTTGTACCTTAGTAGAAAATTGATGAAACTAAGGTCAATTAGTTGAATTTAGTGTTTTAGAAGGTAACTGTAAATTAATTCGTATTGGCAATAAGGATGAATAATTTAGTTTAATGCCTCACAAGGCGGTTGTGGGCATTACGATCGATTGATTTAACTGAATGTGTCGTAAGCACTAGTTGCCACTAAGGCCGTAAGCACTAGTTGCCACTAAGGCCAACTGATTTAATTTAATGTCTTAGTTTGCAATTGGGGGCGGTACGACCAATTAAATTAATTTAATTCCTCTGAAGGCAATTGTGGATGCTAAGGACAATTAGCTACACATAATTTCTTAGAAGGCAATTGTGGGCATTGAGGCCAGTAAATTTAATTTTGTGCCTCCGAAGGCAATTACGGGTACTAAGGCAAATTAATATAACTTTAAGCCTCGCAAGGAAACTCTAGGGAGTACTCATAACAATTTAAAACAAGTGCTTTAGAATGTAATTGTGGCAATAAGGACAATTAATTTAATATTGTGCCTCGGAAAGCAATAGTTGGCACTAAGGCCAATCATTTTTATTTTAATGCCTTACTGTGCGTTCGAGGGCGATACGGCCAATTAATTTTATTTAGTGCTTAGAAGAAAATTGTGTCTGTGAAGGTCAAATATTTAAATTTAATTTCTTTGAAGGAAATTGCGGTCATTGATGCCAGTTAACTAAATTTTACGCCCATATTTGGTAAAACATATGGTACGGCAAATTAATTTAATTTTATACTTTAGTAGAAAATTGCCGAAACTAAGGTCAATTAATTGAATTTAGTGTTTTAGAAGGTAACTGTGGCAATAAGGATGACAAATTTAATTTAATGCCTCGTAAGGCGATTGTGGGCATTACGATCGATTGATTTAACTGAATGCGTCGTAAGCACTAGTTGCCACTAAGGCCAATTGATTTAATTTAATGTCTTAGTGGGCAATTGGGGGCGGTACGGTCAATTAATTTAATTTAATACCGCTGAAGGCAATTGTGGGTGCTAAGGACAATTAGTTACACATAATTTCTTAGAAGACAATTGTGGGCATTGAGGCCAGTAAATTTAATTTTCAGTGCCTCCGAAAGCAATTACCAATTTCAAATTAGTGCTTTAGAATGTAATTGTGAAACTAAGGACAATTAATTTAATATCGTGGCTCGAAAAGCAATAGTGGGCACTAAGGCCAATCATTTTATTTTAATGCCTTAGTGTGCGTTCGAGGACGATACTGCCAATTAATTTTATTTAGTGCCTTAGAAGAAAATTGTGCCTGTGAAGGTAAAATAATTAAATATAATTTCTTAGAAGGAAATTGCGAGCATTGATGCCAGTTAATTAAATTTTACGCCCAGATTTGGAAAAACGGATGGTACGGTAAATTAATTTAATTTTGTACCTTAGTAGAAAATTGCCGAAACTAAGGTCAATTAGTTGAATTTAGTGTTTTAGAACGTAACTGTGGCAATAAGGATGACTAATTTAATTTAATGCCTCACAAGTCGGTTGTGGGCATTACGATCGATTGATTTAACTGAATGTGTCGCAAGCACTAGTTGCCACTAAGGCCAATTGATTTATATAATTTAATGTCTTAGTTTGCAATTGGGGGCGGTACGACCAATTAATTTAATTTAATTCCTCTGAAGACAATTGTGGATGCTAAGGACAATTTGCTACACATAATTTCAGGGAAGGAAATTGTGGGCATCGAGGCCAGTAAATTTAATTTTGTGCCTCCGAAGGCAATTACGGATACTCAGGCAAATTAATATAACTTTAAGCCTCGCAAGGAAACTCTAGGGAGTACACATAACAATTTAAAATAAGTGCTTTAGAATGTAATTGTGGCAATAAAGACAATTAATTTAATATTGTGCCTCGGAAAGCAATAGTGGGCACTAAGGCCAATCATTTTATTTTAATGCCTTAGTGTGCGTTCGAGGGCAATACGGCCAATTAATTTTATTTTGTGCCTTAGAAGGAAATTGTGTCTGCTATGGACAATTAGTTAAATTTAATTTCTTAGAAGGAAATGGCGAGCATTGGTGCCAGTTAAATAAATTTTACGCCCATATTTGGAAAAACGGGAGGGTTACGGCAAATTAATTTAATTTTCTGCCATAGTAGAAAATTGCCGAAACTAAGGTCAATTAGTTGAATTTAGTGTTTTAGAAAGTAACTGTGGCAATAAGGATGACTAATTTTATTTAATGCCTCATAAGGCGATTGTGGGCATTACGATCGATTGATTTAACTGAATATGTCGTAAGCACTAGTTGCCACTAAGACCAATTGATTTAATTTAATGTCTTAGTCTGTAATTGGGGGCGGTACGACCAGTTAATTTAATTTAATTCCTCTGAAGGGAGTTGTGGATGCTTAGGACAATTAGCTACACATAATTTCTTAGAAGGCAATTGTGGGTATTAAGCCCAGTAAATTTAATTTTGTGCCTCCGAAGGCAATTACCAGTACTAAGGCAAATTAATATAACTTTAAGGCTCGCAAGGAAACTCTAGGGAGTACTCATAACAATTTAAAATAAGTGCTTTAGAATGTAATTGTGGCAATAAGGACAATTAATTTAATATTGTGTCTCTGAATTAATACGGAAAGCAATAGTGGGCACTATGGCCAATCATTTTATTTTGATGCCTTAGTGTGCGTTCGAGGGCGATACGGCCAATTAATTTTATTTTGTGCCTTAGAAGGAAAATTGTGTCTGCGATGGACAATTAGTTAAATTTAATTTCTTAGAAGGAAATTGCGAGCATTGGTGCCAGTTAATTAAATTTTACGCCCAGATTTGGAAAAACGGGTGGTACGGCAAACTAATTTAATTTTCTACCTTAGTAGAAAATTGCCGAAACTAAGGTCAATTAGTTGAATTTAGTGTTTTAGAAGGTAACTGTGGCAATAAGGATGACTAATTGAATTTAATGCCTCATAAGGCAATTGTGGGCATTACGATCGATTGATTTAACTGAACGCGTCGTAAGCACTAGTTGCCACTAAGGCCAATTGATTTAGTTTAATGTCTTAGTGTGCAATTGGGGGCGGTACGGCCAATTAAATTAATTTAATGCCTCTAAAGGCAATTAATGGTGAAAGGCTCAATTTATTCTAAAATCTTAATAAATTTATTGTCCTTTAACAATTATATTTAATTATCTATAAATACAATTAACAGTAAATTCAATTTTGTGCCTCCGAAGGCAATTACGGGTACTAAGGCAAATTAATGTAACCTTAAGCCTCGCTAGGAAACTTTAGAGAGTACTGATAACAATTTCAAATAAGTGCTTTAGAATGGAATTGTGGCAATAAGGATAATTAATTTAATATCGTGCATCGGAAAGCAATAGCGGGCACTAAGGCCAATCATTTTATTTTAATGCCTTAGTGTGCGTTCGAGGGCGATACGACCAATTAATTTTATTTAGTGCCTTAGAAGGAAATTGTGTCTGTGAAGGTCAATTAATTAAATTTAATTTCTTAGAAAGAAATTGCGAGCATTGATGCCAGTTAATTAAATTTTTGGCCCAGATTTGGAAAAATGGGTGGTACGGCAAATTAATTTAATTTTATACCTTAGTAGAAAATTGCCGAAACTATGGTCAATTAGTTGAATTTAGTGTTTTAGACGACCTAGGAAACTGTGGTAATAAGGATGACTAATTAAATTTAATGCCCCATAAGGCGATTGTGGGCATTACGATCGATTGATTTAACTGAATGTGTCGTAAGCAATAGTTGCCACTAAGCCAATTGATTTAATTTAATGTCTTAGTGTGCAATTGGGGGCGGTACGACCAATTAATTTAATTTAATTCCTCTGAAGGCAATTGTGGAAGCTAAGGACAATTAGCTACACATAATTTCTTAGAAGGCAATTGTGGGCATTGAGGCCAGTAAATTTAATTTTGTGCCTCCGAAGGCAATTACCGGTACTAAGGCAAATTAATATAACCTTAATCCTCGCTAGGGAACTATAGGGAGTACTGATAACAATTTCAAATAAGTGCTTTAGAATGTAATTGTGGCACTAAGGACAATTAATTTAATATCGTGCCTCGGAAAGCAATCGTGGGCACTAAGGCCAATCATTTTATTTTAATGCCTTAGTGTGCGTTCGCTGATACGACCAATTAATTTTACAGTAAAGTTAATTAAATTTTTAGCCCAAATTTGGAAAAACGGATGGTACGGTAAATTAATTTAATTTTATACCTTAGTTGAAAATTGCCGAAACTAAATTCAATTAATAAAGTGTTTTAGAAGGTAACTGTGGCAATAAGGATGACTAATTTAATTTAATGCCTCATAAGGCGATTGTGGGCATTACGATCGATTGATTTAACTGAATGTGTCGTAAGCACTAGTTGCCACTAAGGTGAATCTATTCAAGTAAAAGCAAGTAAAGGAAAGCACTTAATTCTAACCTAAATTAATTAAATTAAGACTAAAATTAATAGCAAGCAAATTACCCAATTAAAAGGACTTACAAATGAGAAACCTTGAATATTAAAAGCAATCATTTCTAAACTATAAATTGAAAGAGTTAAACTAGAAATCCAGGTTAAATATTTTTGGATTTTTGATAGAAATAAAGAAACCCCACTAAGAATTAACTACGAATTAATGCAAGAAATTGAAAATTCTAACTAGAAATGCAAGAAATTATCAAGAATCCTAATTTACCTAAGAAACCCTAATTTGCAAGTAAAGAAATTCTTACTAAATTAGACATGAAAGCGAATAAAAATTATATCTACGCGAAACTTGCGATTAATCCACTACGATTATCTAATCAAAATTTGAAATTGACAAGAAATTAAAAGAAGATCTAAGAGAAAATTAAAGAGAATTTCTATTAAAGAAGTAAACTTGGAGTTCAAGCTATCCTAAACTATCTAAAAACTAACTAAAACTATCTACTACTTCTCTTACTAATTTTTTATGTAGCTTAAATAGTCTAATATTACACTAGGCAAAAAATCAGGACTTACTGGTTGAAAGTTTACAAAATTACCCTTACAACTTAACTCTTAGAGAGTCGAGATCGCGGTCTGGAACATTCGAGATCGCGATCTCGGATTTCGCAGCATTCTAGATTTGTATAATTTTTTCAATCTTAATTCTCTTTAGTTTTGTTCCTTTCAGCTTCTAGCCTTTTATTTTTAACCTGCATAATATTAACACCATTAAGAACTTAATTAAACTAAAAATTTAACACAAACTTATTATAATTAATTCAAGAACGAAAATACAAAATACATATGAAAGAAATTAACCAAAATCCTCAATTACTTATCCAATTTCGGAATTTAAACTCTCAAAATGCTATAATTTAGAGGAAAATAACTCTAGTTTACTAGAGTTATTAGTAATTGAATTTAGTTTACGTTTAGTTAAAAACTCCTGATTAATTCATCTAACTAGTAAATAGGCTTGTGAATTTAGTAATTATTCTAATAGTACTTGTGGGAATGATTCTTACTCATCCTACGTACAAACTCACCTCGTATACTTGCGCGTGTGGGAGTTGATTAGGATAATTAAGATTTTTACTACTTGTTCATTGTTTGCCGTAGTTTATGTTTTTAAAAACCTAATCAATGTTCTACCGAACATTAATATGAGTTATGCACTTGGTTGATTACTCGATAGTCAACTTAGGTTTGATTTAGTTATGAGCCTATATTATGATTATTTAGAAATTTTGGAATTATGATTATTATGATCAATATGAAATTTTTTTTTTTTTTTTGTGGATGCCAATTATATGTATGCATGTTTGTAAATGATTTTTTGAATTATGCCTATGACTTGCTTTTGAAAGTTTTTCAAAGTATCATGTCTGTTACAACATGATCCAACAAGATATAACTGGTATCAACTGAGCGAAAGTCGTTCACTACACGTTGTTTATATTTTTGCACAGATGGTGAGTAAAAGTATGTCATCATAGAGGAAGAAATTTAGTTGCACTCAAACAAGGAAGGCAGTAAAGATTGTTGGTGATAGTGTTTTACTGGAGTTATGAAACTTTAAATGATTCATATGTCAGAATAAATTGAGCCTGCATGCTCATTGAATTTTACCTTATACTTAGTAGTTTCATAGTCGATATTTACTATTTGGATAAGTACCGCACTCTTTTGACTTGTTATTTATGAATAGATGTTTCTGTTATTACAATTAATAACTGAGATTTATTGATACAAGATTGATACCAAGTATTCGTGAGAGTACGATTTTACTGATACGATGAATAGTATGTGTCTAGCATATGCGGTTCAAGAGCGTGACACATTTGTAAGCACAAAGGAAAAATCGGGATGTTGCCATATGGAATTTGGAAAATTAATCGAGACAAATGGCTAGGTGTATTGCCTAAAAACCCCACTAGAACATTCCCTAGTGATACTATTCTCAATCTTGGTGATCAACCTCCTAAGGAGCCAAATCCTAGAGTGCATGCTCAAGCTTGTATGCTTAGAAGCGGTAAAGCATTGAATGGTAAAATTGTGAACGATGAACCTTTTAATTATTAGGTGAGCCAATTTTTGTCCTAATCCATTTATGTTTGCCTTATGTATTCTAATATAAATAAATAATTACAAGTCAGAGCACACGTGAGGAACGTTCAGATAAAGGAACAACGGTTAGTACAACAAATAGTATAGAAGACTTGGCATTGTTTGGTTGGCAGTTGTTTGAGGATTTAAGCAAAAGTACGTAGTATCATTTATAGTTTTAGGTTAAAAACATTTTGTCCCCTAAATTAAGTGTAATTATACTTTACCATCCTAAACTAATAATATTACACATTACCCCCCATTTAACTATTTATCCAATACTATTTTCTAATATTGTCAAGAAAAGTTAGTTAAATAACTGAACTACCTGATATTTTGAATTTTTAAGTATGCATTTTTTATAGTGGTTTGTTGTTTATTGAAAATTATAAAAAATAAACTATAAATAAAAGAATATATTTATCTTTGGTGGTGAAAATTAAGAGAAAAATTTGACTTAAATTATATTCGATATTGCAATTTGCACACATTCAATCCAAAGTAGAAAAAAATATATAAAATATCAAAGCACAACACTAGAAAATTTATAAAAAAAATTCTAAAAATTATTGCCATACGAAACACTTAAAGAAAAATTTCAAATAAAAAATTTCACCAAAACGCCTACCCCGACAACTATGTCTCTTACTACAATTCAAAATGATATCAAATGAATTCTAGAAATTTCACAAAAAAGTACTCCATATAAATTATGAGAATTTAACCAAAAAAATATATTGCTACGAATTATATTGAAATGTCTTATACTTAATTATACTTATATTATTTATAATTATCACACCATTATCAAAAGTTGAAAACATGAAAAATCATAAGATAGTGATAAGGGTATTTCATTCATTTAACTAACTTTTCCTAACAGTGTTAATAAATAATAACGGAATAGTTAAGTGGGAAGTAAAGTATAACTTTATTAATTTAGGAAGGAAAGAGTAATTACTCCTCTACTTTAGGGAGACAAAGTGTTATTAACCCTTATAGTTTTGGACATGCTACAAATTTTTAAATGCAAATGAAATGAACTAAATGAAATAATTACTTTAAAAAAGCCCAAACTATATTGAAAAACGACCCAAAAAATATTTTAACCAATCATCTATCTATACTATATATAAAGGGGGAGAAAAAATTTAGTGTGGTATCATTATTTATTTTGTGTAATTTATCCTTATTTTTATAACTAATTTCAATTCATACCTTTATCTGTGAATACTAACTACCCATTAACTATCAACTAACTCCTTTAAAACTACTTCATCTTCTCTCTCATTCTTATTATTTATATTCTTTTTTTTATTTTTGTATAAAATTTTATTTCCACATGTGCCTTTCCCAATAGTTACTTTGAAGCGAGGTCGAAGCAACTGAGCAAGCATCAAATAAGGAATACGGTAATAAATTAACAACTTTCCGCCCAAAGCGTTAGACAATCGAATCCCACCCACTTATGAAAATAAACTAAGCGCCGAAGCAAATCTCCAGCTTTAGCTCAGCCCAACTTCAGAGACGGTTTTAGCTCAGCCCAACTTCATAAAAGATGGCTGAAACCGTGGAAACTCCGTTGTTAGACGACGTCGTTGAAGGAAGCATTGACTACAAAGGCCAACCCGTCAGCCGATTCAAATCCGGTCGATGGAGATCCGCTTCATTCATCATAGGTATATAAATCATTATCACCCCGAAAGGCAAAAGTTATTATTATTTTTAAATATTCGATTGCTCATTTTTTTAATTTTTTATTACAATTATTTTCTTAAAAGGGGTTGAGATGGCCGAGAGATTTGCGTATTACGGAATAAGTTCGAATTTGATTAGTTACTTGACGGGCCCACTTGGCCAATCCACTGCTACGGCGGCGGAGAATGTGAATGCGTGGTCCGGTACGGCGTCGCTTTTGCCGCTTTTGGGGGCTTTTGTAGCTGATTCATTTCTCGGTCGTTACAAGACCATTATCATCGCTTCTGTGCTCTATATCCTGGTTAGTTAGTGCTTCATATTTGTTTTTTCTCTTGTGCTTCTACGGTTGTACTTTATGCTTAAGTTACAGGTGGGGCTTTTTTTTTTTTGGTAAAAAGTAGTTGTAATTTTCAAAGTTTGGTTCAATGACATTTTTAGTATTTAAAGTTTAAAAAAAAGAAAATTACGTCTTTTATTTTCTAAATTTTTATTAAATTAGGATAATTGATATAAAGATAATATAATTTTTTATTAAAATTTATGAGAAAGATTAATTTTTGTTAGTTTAATCAGTAAAAAGTAAATATAAAAAATAATTTTTTAGAATTTATCATATAAAGAATGAAAAAATGAAATATTTGTTAGGGTAAAGCATAAAAATCGAAAATTATGTTATTTTTATGTTAATTATCCTAATAAAATTGAAATTTAGAAAACAAGAGACGTGATTTGTTTTTTTTATTTTTTATTTTAAGATTAAAAATGTTTTTTACTCTTTTTTTTTTAAATTTGTTTTCTTCTGTTTGTACTTTGTACTTAGATTTTTTTTATTTTTTCAAAAAAAATGTGACTGAATTTTCATTTTCTCTTCGTTTGCCGCACGTTGTCTTTTATTTTTTTCCCTTTTCACCACACTTTTTAACAAGTTTTGCTTGGCAACAGAATATGGGAAACGAACATTTGAGATCTAACAATAGGGTAAAAAATACTTTTAGTCCCAAAGTTTGGTTCAGTGACATTTTTTGTTTTTAAATTTTTACAAAAAATAAATCACGTCCCTCATCTTTTAATTTTCTACTGAATTAGGATAATTAATAGAAAATAGCACAGCTTTTTGTTAAAATTTATGAAAAAGAGCCATTTTTGTTGGTTTAACCAAGAGAAAGTAAAGATAGATGGTAATTTTTTAGAATTTATCTTATAAGGAATTAAATGTTTGTTAGGGTAAAAGTATAAAAATCGAAATTTTTTTTATTTTTATATCAATTGTTCTGATAGAGTTGAAACTTAGAAGATGAGGGACGTAATTTATTTTTTGTGAAATTTTGAGAACAAAAAATGTCACTTGACCAAACTTTGGGAGCAAAAAGTGTTTTTTACCCTCTAACAATATTTCAGTCCCTGTGTAAATACGCTTTTTGACCATTGGATTGCCATTGATTACAGGGACTTGGCTTCTTGACCCTTTCAGCTGTTCTTCCCTCTTTCAAGTCTTCTGAGTGTCAGAATAAGGAAAATGTAACTTCATGTTCTCCTCCTGAATTCCAAATTATCTTGTTCTTTTTTTCATTGTATCTAGTAGCGGTAGCCCAAGGAGGGCATAAGCCTTGTGTTCAAGCTTTTGGAGCTGACCAATTTGATGGACAAGATCCAGAAGAGTCTAAAGCAAAAAGCTCCTTCTTCAATTGGTGGTATTTTGGTATGTGTGGGGGTACAGTGGTCACATTGGTGATTTTGACCTATATTCAAGATAATCTCAGTTGGGGTCTTGGGTTTGGAATTCCCTGTCTCGTAATGGGTTTTGCATTAATCTTGTTCTTGCTTGGAACTATGACCTACCGATTCCATGTCAACAGTGATGGGACGAGCCCCTTTGTGAGAATTGGTCGGGTGTTTGTGAGAGCAGTGATATCTCTAGGAATTGGAGAACCACATCTTCAGCAACATCAGTGGAAGAGGAATCTCAAGGCATCTTGCCTTATCAAGGTTCTCAACAATTCAAGTGAGCAATGATCTTGTTCTTTTATTTTCGTTTCCTGCGAATTTAAATTCTTGTACTTATTCATATCTGAGATAGAGCTTGTTGACCTTTTCAACTTATTGTAAAATTTGCTTTATTGACTTCCAATGACTTGTCATATGATTCAAAGTGGTATATTGATTTTCTACTAGCTTCAAACATTTGGTACTAAAATGTGCAGCAGATGGTGAAATATTTGGATGTGGTAAGGTTGTTTAAATCGTATCTGAGTGTTGGATCATGCTAAATGGACTTTCACTCTTCTTGCTTCTCAGCTTGTGGGGTATATCTACCATCTTTAATGTTTATAATACTTTTTTTGTTACATGTGTCGTAGGTTTCTGAACAAAGCATTGGTAGCACCTGATGGGTCAAAGCAGGACGAAAAAGTTTGTATGCATCAGTGAGGTTGAAGAGGCAAAGGCAGTTCTTAGACTATTTCCAACCTGGGCTACGTGTTTAGTTTATGCAGTTGTATTTTCACAGTCATCCACTTTGTTTACCAAGCAAGGAGTTACAATGGACAGATCTATCAGTCCAAGCCTTGAAGTACCAGCTGCTTCCCTACAATCGTTTATCAGTCTTTCAATAGTTATGTTTATCCCTATCTATGACCGTATTTTGGTTCCAATTGCAAGAGCTATAACCAGAAAACCTTCGGGTATAACAATGCTGCAACGAATTGGAACTGGCATACTTCTATCCTGTCTTTCCATGGTTATAGCTGCTATAGTTGAGATGAAACGTCTTGAAACAGCTAAAGAGTATGAGTTAGTTGATAAGCCAAATGCAACTGTTCCAATGAACGTGGCGTGGCTGATACCTCAGTATTTGTTATTAGGAGTTTCTGAATCATTTACCATGGTTGGTTTGCAAGAATTCTTTTATGACCAGGTGACTTACCTAGTGAATTGAAAAGTATTGGCCTGGCTCTGTACCTCAGTATCTTTGGCATGGGGAGCTTTCTAAGCAGCTTTCTCATCTCTGTTATTGAGAAAGCCACAGGCGGTGATGGACGTGATAGTTGGTTCTCCAACAACTTGAACAAGGCACATCTGGATTATTTTTACTGGCTGCTTGCTGGACTTAGCGCAGTGGCATTAATTGCTTTTTTGTATTTTGCGAAGTCTTATGTTTATAATCGAGGAAGTAACATTTGAAGTTGCCTGAAACCACATCTACCAAGGTATTTGGGTGCATGGAAAGTTGCCTGAAAATGTTGGTAAATGTATTGTACATTAGATGGATAAGATTATTTATGGTCCATTTTTAGCTGTTCGTTCGCCTGACATCCATGCAGCGCAGCCGAAGAAGGTAGCACGTACAGATGCTATTTGTGCTCCAATCAGAAGTCCATTTTCAGGAAGCAGTGAAAGAACAGTATGGGGTTCAATCTTGCAATAAAGTATTTTTAGGGGCATGTATCTGAACAGACATAAAAAGATGAACTTGATCTTTTATTGAAGCTAAAATTTTACTTGTAACTTATTCTGTTCTTGAAATTTTTTGTAAACATGAATTATAATTGATGTTGTATAATTGGCAAGAAAAGTGTCAAAAGTTCTGAATCCGCCGTGCATCTAAGCTGGCCATTATTTATCGACTCCATTCATTTGGATATGGTCCTCTCTATTTCTTTGTTCATGTATCTACATCTAAATAATTAAAATTTAAAAAAATAATGCGAATATATCATTAGTTTGATTTTGAGTATATTTTATTGAGAATTCCATTCATTCTTTAAAAAAAAAAAAAAAAAAAAAAAAAAAAAAAAAATTAACCATGGAATCATGTGTAATGTTTAGACAGTGTAGTAATTTTCTAATTTTGATAAAAACTAGAATTACTTAATAAAACAGTAAAATTTTATTATGTTTTCTAATTTGTGAAAAGATACTTATACATAACATGATTTGAATGGTGAATTGGTTTTGATTTTAAAAATATTTTTTTAATTTTATTTCTTATCCATTTACCCTTCTTACATGGAGAGAATCCTTTCCATTCACTTAATGGAACAAAAACCATTCGGAGTTGAGCTTGTTGCATCTGTGTATGTGTTAAGGACATGTAATATCCAACATATTTGGAAATGTAATAATTTGCAATTAAGTGTGTAGAAAAGCAGGACAATTCGGACGCAAAGGAGTGTCCGAAAGAAAGGTGTTCAGACGCAAGGGAGCGTCCGACAGAGAAGAATCTGAAGTAGAGTCGGACGCAGGAGAACGTCCGAAACACAACCAAAAGCTGTAGGACGCACATGATCGTCCGAAGAGAAGAGCTCAAAATGAAGAAGTTTCTGTCAAACCTGTAGGACACATACAACCGTCCTAAGCACTGTTCATATTGTTATCGGACGCTTCATCGGATGCAAAGACTTTACATCGGACGTCCGAAATGTCCAACGGCTAGTTCGTTCGGACGCACATTTACAGCATCGGCCGTCTCTCGCGAAAGACCAAATAGTTAGTTTCTCAGGAAACAAAAAATAGCCATTAAAGAACTGTTGGAAGCAATTTTTGGGTTTCTATAAATACCCCCCTTGTGTGTATTTGTAAAATATACAGAGTAGAAGTACTGTATTCAATACAAACACTTGTAAGAGCTATTTGGGAAGAAATAGGCTAAAATATTATGTGTTGTATTGGTTTGGGTGGTGTAGTTCTCTTGGCTCAACTAGAGCGAATTAGTGTAAACAATAGTAGACTAGTGAGTGATTTTCAATAATAAGAGTGAAGGGATAACAAGTGTACAAAAGTGAGGTTGTATTGTAAAATCCTTTGGCTCAACTAGAGGGATTTAGTTGGTGCAAGTGTGAGCCTATTTTGTGTACAAGAAGGTTATTGCCTCGCCTTCTTTGAAAAGGCACTACTAGTGGATATACTCCAAATTTGAGAAGTTTGGGAGTTTGGTTTGATACTCTCTATCTCAATTTTCTTATATTTGTTCTTTGAGTTTCAGCAATTATTGAATATCTTTTGTATTCATTTGTACTTAAATGTTTATTTGTTGCATAAAGTTTGCATTTCTCATTAAGAACATTAAAAGGTTTTTTTTTTTTTTTGAAACAACCCAATTCACCCCCCTTTTAGATTGCTTTTTGGGCCAACAAACGCTTCTAGAAAATAGCAGATGAAATATTATTAAAACGAAAAGTTGGAGAGAGAAGAATCACTTTTACCAAAATTTCATCATTCTATTGAAACTTGACTTCTTAAGCATCCTTTTCTATTATTAACAAATATTAGAAGTATCCTGTTCGTAGTATCCCTTTTCATATTTTACCTTTGATTTTGAGATGGCCAAACGGGAGAAAATGCCATTAAGCCAAAAAGCAAATAGATTTTCCCTTTGTCCTCATTTATAATAATTGTCGTGTTCCTTTGTTTAGTAGAAAAATAACTATGAATAATAAATAAATATAATAATAATAATAATACGAAAATAGGATCTAAAATGAAACTTTTTAAAAGTGATATTAGAAGACCAAAAAATAATATAGAGTAGAGTTTTATGAATGAATAAATAAATAATGGAGTCGCCACCTAGTGTGTGAAGTTAATAGGCACGCTAACCTAAACTTAAAGTGATAGGAAAATTTCTAAGGTTAAGAGAAAGTAAAAAGAATTTAGAGAATTTGAAATAAATAAATAGGTAAAAATAAATAAATTAAATATCCTACGTTAGACTCCTAGTCTACGGAAACCAAAACAACAAAGAGGATTCGGGAGTGCTATTGAAAAAAGGGAAGGCTAGATTACTTTACAGGTAACCTAGACACTCTTTCACCCCAGTAAAACCGGTTGTGATTTTAATTCAATATTTTAATTTTAAGGTCAAAATTTCAACTGATTTATCCTACAAAATTAAAATAAACAATAAAATAAAAAATTATAGAAATATATAGTCCTATGTCCCAATATTGGACTCACATGAATTCTAAAAGAGAAAAAATAAATAAATAAAAGAATAAACAGGATATATTAGTCGAAATTATACTAAATTTTTATTTTCAAATTCATGAACTCATAGACAAATATACAAAAAATATATTTGTAAGAGAATTTAGAATAAGCCAAGGATCATATGAAGTCGCATAAAGGAACAATGATTTATACACATCATATCATAAATATTTTACAAAAAAATAATAAATAAAGACTTACAAACTTTTGACGAATTTAGACAATAGGAGTGGCAAGATCCGTACTCTGATTATGATGATTATGGCAGCTCCTTTTCATCCTTACGAAAATTGTGGAGTATTTTTCAAACAGAAATTCACTATTGTATGAGTTGTGTGATTGTGAGGGAGTGAGAATAATATGGAGAATGAGTATGTCAATGATGAATCAAGTGGAGAGGAGTAGTAAGATATTTATAGGGATTTTGGAAACTAGAGATAGAGTTAGAATAGGATGGGGATAGATGTGAAGTGTTGGTTTATGTACTAAAGGCAACAGTGTTGGAATTAGAAATTATACTGTTATTGCCAACGTTAAATGAACCTAAAGGGTCACACACTAAGAGTAAGCATTGGGTTAAGTTAATTGTTGACTAAGTTCGTTGAATAAGAATTTGTGTCTAGATTCAATGAACGAGAATTATTTACTAATTACCAACACTTCACATCTATCCCCATCCTATTCTAACTCTATCTCTATTTTCCAATATCCCTATAAATATCATACTACTCCTCTCCACCTAATTCATCATTGACAGAAGAATTCTAATCAAATTCCTGTTCTTTGAATTTAGGTTAACCGCTATATATAGAATATGATTCTTTAGGGAAATCTTAAGTAGTAAGATTAACGTGTATTAGTAACACACAATCGGTCTTCTACTACAACAGATGCATGCCTGAACACTGTCTCTTATACACATCAAGATGTGTATAAGAGACAGCACGAGTATGGTGTCCAAATAGTGACCGTGGTGTTCGGATCGTGGAAAGGTTCGATCGCAACCGGGTTTTGCTATCGAGCATCAAAGGTATATATCTAAACCCTAGACGATTTAATCGGAACGCATGGATCCTCTTATAGGGATTTCCGGTGTTTTTCCGCTGCGTTATTTTTATATTATGGCTAGGAAATCCCAACAGTGGTATCAGAGCCGCTTGCGTTTTCAATTAAACCGTTTCTGGATTGATGAAATTAGTTAAAAACATATTATGTTGGACATAATGAACTTCTTTTACATGAACTGTAGTTACGGCTGAATGTATGCTGTTGAAAATCTGTTTCCGATCTAAATCGTCTAATACATAGATCTGATGTATACAAAGATTCTATTCGATAGAAACCTGTTCTGTTCGATGATTCTATTTGACAGATTCTGTTGTTGAACTATATGCATATGTGATATACGTATGTTTCAACATAAATTATGTATATATATATAAGTATTTTTCTGTCGAATGATTTACATATATGATATGTGTATGTTCTATTCTGTGAAGTTAATACACATCAGAATTCTTATGACAGACACTTGCTAAATGAGTTACGATTACTCTTTAGCGTCGGGCGCTGCCTCGACCCACTGGCTCGCCCTGGACCCCATGAGGCGCTGCCCTCGACCCGCCCGCTAACCGGCTAGCGGGACCGCCGTACTTTCATCACGGTCTGTCTCAAAATCCAGTTGGTTATAACATCGGATAAATCATAGTATGTTTTCTGTTTAATGATGTGTTCATATGCATGGTGCATAGCATGGCCCTTTTGACCTACTAGAATAGTAATTTATTTCTATTTTGGGGTGTAATTATATAAATACGGCCTGCGTGTCGTTTTTTTATTTTTTTTTGTAATTTTAAAGTTTTGTATTATTGTATTACAAAGCTTGTAAAGAAGGCAAGAGGAGCAACTTGGCGTCAATCAACAACAAGGTGTATTCCATGAAGATGGAAGAAATTTTGAAGTTGTAATTAACAAAAGGATCTGACCCTAGGATTGACCTTGATCTTCATATTGGCTTATGAAGATCACCATAGTTTAAGGGCCATGCTATGACACGTTTATCTTACTGTTATTTGTATATGTTTATGTGATGTTAAATGTTAAATATATGTGGTGCATGAAAACATATGATCAATTAACAAGTTCACATAACATGTTAAGCCCTCAATTAATCAAGTATGCCACCAAATTTAAACACCTTCCAAAGACTTTGATCAGCGATGTGCGTTTTTGCTAAAGTAAAAGTACATTAGTTATTTTAGTCGAAAGGATAAGTAATGGTGCTACTTATATGTTTAATTTGGCCAATAAATATTGGGCTATCAAAACGGTTTTGGGCCCATAGGCATAAGATGAGATTAAACATGCCGGTACATGTGATGTATTGATCTCATAATTGTTTTAAGAGTTACATATGATGTAATTGGTAAAGAGTTACCTACCTAAATAACTTAATTTTAATTGTCATGCCAAAGCTGAGTTATAAGGTTAAGTGAAATATGGATCTTAACCCACTAAATACAAACTGTTGTGTATTCATTTATGAGGGTAATTGATTTAGTGGGAGTTTTATATTAATATCGAAATATTGTACTTTGCATAATTGTTGTAGATCGATGGCCGCTAATAACACTTCAACACTATCTTTGCGATCTATCCTTGAGAAGGACAAGCTGAATGGGACCAACTTCCTTGATCGGTTCGGAGGTTTGAGAATTGTTCTCAAACAAGAAAGGAAGTGTATGTTCGGACAATCCTATCCACTGAACGACTGCACCAATGCTCCAAGAGCGAGAGAGATGCTTACATAAGCATTCTAATGACTCTGTTGATGTTGGATGCCTTATGCTTGCTACCATGAGCCCAGGACCTTGAAGGACTTGGAGCACTTGGAAGCTTTCGAGATGGTCAATCATCTCAAGGAAATGTTCCAACAGCAAGCACGGCAGAAAGGTTTGATACGACCAAAGCTTTACATTCTGCAATCTGAACCTTTCACGATCTGAACACCACGGTCACGATTTGGACACCACGGCAACCACGAACTATTCGTAGAACACGTCAGACCTTAGGCGCTGCTCTGGATTGAACGAACGCCCTCTACAGGTATCCACACGAGTAGCTTTTCCGATTTTATGAACTTCAACATGAACAACATGGAGAAATCATTTTCGAGCCGCATTCGATGCTTAAAGCTGAGCATAATATCAAAAATTGCTGGCCAAGTTATACACATCTAGATGTGTATAAGAGATGAAAACGAAAGGAAGGTCAAATAAGGCTCATCAAGAAGAAGCCCTATACACAAAACAAGCCCAAGAACCGAACAAGCCTAAGCCTCCACATATATTTAACATTTAACATCACATAAACATATACAAATAACAGTAAGATAAACGTGTCATAGCATGGCCCTTAAACTATGGTGATCTTCATAAGCCAATATGAAGATCAAGGTCAATCCTAGGGTGAAATTACAACTTCAAAATTTTCCTCGTCATGGAGACAGCAGCACCTCCATTTAAACAGAACACATATACAACAAGCTCTTTTTCCAGTCCTCCATAAACCCAGAAAACGTCTTTAGTTCTTCTCAAGTACTTAAGGATATTCTTGACTGCTGTGCAATGACTCCCATTATTATCCGATTGATATCAACTCGATTAGTGATCAAAGGAACAACACCTAATTCAGTGACAAATTTCCTAATGTTTCTAGACCTTAGGCGCTGTCTCTTATACACAGGATATCATAAGATTCTTTATTAAGAATAAAAAATTCTCCATTCACCGTGAAGACGTGTTTTATGGAAATGCTGATTTGCATAATGGTCTTTACGTTCTAAACATTGAAAAGCCCAATCCAGAGATTGTTTATAACATCAATACAAAGAAACCTAGATTGGATGATTCAAATCAAACTTTCTTATGGCATTGTCGTCTTTGTCACATAAATGAGAAGCGCATATCAAAACTCCATAAAGATGGGCTTTTGAATCAATTTATAGATCTTGAATCTTATGATATCTGCGAATCTTGTTTGTTGGGAAAGATGACTAAAGTGTGTTTCTTGGACACGGTGAACGAGCCAATGATTTATTGGGCCTAATACATACGGATGTATGTGGTCCATTAAATCTTTGCAGAGGAGGTTACCAAGATTTCATTACTTTCTCGGATGATTTCAGGTAGATATGGATATGTCTATCTAATGAAACATAAATCGAGTCTTTTGAAATGTTCAAAAGTTTTCGATGAAGTACTGAATCAACTTGGCAAGACAATTAAATCACCGAGATCGATCGAGGTGGTGAATATCTGAGTCAAGAATTTTATGACCATCTTAGAAATTGTGGAATTGTTTCACAATTAACTCCACTGAACACCACAATGGAATGGTGTATCGAAAGAAGGAATCTAAAATAACTAATGTACTTTTACTTTAGCAAAAACGCACATCAGTGATCAAAGTCTTTGGAAGGTGTTTAAATTTGGTGGCATCCCGCCCTTACGAATTATTATAATTACTATTTAACTGGACAATCCAGTAAATCCAATGTAATTAGTAAATAATTCTCGTTCATTGACATCTAGATGAAATTGCAGAGACAACGAACTTAGTCAACAGATGTGTATAAGAGACAGCCTTACGAATTATTAATGACTCACAATCGGTTGTTGAGCTCCCACTAAATCAATTACCCTCATAAATGAATACACAACAGTTTGTATTTAGTGGGTTAAGATATGAAGATCAAGGTCACCTAAAAATGTTTGACAATCAAGTTTGGACTTTGATACATCAGATAGTGGATGGTATAAAAACACATCTTGATTGTAAATGGGTTTTCAAGAAGAAAACTGACATGGATGGCAATCTACATACCTTCAAAGCACGATTGGTTGCAAAAGGTTTAAAACAAACTTATGGTATAGACACAGGATCTCCATGTTGTCTCATCTCTGAAGTTTATATGCAACTAAATCCATAAGGATTCTTATTGCCATTGCAGCATACTATGATTATGAGATATGGCAAATGGATGTCAAAACAGCGTTTCTTAATGGAAACTTACTCGAGGATGTGTATATGACACATCTAGATCCAAGTCTTTCAAGATGATCTTAAAGGTATGTAAGCTTCAAAGATCCATTTATGGATTAAAGCAAGCCTCTCGGAGTTGGAATCTTCGTTTTGACGAAGCAGTCAAAGAGTTTGGATTCATCAAAAATGAAGATGAACCTTGTGTTTACAAGAATATTAATGCAAATGCAGTTGTGTTTCTAGTTTTGTATGTTGATGACTCTCTGCTCATTGGAAAGCATTGGCTACCTTGCGAAAGTCAAGTCTTGGTTAGGAAAGTGTTTCTCAATGAAGGATTTGGGCGAAGCACTTATATCCTTGGTATCAAGATCTATAGAGATAGATCTCAAAAGCTCATTGGCTAACAGGCGCTCCTTCAGCCATTTTGCTGTCTCTTATAGTATAGCCAAATGTGTATAAGAGAGGATTCTTGCCAATTCAAAAATTAATAAAAGACTCTTATTTGAAAAAATATGACCCCCTCATCACATCTAGATGTGTATAAGAGACAACATAAATCTTCTGTCGTTATGATCACAAGATGTGTATAGCCTGTCTCTTATACACATCTCATATCAGACTGACATCTTCATTCCATACATCTGTATCTGTCTCTTATACACATCTAGATTTGGATTAGGAAATTTGTCACTGAATTAGGTGTTGTTCCTAGCATCACTAATCCAGTTGATATCTATTGTGATAATAATGGGGCTATTGCACAAGCCAAAGAGCCTAGATCGCATCAACGATCCAAACACATCCAAAGACGTTATCATCTCATTCGTGAGATCATTGAGAGAGGAGACGTCAAAATATGCAAAGTACCAACTGATGACAACTGATTGCTGATCCATTAACTAAACCACTACCACAACCAAAACATGATCGCCATGTTCGGTCAATAGGTCTTAGACATATGTATGATTGGACCTAATTGTTTAATTGGGAGACTTTTAATGGATAATTTTAAAACGAATATTGTCATCATGATATTTTATTTATAAAGAGAATTTATTATTGCATGTTTTAATATTAGAATCCATGAATAATTTATTATTCTAAATGTCCCTAGTTATTCAATATAGTGGGAACTGTGTTGATTTAAGACTAGTATGATTTTGATTGATAATCATATGATGATTATGGATATATGGATATAATTAAAAATCATGGGTATATGTTGGCGAACAAAGTCTATGGATTGACCCGTTATGAGAATACAACATGGTTTTATGTCATTGGTAATTCTCATTATGAACATGTTGTTCATCCTTAGACCTGAGATCACCATAGTTTCCTACATAAGAACTTATGTGTTTTGACACAATCAAACGTTGTCTTTATAACCGGATGATTATAAAGATTGTGATTGAACATGTAGAAATTATGCGGAGGAAAATGAGTGATTAAGATGGAATTTGTCCCTCTTATTATGAGAGAGATGTCTTTGGGCCCCTCGATTAGTAGGAATGTAAAATGCATGGCCGTGCTCAAATGGATTGATAAGGTGATCAAATTCATTTGTTTTATCATTCTACTTCGAGATCGAGAAATCAAATAGTTGGACACAAATAGAGATGACATTGTCCATGCTCTATGTCCAACTAAGACATCGTGTGACAAAAGGACAGGACATGGGTTATGTCATCTCTATTTGATCAATGATCTTCATTTAACTTGGGTGGTCATGATGCCTTGCTAGAGGCCAATCTTGATCTATGAGTATAATCTGTTAATGATAAATTAAAGGTGTTTAATTTATTCAATTCCAAAACTTCCTGGCTAATTGTCTTTAGTCCAAGTGGGAGTATTGTTGGTTTATGTACTAAAGGCAACAGTGTACTGCTCTACAAAATAGCTAACCCTCGAAAATCGGAAACTGCTAGCAAGCAACACCCTAAAATCGGAAGTTCGTACAATCCAGAGCAGGATACCTGTAGTCGGTTCGAAAAACCCTACGAAATAGTTCCGAAACACTGCTCCTAAGGTCTGACGGAAAAGCTACTCGTGTGGATACCTGTAGAGGGCGTTCGTTCAATCCAGAGCAGCGCCTAAGGTCTGACGTGTTCCTACGAATAGTTCGTGGTTGCCGTGGTGTCCAAATAGTGACCGTGGTGTTCAGATCGTGGAAAGGTTCAGATCGCAACCAGGGTTTTGCTATCGAGCATCAAAGGTATATATCTAAACCCTAGACGATTTAATCGGAACGCATGGATCCTCTTATAGGGATTTCCGGTGTTTTTCCGCTGCGTTATTTTTATATTATGGCTAGGAAATCCCAACAGTGGTATCCTTACGAAAATTGTGGAGTATTTTTCAAACAGAAATTCACTATTGTATGAGTTGTGTGATTGTGAGGGAGTGAGAATAATATGGAGAATGAGTATGTCAATGATGAATCAAGTGGAGAGGAGTAGTAAGATATTTATAGGGATTTTGGAAACTAGAGATAGAGTTAGAATAGGATGGGGATAGATGTGAAGATAGGGATAAAGGCAAATTTTAGAGATCGAGATAGGAATGGCTAATGATAGGCATAAGAAAAACTAGCATAAATATTCGTATTTTACCTTCAAAAATATTATCTCCTAATTATCTTGAAAATTGATAAATAGAAAAAATAATATTTCAAAAAATAGGTGTCTACATTTTGTCCCTCTTTGTCTGGAACGTGAAGTGATTCTAGACAAAGAAGTAGGTACGGACAAATACATTGAGAACTAGGAGAGTGTTGGAAAGAGAATGAAATATCATCATGTCTAGAGGATATTGCCATTGTCACTGCCATTGCTTTCGTCTTTTTCATTTTTCATATATTACAACAAGATAAAGAAAAATTAAAAGAGCAATCTATGCTACGGTTTCTAGTTGCAAAGCTTTACTAACGTCAACTTTGTTTAAAATGTCATGAAATTTTTCGCTTGTCCTTTGATTAGGATGTATGTTTTGGCTTCAATTGGAACATCTTCCTTGGACTTTGCTTGATTCTTTGACATTAATTTACCTCATGCTGCTCGAAAAGCACAACACAAATTTGCTCCTATTTCTTACAGAACACATATTAGTACAAGTAAAATGAACATAATAGAAAATATATGCGTTAAATTTAAAAACATTGGGCTAGATAAAATGACAAACTTAGTAGCTTTAAATGAACAATGAATCCCTTAACTCAACTTAAACATATGAACCCTTTAATCATGGTTCAACTCAATAGTAAACCACTTAATCGTGGCTTGACTCAATGATGAGCTCCATCATCGAAAACTCCAAATAAAGAATCTAGGATACTGTCCTCCTAATGGATGAGGGATACTAACCTCCCAATGGACGAATGACTTCATATTGAGCACCTTAATTGGAAACTCTAATAAACAAATGAACCTCTTAATCACGGTTCGATTTAACAATGAACCCTTTGATTGCGGTTTGATCCAACAATAAACCCCTTAATTGTGATTTGAATAAAATATGAAGCCCTTAATCATGGTTTGACTCAACCATATGCTTCTTAATTGGAAACTCCAAATAAAAAAAATAATCTAGGATACTTTCGTCCCAATAGAAGAGGGATATTTTTAGTTGTCTGTCCTCCCAATAGACAAATGACTTCATATTGAGCATCTTAAACTGTAACTCAACTAAACAAATGAACCCCTTAATCATGATTCGACTTAACAATAAACCTCCTTAATTGCAGTTCGATCCAACTGTGAATACCTTAATCGTGGTTCGACTAAAAAATGAACTCTTTCATCGTGGTTTGACTCAACCATGATCTCCTTAATCGGAAACTCTAAATAAAAAAATAATCTGGGATACTTTTTTCCTAATGGACGAGGCATACTATCCTCCCAATGAACAAATGACTTCATATTGAGCACCTTAAACGGTAACTTGACTAAACAAATGAACCACTTAATCACTGTTCGACTCAAACATGAACCCCTTAATCATGGTTCGACTCAACTATAAGCTTCTTAATCGAAAACTCCAAATAAAACAAATGTTTTAGGCTACTGCTCCCAATGGATAAGAGATACCACACTCTCAATGTGCAATGACTCCATATTAAGCACCTTAATCGGCTGTAGGTCGACTAAATAAACTTTTGAAAAGTAAATGTTACTGGTCAATCTTATGTTGACAAAACCTGTTTGATTTTGACTGAAAATGAACCCAGTGCCAAATATCTTCTTTATGAACCTGACAAGAATAAAATTCACGCAACATGCTTTTCACACAAAATGTAATGCGCATGCACTTTCTTTTTGATTTTTTTTTTTAATTTAGTCCCCTTCGATCAAGAGATAATTTGAATTGATAGAAAATAATGGCCTTAGACTTTTGAATAAGATTGAAATGAGGGTTTAGAAAATTGTTCCCCCAATTTGATGGACTCGGGCTTGCCCAATTTGCATTTTACTCTTTTTTCAAAATCAACTTCTAGCTATGTAACATTTATTTTAAATGTCATCGCTCCTTCACGAATATCCTAATCAGTTGGATCAACAATGTACCTTTATTAAGAAAAATCATGTTTTTATTTCAAGTAAAAGTAAACTCATTGTTGATGATAACTTTGATCTCCGAAATCATACACCTTAAAAACTGGGACTCGTTCTTTGTTCGATATTTGAATTTTTACGAGTCAATTATTTCCTTTGTCTAGTCAGAGTGATCATGGGTTGTAACGTGGTTAGGGGTTTCAGGAAAACAAAAGAGAGGATATAAAAGCTCAAAATTTATTGAGTGAGGTGAAAAAATCTTATGATTACTTAATGGAAATTTCTGTGTATTTTGTCTAGTGTGTGTTTTCGGAAATACACCTTAAAAATTGGGACTCGTTCTTTGTTCAATATTTGAATACTTACGAGTCAATTAGAGACTTTGTCTAGTTGGAGTGATCATGGGTTGTAACATGGTTAGGGGTTTTAGGAAAACAAAAGATAGAATATAAAGGCTCAAAATTTATTGAGTGAGGTGAAAAAATCTTATGATCACTTTTCCAAAAACACAGACTAGACAAAATACACAAAAATTTCCTTTTTTTTTTTTTACTTTTTTTTTCTTTCTCTTTTTCTTTTTTTTTTTTTTAATTGAAGGAAGAACAATTAAAGAATACCTAATTTTGATGTTGGGTTTAATTACAACTTGACTCAACAACTATTGTATTTACAATTTTTTTAGTAATTATTTTTCAAACTATATCCAAACTAACCCAAACTGAGATCAAGCGATTTTTGTCCTAGTATGAGTTACAAAACAAACTCCAATAATCATCCCAATTCGGGAAACTACACTAAAAGTAATTGCCCTCTAAAATTTGTCCCAGTGTGGAATACCAAATTTTGTCCCCATGTAGAGTAATATGCTAAAATTACATGTAAAATTTTTTTTCCCTAATATTTAAAAAAATGACTTATAAAATTTGCCCCAGTATGGCGTTCTAAATTCTTCTACATCCCCTCGTATGGGGTGTGATCATCAAGACAAGTTTTGAGAAACGAAAAATTGTTTTGAAAGCTCAAGGGGGTTAGAAATGGATAAATAGTGTTTAGATTGCAGAAATGATATCCCCTCGTCTTTGTATCATCCTTTAGAAATAATTAAATCAACAAATGAGAATTCTTGTTCTGCTATTGTATTTGATGCACTTATGAGATAAAAATTCAAAATTTTACACTTCCTTAAATAAAGCAAGATTTCTCAAAATAAAAATAATCATGTATTAAAATAACAAAAATATTTACAAAGGAATCAATTTCATCTAGAAGGCTAGCAGTACTATCGTAGCTATCTCCCAACTATTTTTTCCTTGTAATATTCTTGACATGATTGGGGAGTAGATTGTTGTTAATATTAGTTTGCTCGGCTCCCTTAAACACCAACGATTGGTAGCTCTCCTATCTTAAATTTTATGTTGCAACTGATAGCATTTATCAGTAAAATGCCCAACTCGTTTAAAATGGTAAGCATAGGTTTCATTGGCATCATAGTTTTTCTGATCCTCTCTCCAAGTGAAGGAATAGGAGATATCTGTTTTGAGTGAACATAACTTCATAAATCTGTGACTATGGTATAGGTAGAGGAGTGAAGTTTCTTCAGATCTCCTAAGAGCTTGTCACATCTGTGTTGAGTAGGAAAAAACTATTGTCAAGGAAAATTTTTATAATGAAAGTTGGGAGGGGCTTGAATCTGGTTCACATGAGAAGATGATAATGATGCATTGTAGGGTTGTAGGAAGGATAGATTATGTGAAAAAGCAAATGGCACGTTCAGAACAAAAGCAGGAAGGTAAGAAGTCCGGTTTGGAAAATTGAATTGAGCATTCTGAGGAGAGAATTGAGCATTTACCACATTAGTCTCGCCTTCTTTATTCTTTGAAAAGATTTCTTTTTTTTTTCATTAGAAGAGTTTGTGTATTTAGAATCCACATCAATTTGTCCAGACTAGATTCCCTCGTCAATCAAAATATAGGTGTTGTAGAGCACAGATAAAGAGTTTCATCATTTCAGATTCTTCCATAGGAGGGTAAATTTGAATAGCTATGTCTCTTGACCTTTGAGCATAAACTTTGAAGGATTCATTGGTTTTTTGAAAATGGACAACAACTCAAGTCTGTCTAGAGCATTATGTATGTTGTACAGAGCTTGTATTGACTCATGAAATAAGTAGCAATATCATCCCAGGAACGAAGTTTTGAAGGATCTAACTTCATATAACACTCTAGAGCAGTACTGGACAAACTTTTTTGAAATAGTTGCATTCTCAATTGCTCATTTCCAGCATAAGCCCCTAAATCATTAGCGCAGATCATCAAATACAAGTAGGGGTTACTAGTACCATCATATTTGGTGAACTCTGGAATTTTAAAATTTTCAAGGTATTGCAAACTAGGAAACAGGATCAAATTTGAAAATTGATTTCAAACCCTCCATGAGTGAACAAATTTCTCCAATGACTGTAATTTCAAACTCAGTACTTTGACATCCTCAAACTGGGCTAAGTTGGTCACACGTACCATCTCATTTTCAGTAATGACTGGGGAATAGGTGTAGTATTTATGCAAAATGGAATTTGATTGTTAGGGGTAGGTATTTGTGTAGTTAGCACGGCAGGAATAGAGTTTAAATTTTGGCTACTAGGATTTATGTCTTATAATTTGATCGGGTGGAATATTAGTAGAAGCCATAGGAATAGTAATTAGATATGGATTTTGGCCAATAGAAGGTTCAAGATTTGTAGCTTGAGGGATCACTGAAAGGTATAGACCCATCATGTTTATGAAGTTCTCCAATTTTGTGCCCATGTTAAGCAAACTCAACTCTGGAAAACGGCTTGTTGGGCAGTTGAGGCATTGGATGTTTGATCAGTAGGAAAACTTTGGTGGTAATGTTCACTAGTCATTGTTTGCTTAGCTCTTGATTGAGTAAGGATGCAATCATAGTTTGGAAAAACTTGCTTATATGGAGCTATCTTGTAAATGGCTGATTTTTTTTTTATAAAAAAAATAGAAAAATATCAGAATTTATTGAAATGAATGATATGATCATGTAGATGTGATGCAATGCATGCAAAATAAAAAAGAGAAAAAAAAGAAAGGAAAAAAAGAGGGAGTAACTTATCAACAATACTAAAGAAATGCCCTACTAAAGAAGGTTTTATTTTTATACTCACCTAAAAAAGAAATGACATAAACTCATTATTTTATAGGTGTTTCTAAAGAAAATTATAATTCCTAAACAATACATACTCAAATATATGAGGTATAGCTTTTCTTTAAAAAAATTCATGAAATAATTATTTGTTAAAACGTATTTACAAAACAAAAGAAGAAAAGAAGGAAAAAAAATGATTCTTTAAAAAAAAATTTAAACAACATGCATAATTTTTTTTATGCAAAAAAGAAAATTAAAGTAACTCCATTATGAATTAAAAAAATTTAAGTTTTTATATTTAATTTTCTATGCAAAAAAAATAAATTAAAATGAAAGTAAGAAAAAATAAAATAAAGAAAAACGTCATTTGACTTCACTCATATCTACCATATGCATAAAAGTAAACTACATGGACTATGATGTTAGGGTTCCCTAATGCATTTATTCTAGAATTGGTTGTTTTCGGTTCCGAACCTTCAGATTGAGGGATCCAAAAATAGCATTTTTGTCAATTCCAAGGGTCCCAATATCATTGGTGGTTCGAGTTAGACCCACTTAACACCAGTATAGGTGCACTGCATCTTACACTCGCACATCTACATGAGTTCCGAATCCTAAAAAGGAGGAGGGATGGCGCCCACAATTAGGGATTACACAGATGAGTGATATGTCACGAAGTATTTCCATTAAAATAGAGGAATTAAAGCTACTCAAATAAGATATTAATAAATAACAATTAACAAAGATGACAAAAGAAAATTATTTAACTAAACAAATACACATGAAAATAAAACATAAAGCAAAAAATAAAGCAAGAAGAAAAAAAATCAAATCAAAAGGCCTTCACATTTAAAAATAAAAATAAACAATTCTCGAACTCTCTATTATCCCTAATGGAACCAAGCTGTCATGCCCTATTTTTTGGTGGAAAAAATGTATAACTAATAAATAAGAATAATAATAATACGAAAATAGGGTCTAAAATGAGACTTTTAAAAGTGTCATTACAAGACCTAAAAAAAATCTAGAATAGAGTTTTATGAATGAATAAATAAATAATGGAGTCGCCATCCAGTGTGTGAAGTGCATCGAGACACTAACCTTGATATTTTCCAAACCTTATTTTGATGATGACATAAACACTTAACTCTGTAAACAAGTTTTTGCAGGACTGTTATCTGTTTTGCTAGAGATAGGGCTTTTGGACGCACTAAACCGTCCGAACTAGGTCAAAATTTCTCGGATGCATTGCACCGTCCGAACAATTAGGCAGAAAGAAATGGGATCCTACTGCTTCTCTTTTTGGACGAACATGACCGTCCGAAGCCTCTATCGGACGAAGGAACGGACGCATGCACGGACGTCCGAACGAAGCTCTTCAACAACTGTATAAAGATCGGACGCTGTGTCAGACGTATCCAATATATCTCGGACGTCCGAAACCCCAACGGCTACTTTTTGTGCATTTATTATTTAGCCGTTAGGAAGTACTTGCAACCACCATTTATTGCTCTTATAAATGGTTGCTTCGACATTCATAAAAAATCATCTGAATACCATTGAATACAAGCCTTAGAAAAGAGTAATTTGAGTACAAATTGACTATAGTGCCTTGTTGTATTAGTGTGCAGTTGTGAGTGCAATTCAACTTTGAGTGGAGTGATAATCTTGTATGAAAGTGTGGTTGAAAGTAAGATTCTTGGCTCAACTAAAAGAGTTTTAGTGTGAGCAAGAACTTCCCAACTTTGTAAAGATTATTGGCTCACCAAGTGTGTGAAGCATTCTAGTGATTGAATACTTCAAGCTTGCTAGCTTGGAAGTATTGGTTGTTTAATTTTTCTCTCTTTACCCTACTGTTCTATTGATTTTATTATATTAGCATTTAATTTGAAAATCTCAATATTTCTAAAAGTATATTTTCTAAGAAACCTAATTCACCCCCACTCTTAGGTTGCTTTGGGACCAATAATTGGTATCAGAGCTTGGTCTCATTGTATTGCTTAAACTGCTTTTGAGAAAAGAAATTTTATGGCAACCAACAATGCTCTATTTTTTGACGGGCCAATCCGTTACTAGGCCCCCTATGTTTAATGGGGCAAATTTTATTAGTTGGAGAGATAGAATGAAAATATTTCTGCAATCTATTGACATTGATTTGTGGTATGTTGTCAATGAAGGTCCTTTTCAAGCTTCTATCATTGATGATCACACAAATAGAAGAAGAGAAAAGACAAGGGATGAGTTCACTCCACAAGACAAGGCAAACTTGACGTTAAATGCAAAAGCTATGAATGTGTTATATAATGCCTTGGATGCAAATGAATCAACTCGCGTGAAGGGTTGCATTTTCGCTAAAGAAATATGGGATAAGTTGAAGGAAATCCATGAAGGGAGCGATGATGTTCGTGAGCAAAAGAAATCCTTACTTGTTGCCAAGTATGAGACCTTCAAGATGGAACCACATGAGAACATTGACAAAATGTACTGTAGGTTCAATGACATTATAAAGGATTTTGAAGCCTTGGGTAAGGAGTACTCTTTGGGTGAAAAAAATAGAAATTAATGAATCCTAAATGCTCTATCTAAAGAATGGGATGCCAAAAAAATTGCTATAGAGGAAGCCAATAATTTAAATTTAATGCCTATTGAATCGCTAATCAATTCTCTTACATCTTATGAATTGAAGTTAAAGGCCAAGGTAGTGGATGATGAAGAAGCAAGGCCAAGAAGGAGCATTGCTCTAAAGACCTCTCAAGAAGAAGATGAAAACAGCTCCATCAATCTAGAAGATGAAGAACTTGATGAAGGAGATCTTGCACTTATCACCAAAGGATTTCTTAAACATTATATCAACAAACGAAGAATGAGAAGAGGCGGAGCCACAAACTTAAATAATTTCAAAGGGAAGTCAAGGCTTGAAATGAAGAAGCAAAATGAAAAATGCTTTGAATGCGGCCAACTCGGACACTTTGCAAATGAGTGTCCTTCCAAGAAAAAGAAGGAAGGAAGAAAACCTAGATTCAACAACTTTCAAATCACATGGGATGATTGCAACCCCGAAGTTTGAGAAGTTGAAGAAGAAATGGAGTCGGCACAAATGGCCTTTATGGCCATTGGAGATGATGAGGTAAATTCTAACTATGACTCTAATGATGAAAATGATGAAGATGATCTTGAAGCTTTCATTTTGAAATTGCATGATAGCTTAAAGGAATCATATGCTAGAAATAAGGAGTTAGTAAAAAAGTCAAATGCTTTATTGAATGCTAACTCTAAACTTGTGAATGAAAACAACAGGCTATCACAAGAAAATCGTGATTTGAAGAAAAGAATGCATGTGAGATCAAAGGTCAAGGAAGAACAAGCCTCCTTGAAGAAAAGAATGGATGATTTGAATGCTCTCTTAACTAGAAAGAAAGAAAACGTTGTTGATATGAAAAGAAATAGAAATGTAGCAATCAACAAAAATTTTGTCATGTTTAGAAGGGATGACTTATGTATTGTAAAACCAAAATCATCTTTATATGGTAATAAAAGCGTTATTTGTAGATATTGCCAACAACATGGACATGGTGTTAAGAATATGTGTTATGTCAAGAAGAACGAAAAACTTGGAATGAAAGTTGCATGGATCGAAAGCAATTTCACTAACTCAAATGGACCCAAGAAAATGTGGGTACCAAAAATTATCAATTGATTTATTGTGTAGGTACTTAACATCACCAACAATGCTAAGTGGTTCATAGATAGTGGATGTTCAAGGCACATGACGGGTGATGCCTCTCTCTTCACGAATCTCACATCCAAAAATAGTGGAAAAGTCACTTTTGGAGATAACAATTAAGCAAAATCAATCGGCATTGGTGATGTAGGTAAAAATGGTGAAACCTTGATTAAGATTGTGCTTCTTGTTGATAATTTGAACTATAATTTATTAAGTATTAGTCAACTTTGTGACAAAAATTTATATGTATTTTTTACCAAACATGAATGTCTTATCCTTGATAAAAATCATGCTATTTTATTCAAGGGCACTAGGCACAATGATGTTTATGTGATTCATCTTGATAAAATTAAAGCAATAGCAATGTAAAATGTCTTACCGTTTCCATAGATGATCCTTGGCTTTGGCATACAAGACACCTAGATTTTAATATGGATTTGATTGAAAAACTTGCCAAGAAAGATTTGGTAAGAGGTTTGCCAAAACTAAAATTTTTGAAAAATAAAATTTGTGACGCATGCCAATTTGGTAAACAAGTCAAAGTTTCTTTTAAACCAAAGAATTTTGTGTCTACTCATAAACCTTTAGAATTGTTGCATTTAGACTTATTTGGACCTACTCAATATGCTAGTCTAGGTGGTTGCAAATATGCATTTGTTATTGTAGATGACTATTCTAGGTTTCCTTGGGTATTATTTCTTGTTCACAAAAATGAGGCATTTGAAAAATTTGTAAAATTGTTTTCCAAAATTCAAAATTTATTGGATCTAAAAATTGTTCGTTTAAGAAGCGACCATGGTGCCGAATTTAAATTTGGAGGTTTTCCCAACTTTTGTGATCACAACGGTATTTTTATAGACATGAATTTTCGGTTGTTAGAGTCCCTCAACAAAATGGTGTTGTTGAAAGGAAAAACAGTACTTTTCAAGAAACGGCTAGAACTTGATTAGTGAATGTGACTTACCACAATACTTTTGGGCCGAAGCGGTTAACACGGCTTGTTATGTCATGGATCGAGTTTTATTAAGATCCTCTTTAAATAAAACTCCTTATGAACTCCTTTTTTGTAGAAAACCCGTTGTGAGCTATTTCAAAGTTTTTGGTTGCAAATGTTTTATTTTCAAAATCAAAGAAAACCTTGGAAAATTTGACAAAAAAATTGGATGAAGGAATTTTTCTAGGATATTCTAGTGACAAGAAAGCTTACCGAGTTTACAATAGAAGAACGCTTTTGATTGAAGAAGTTGTGCATGTAACATTTGATGAAACTAATGATGTTATCTCAAAGAATTTATGTGAAGATGAAGATGTAGGTATTTTAAAGGAGCTCGAAAAGCTCGTCATTCATGAAGATCATCAAGCTGAGATCACATCAAGCGTTGATGTCAACAACCATCAAATCAATGATGAAAAGAATGAGGACATTCCAAATGAGCTTCGGAAAGCTTGGAGATTCGTCTCTAGTCACCGTCAAGATTTAGTCATAGGTGATCTATCCGATGGGGTAACTACTCGTTCTCATAAACCTTTGAATGGTAATTGTGCATTACTCTCTCACATTGAACCTAAACATATAGATGTTGCTTTGAGTGATGAATCTTGGGTTAATGCTATGCAAGATGAACTTAGTCAATTTGAGAAAAATAATGTATGGACCTTGGTTGAAAGACCTTTTTCTCATCCCGTTATTGGTACTAAATGGATTTTTAGAAACAAATTAAATGACAAAGGTGAAATCATAAGGAACAAAGCTAGACTTGTTGCAAAAGGTTATGCTCAAGAAGAAGGTATTGACTTTGATGAAACCTTTGCACCCGTGGCTAGATTAGAATCCATTAGCATGTTTCTTGCATTTGCATGTTTCCAATGCAATAATTTCAAATTATTTCAAATGGATGTCAAAAGTGCATTTTTAAATGGTTTTATTGATCAAGAAGTTTTCGTTGAACAACCTCCGGGCTTTGAAAATAAAAATCTTCCAAATTATGTTTTCAAACTCTCCAAAGCTTTATATGGTTTGAAACAAGCTCCAAGAGCTTGGTATGAAAGATTAAGTGGTTTCTTGATAGAAAATAGTTTCAAAAGAGGTGTAGTTGACACCACTCTTTTTACAAAAACGGATTTAAATGGTTTGTTAATTGTTCAAATTTATGTTGATGATATTATTTTTGGAGCAACTAATGAAAGTTTGTGCAAGGACTTTTCACATTTAATGCAAGAAGAGTTTGAGATGAGTATGATGGGCAAGTTGCAATTTTTCCTCGGACTACAAGTTCATCAAACTAAGGAAGGAACGTTTATTATGCAAATCAAGTACAAAAAGGAGCTACTCAAACGATTTGGAATGGAAGATTGCAAACAAGTTGGTACGCCAATGTACACTTCAACCAAACTTGATAAAGACGAAGAAGGTAATAGTGTTGATGAAAAATACTATAGAGGTATGATCGGAAGTCTACTTTCTTAACAGCCAGTAGACCAGATATCATGTTTGCTGTTTGTTTATGTGCTAGATTTCAATCTTGCCCTAAAGAATCACATTTGATAGTTGTTAAAAGAATTTTTAGATATCTAAAGGGAACAATGGATTTTGGTCTGTGGTATCCAAAGTCCTCTACATTTGATTTGATTAGTTATTCTGACGTTGACTTTGCTGGGTGTAAAATTGATAGAAAAAGTACTAGTTGTATGTGTCATTTTCTGGGAAATTGTCTTGTGTCTTGGTTTAGGAAAAAACAAAATTCTATTTCTCTTTCTACGGCGGAAGCCGAATACATTGCTGCTGGAAATTGTTGTGCTCAACTTCTTTGGATGAAACATACTCTGAAAGATTTTGGTGTATTTTTTGATTGTGTGCCTATAAAGTGTGACAACACTAGGTTGCAATTAATCTCACAAAAAATCCTGTTATGCACTCTAGAACCATACACATTGATGTTAAGCATCATTTCATTAGAGATCTTGTTTGTAAAAAGGAAATTCGTGTTGATTTTGTGCCTACTTCAGATCAATTGGTTGATATTTTTACAAAACATTTAGCTCTAGATCGCTTTGAATCTCTCAGAAAATGTTTGGGGATTTTACAGATCAATTTGGCATAAGTTCTTAGTTCGGACGCACTAGTTCGTCCGAACAGCTCTTCCTTCGGACGCTCTGGATCGTCCGAAAACTCCCTTTCTTCCTCGGACGCTCATAATCGTCCGAACGATATTCATTTTATTCATCAAACTCTCTGGAATTCTTCCGGACGCGTACCATCGTCCGAAAGAATATCGGCCGCACTGGCTCTTCTTTCGGCCGTCCGTTCTTCAGCTTTCGGATGCTTCATCGGACGCACACCAAACGTTCGACCGTCCGAACGGTCTCCCTGTTCGATTAAAACCGTCCATTCTTCCCTATTTCGGACTCACCACCTCCCCTGAAAACCCTCTGGCGAAAATTGTCCCTTCACCACCCCCTCCAAATTCCTACTCTGTCTTCCAAAATTGGTTGGAAAATTATCCTCTCCAAAGCTTCTCTCACCTAAATCACATCTAATTTGCCCCATCTACCATCTCATTTCCTCAAATTCTCACCAATCTTCAAAAATTTGAAATTTTCCTTCTTTTCTTTTCCTTCCTTCAAAATGGTTAAATCTCGCGGAGGTTCGTCTACAGCATCTTGTGGACGCAAATCTAAAGGGAAAGCTCCAGTACATCTAGAATCATTTGCTAATCCCCAAGTCTCCACCAATCCAATCTTGCCAAAATTCATCGATGCCAAGGCATCTGAACGGTATACATCCCTTTTAAGTAAATCCATAAGTGTTCAACGTCCTGCATCTCAAAGTCTGTTTGATGAGTATAATCTTCCCCTTGTCAAATCCTGTTTTGAAAAACAAAATTGGGGTCACTTAGTTTGCCATATTGATTTACCTGTATATCATGACATGGTGCTTCAATTCACTGCCAATCTTCGGAAAGGCCCCACTATTCGCACTTTAATTTCTCGGGTTAACAACACTAATCTTGAGATTTCATCCAACATCATTAACACGATTTTTGAATCTGAAGTCTCAAGCCCAAATGATTTCTCCTATTTCTTTTCTTTAGATAAATGGCCCGCAGTTGACACTCGATTTGACATCGAAGAGGTTAGGGCTATTTTCAACATCAATTTTAAACAGGCCTCGGAAGCCAAAACTACATTGCTCACTCCTGAACTCAGTATTCTGTATACTCTTGTCACAAATCTGTTATTGCCAACTGACAGGCATCGTACTGAGCCCGGTAAAATGGAGTTGTTCAACGAAATTTTCATGTCAATAAAACCATTCCTCTTGATTTTGGACATCTAATTTGTTCCCTATGGGAACTCTTTCTTACTGATACCCGAAGAAATAATCCTTTTGGCAAATTTCTCACCAAAATTTTATGATTTCCCCGACGTTCCTTTCAGCGGAAACAAACTATTTCCTCCTTATTTTAACAAATCTTACATTGAACGAAAAGGCCTCCGGTTTTTCAATGATCAATGGTTAACTAAGGTGGCGTTTGTTAGTGCACAGTCACAATCCCATGCTTCCACCTCTGATTTTGCTATTCCCCGTTCTCCTTCTCCTCAACCACCTCCACCATTCCACGTTCCTCCTCCATCTACATCTGAACCATCAATTTCTCATATCTGTGGCCTTCTCACCTCTTTGAGCACTCAAGTCAGTTCCTTTCAACGTCGTACTAATCGAAAGTTAAAGCGACTTGAAACTTGTCAAATGATTTTACAAGAGGCACTTAGCCTTGGCATGTCTGCCTCGGCTCAGGTTCAATTTGCTAATCTTCAGTCACAATATCCTCTCGAATCATCTTCCGATAGTGATGAACCTGAAGATGAAAATGCTCGTGAGGACAATGAAGAAGCTGCCCAAGGAGCTGCCAATGACGAGGAGAGACGACGATGAGGATGTTGATGACACGTTTGACTTCATCATGCAAAGTCACACCGACGAAGAGGAAGACAGTGAAGCCACCGATGAAGATGTTCCATCCAAACGTCAAAAGACTGAAAAGCGCTCCAAGAAGCGAAATGACTCGCTTTAGTTCTTTTGACATCTGTGTTGTGTTTTCAGCATTTCTTTGGTTTTTAGAACTTCCCGTAGATTTACCTTTCTCTATTAATTGGACATGTATTTCCTTGAATTCAGTACTGTTAAACTTTTAAGTTGAATATATGAAGCTCGTTGAAATTCAGTCAATTACTTGCATATTCTCAGGGGGAGCTTTGTTTGATGATGTCAAAAGTGGGAGTAGTCTTCTATACTGCAAAATGATTGATTAGTCATATCCAATTGTGTTATATTCCAAAAAGATTAGTCATATCCAATTGTTTTTACATAATTACTCTATGAAGGTTTGTCATCATCAAAAAGGGGGAGATTGATATTTTCTAAACCTTATTTTGATGATGACATAAACACTTAACTCTGTAAACAAATTGTTTGCAGGACATGTTATCTGTTTTGCTAGAGACAGGGATTTCGGACGCACTGAACCGTCCGAACTAGGTCAAAACTTCTCGGACGCATTGCACCGTCCGAACAATTAGGCAGAAAGAAATGGGATCCTACTGCTTCTCTTTTTGGATGAACATGACCGTCCGAAGCCTCTATCGGACGAAGGAACGGACGCATGCACGGACGTCTGAACGAAGCTCTTCAACAACTGTATAAAGATCGGACGCTGTGTCGGACGCATCCAATATATCTAGGATGTCCGAAACCCCAACGGCTACTTTTTGTGCATTTATTATTTAGCCATTAGGAAGTACTTGCAACCACCATTTATTGCTCTTATAAATGGTTGCTTTGACATTCAAAAAAAATCATCTAATACCATTGAATACAAGCCTTAGAAAAGAGTAATTTGAGTACAAATTGACTATAGTGCCTTGTTGTATTAGTGTGCAGATTGTGAGTGCAATTCAACTTTGAGTGGAGTGATAATCTTGTATGAAAGTGTGGTTGAAAGTAAGATTCTTGGCTCAACTAAATGAGTTTTAGTGTGAGCAAGAACTTCCCAACTTTGTAAAGATTATTGGCTCACCAAGTGTGTGAAGCATTCTAGTGATTGAATACTTCAAGCTTGCTAGCTTGGAAGTATTGGTTGTTTAATTTTTCTCTCTTTACCCTCATGTTCTGTCTCTTTTACATATCTAGATGTGTATGAGAATCTCAATATTTCTGAAAGTATATTTTCTCAGAAACCTAATTCACCCCCCCTCTTAGGTTGCTTTGGGACCAACAAACTTAAAGGAAAAAGAAAATTCTTCAAGGTTGAGGAAAAGTAAAAAGAGTTTAAGACATTTAAACAAATAAATAAATAGGTAAAAATAAATAAATTATAAATCCTATACTGGATGACTCATAGTCTACGAAAATAAAAGAAAAGAATTCGGGAGTCCTATTGAAGAAATAGGGAAAGGCTAGACTATTCTACGGGTAACCTAGGTACCCTTTTACCCCTGATGATATCGGTTGCGAGTTTAATTCAATCTTTTAGTTTTAAGGCCAAAATTATAGTTGATTTATGCTAGAAAATTAAAAAAATTAATAAAATAAAAATAATAAAAATACATAATCCTATGTCCCAATATTGGGCTCACATGAATTCTAAAAGAGAAAAAATAAAATAAATAAAAGAATAAAATACATTTGTCGAAATTAAACTATTTTTTTTTTTAAATTCACGAACTCATAACATACAAAAAATATATTTGTAAGAGAATTTAGAATAAGGCAAGGATCATATGAAGTCGCATAAACGAACAACGATTTCGTCTCACATCATAAATATTTTACAAAAAAATAAATAAAGACTTACAAATTTTTGATGAATTTAGATAGTGGGAATAGAAAGATCCGGACTCTAATTATGATGATTAAGGTGGTTCCTTCTTTTCCTCCTTACGACAATTGTGGAGTATTCTTCTAATTGAAATTCACTATTGTATGAGTTGTGTGATTGTGAGGGAGTGAGAATGATATAGAGAATGATTATGTCAATGGTGAATCAAGTAGAGAGGAGTATTGTGGTATTCATAGAGGTTTTGAGAACTAGAGATAGTGTTAGAATAGGATGGGGATAGATATGAAGTGGGGACAAAGACAAATTCTAGAGATTGAGATAGGAGTGGCTAACGATAAGCATAAGAAGAACTAGCATAAATTTTCGTATTTTCTTCAACAATATTATTTCCTAATTATCATGAAAATAGATAAATAGAAAAAAATATTTCAAAAATAGGTGTCTACAATAATTTTTTTCTTTAAGCACATTTTTTCTAACCCGCAACAAACAACAGGTCGTAAGAGCTAAGACATGAATAGTTAGTCTTTTAATTTTGTACCTTTTTAGTTTATTTATTAATTTACTGTCTAATATTATTTTAATTTTTTTATTCTTCTATTATCATTTAAATTAAATTATTTGTCTCACTTAATTATTATTTGTCCTATTTTTTTAAATCTATTTACTTATAATATTATAACTAAACTCAACGAATTTATTTGTTCTAATAGGAATGGATAAATTTATTACTAGAAAATCCATGGTACATTAAGAAAGATCTCAAAGAGAAACAAACCCTTAAGAAAGTTCGCAACATACTTCCAAGCAGTCTTGGGTGGAGATTAATTTGGATGATCTTCAATCCAATCCAGGTTTGAGAATAAAAATTTCAAATTATGATCCTAATGATTGAGAGAAAATAAGAAGGGCCTACTTCCAAAGAAGGCCTTGTTAACCTAATAATTATGATTTTTCATAGAAAAAAATTGGAAAAATTTTACAAAAATTTGTTTTTTCTTGCTTTGTAGAATATGCTTGGTTAGATTATAGCATAAGTAAAGATGATGCATTTTATTGGTGTCACTACTTATTTGGACATGGTTTTGGAAAGCAAGGAGGTGGAGATTCATTCACTACCACTGGATTTCCAAGAGAAATTCACTAACCATATCCGAAAGCCAAAAAGTGCACATAAACAAACTTGGGAAAAGTTTGATAATTGGATGAAACAAAGTCAACTCATTGAAGTTGCTTTCTCCAGGCAATCAGAGCAAATCCGAAGCCTTTATAGGATAAGATTAATAGCTACTGTTGATTGTATTCACTTTTTGCTATGCCAAAGCTTAGCATTTCGAGGGCACAATGAACCTAAAAATTCTATTAATCAAGAAAATTTTCTTGAATTTCTGAAGTTCCTTGCAAACCATAATCAAGAAATAAAAAGAGTGGTTTTAAAAAATGCTTCAGAGAATAATTAATTAACTTCCCTAGATATTCAAAAAGATATTGTGAATGCTTGCTGCTCTTGAGACAACTAGTAAAATTATCAATGAACTTCAAGATGAATTTTTTACCATTATGGTTGATGAACTTCGAGATGACATTTTAGATAAAGAATAGATGGCTGTTGCTTTACGTTATGTAGGCACTGAGGACATAAACATATTGTTGAACGCTTTGTTGGAATTGTTCATGTAACGATACTTGTGCTTTGTTACTTGAGGTAGCAGTGGAATCATTACACTTAAAATTTGGGTGAAGCATGTCTAAGATCAGAGGACAAGGCTGTGATAGTACAAGTAATATGCGAGGAGAGTTTAATGATCTTAAAAGTTTGATTTTGAAAGATAATCCTCTTACTTTTTATGTTCATTGCTTTGCTCATCAACTCCAACTTACCATTGTTGCTATCGCAAAAAATTACGTTCAAGTTGCTTCACTTTTAACTTATTTCCATTCTAGTTAAAGTTGTTGGAGGTTCATGTAAAAGGCATGACATGCTTCGAGAGAAACAAATGGATGAAATTAGAGAAGCACCTGGAAATGGAGAAATTTTTAGTGGTGGTTTGAACCAAGAAACTGTACTAAAAAAGCTGGTGATACTCGTTGGGTTTCACATTACGGTACACTAATAAGTCTAATTATGAATTATTTGTAGTTCTTGAAAGTACATAATAGAAGATGGTTCTACTTTAGAGCAAAAAGTTATACCTACTGGACTTCTGGATTCTGTAAAAACATTTAATTTTGCTTTCATGGTACATCTAACGAAGAATTTAGGTATAAGACATGACCTTTCACATATTTTGCAGAGAAAAATCAAGATATTGTTAATGCTATGGCTCAGGTTTGAAGATCCAAAGAATCATTTATTTAATCAATTTTGTTTTCTAAATTTTTTCTTAATAAGATTACAGGTAGTTTATTCAATGTTGACTACATTATTGTCTTTAACGCCATGATTCAGGTCAAAATCTCCAAAGAATGATTACAGTTGACGAGAGATGATGGTTGGAAAGCTTTATTGGATGAAGTTACTATATTTTTTAATCGAAATGATATTGAAGTTCCAAACATGAACGAGATTTGTGTTCTCAAGGATAGATCAATACTAAAGCGCCAGTTGTCACTAATTTGCATCACTACAGAGTAAATTTACTTTACGGATGTTATAGACATGCAACTTCAAGAGCTTAATGACTGTTTTACAAAGGCAACCACTAAACTAAAGCTTTGCATGGAATGTCTCTACTTTTGACAAACATAAGTTGTTCTCTTTGCTCAATTTTATCCATCTGAATTTTCTTCATTTCGTATGATGGCACTAGAAAATCAGCTTTTTAATTACATCATTGATATGCGTTCCAGTGAAGACTTTGCAAATTTGGAGGGGATTGCCAGTCTTGCAAGGGATTCAATTCAGACTAAAAGAGATCTTGTGTATCCACTAGTGTATTACTTGTAAAACTTGCTCTTGTTTTACCGGTGACTACAACAATTGTGAACAAGCCATTTTCTACTACGCAGATTGTGAAAAGCTAACTGCAAAATAGAATGGGAGATCGTTAGATGAAAGATTGCTTACTTATATATATTAAAAAGGATAGTTTTGACACAATTAATATTAAGCCAATCTTGCAACACTTTCAAAATATGAGTACTCGTCGTGTAGAATTTTTTAAATTTTTTATAAGACTAAGTATGTTTTGTTTGAAAGCGTATCATTTATTACTTTATTTGAAAAGATATTAATTGCACGCACACACACATATATTGCCCCCTATGTATGGGGTCTTTTATCTGCCCCTATTAGCAGACACTGCAAATTCATATGGCATAAAGATGTTTGGGTGGTAAGTCAAACATATTCTAAAAATTAGGTTGCCTGGGAAACTCTTAACAAGAAACTAGACTTGAGCCTTTTGATAAGCAATTTAGCACGCTGGCCTTATTTTTGTTTGGAATATATTTAATTAGATATAATCTTTAACCCCACTTGTATACCATGTGTAGCACATTAAATCTTATTTTTATAGAATAAATGATATAAGCTTATGCAATAGATGATACAAGCTAATGTAAGAAATATTCCATAAGATTTAATCCTATTCACAAGATCTATAGGTAAGATAGAAAATCGGGTTTACACAGGGGAAATGTGAATGTCAAAATGTGTACACAATATGGTAAAATATCCACTTCATTTCGATAAGGAATCAGCTCATGGTTCCCAAAAAAAAAAAAAAAAAAAAAAAAATTAAATTACAAAGAACCGTCAAAATTTGACTAATGTTCATATTACTACTATAATTTGAAAACTCATAATCCATCCTCGTGTGATTTTTTTTTTGGTAGGAATAGATGAAAAGTTAAAAACGCAAAGGATTTATATAAAAGTAAAAAATATCCTTAAGCCTAGACTACTTTTCCACTATCCAATAACCCCCATCCGTCAAAAGGGAGGAGTTGTGTTTAATTTAAATATATAACTAATATTGATTAGAGGTTTTAAATGATAAACTATCCCTTTAAAAAAAAAAAATTTCAGCCTCCTAACATCAAATTAAGAGAATGTTTAGCTTTCTGACTTTAACTGAGACGCAAAAGGAATAGATTGTAAGTTTATGGATATTAGTGATTTTTCACATTCTATGTGTGTGCTATTTCACAAAAAAAAAATATATATATATATAGATCTGTCAAATACATTTATAAATAAATTAAGAGGGAATTTTTAGTAACTAACTACATATGTGGGAAGTTATTATTTGGTTTTTTTTTTTTTTTTAAATTTTAAAATATTAACTTATTTAAAAGGGTTAAATACATTAAACCTTCTTAAGGTTTGGGCTATTTTGCACTAAACCCAATGAGTTAACGTTACCTTTCTCACTTGCTCCTTTGAGGGTATGGTCAAATGTAACTCCTCCGTTAGTTTTTTTCAAAAAGACAAATTTATCCCTAAAGATTAATTACGGTAAACTCCCTTAAGGTTTAAGCGAAATTTTACTTGTGTATCAGGTAAGTTTTGTAGTATTTAATACATTGGGATAAAAATAAAATTCAATAATGTTATCAATATTGTTAAAAATATAAGTATGCTCCAAATTAATTACTAATATTCTAATTCTCGAATTATACTTTCTTTAATATTTAAAATTTAAAAATACTATGAAATAATTAATTTTAAAAATTTTAATGAATTATTACAGGTACCTAATTTCATCTGAATTATTTTAATTTAAGTTTTTATTTATATGATAAAGTTCCTTCGTATAATTTAGGTATTAGTTAAATTATATTCACAAAGGATAAAAGTAAGAAGAAAATCATTTTAAATAAACATAAATAAAAGCAAAAGGAATATAGGCTGATATAACTTTAATAGATGGTTATAAGTCTCGTATGTTTAAAAATTTATTTTTACATGAAAATAAAATATTAAAAAGACCAAAAAATACCAAAAGTGCTAGAAAATTTTTATATTTAAATTTTTTTCACAAGTATTTTTAAAGAATTCTGGTGTTGGTAGACATCATTAAATTTTTAGTTGTTTTAACAATATTTTTATATTGATTAATGACTAAAGTAGGTTAATTGATACAAAACTTGAATTAGGGACTAAAATGACAAATATAATAAACTTTAAAGGATTAATTTTATATATTCTTGTAGTGTCTAGGGGTAAAAATGTCTTTTTTGACTTTTTAATAGTTAAATTTCTGACTTGTATGGAAGGGACAAAGTGAGAAAAAAATAACGTTAGGGGTTCAGTGTAAAACAATCCAAATCTTAAGGGGGTTTAATGTATTTAACCCTATTTAAAATTGTATTGGATACCAAAGAGAGAAACTACGATATCAATTGGAGACTCTTCCTTTATATATAATAAGATAATTTAAACATTAATCAAATGGGAAGAAGGTTCCTTCTAATTTACCCCAAGAATATGTGTTTGGTGGCATTTTGAATGTGAAACGGAGACTCACATTCGTCTTTTCTGTAGAATGGGGTATTATATTCGTCACTCCTCTAAGCCTTTGTTGGCTCGCAAAGGCGGGATCAAATATTTGTATAGCAACTCGATATCAGTGGCTTAGCTTATTTCGTGTAGAAATCACACAAAATTTATTTTGATACCAATTTTAACACTCAGTGTTTGAATTATTTCAAAAACTTTTTGTATTAAACAATCACCTCAAAATATTTGCACCAAGTTATTAATAGCTCATATCCGGAGGAATTATATTTAACTGTATTTTCCTTCCAATATTAATGCGGGACAGGTCTTACAACTATGTTAATTGTAAATTCTTCTGTTGGATGGTTCTAATGAAGTTTTAATTAACTTGCAATGCACGGTGACTAATTAGTCAGATATACATTGCCCTATAAAATCAATAGATATAGATAGTCTATTTTGCTGATGAAGAAGCTTATGCTTGACAAAATTGTAAGTCATTAAATAACAAAGAAAACTTATGATACCAACATTCATCCTCAGCTTGTAATATTCTACGAGTTATACACAAGACAGCCTCCAATCATATTTGCAAGTATTGGGGAGAAACAATCTGTTGAGTCTCAAAATTCTTGTGTACATGACAATCATTTTTGAAGTTTTTCCCATGTTAAAGGTATGAAAAATATAAATCCCACATTGGCTTAAGATGAAATCCCATGTTCTTTAACATAGTATCAGAGATAGCCCGGAAGTGTTTTCCCATCCATCCACATCCCAATGTGTCTTGGGTCCTGTCCAGCTCCTTCAAACAGGCTCTCTTCTGTCCAACCCCTTCCAACGGGCTCTCATACGTCTGACCCATGTGTAACACGGTTCCATGTCCAACCCAAGTCACGTGTGAGAGGGGGTGTTAAAGGTATTAAAAATATAAATTCCACATCAACTAGCCAAAAAGATCCTGAACTAATTAATAACTTTCGGGGCCACTCCATTATCACCAATTGGTTTTAAGATGGAATCCCAAGTTCTTTAACATCCCATTTTTCAAAGGCCTATTCTTTAATTTTAAGATGGAATTAATGGTTATCTTATTGTGAATTGGAACTTTGATCTAATAAAATTGTGCAGAGAATTGGAATCTTGATCTAATAAAATTGTGTAGAGACAAAAGAAAGTTCAATTCTAAGTAATTGACTATAAAATCTGTAAGTTTTTATATGCATAGAATATTGCATTTTTGAAATTTAATTGTAAGATATTGATTCATACTTCTATTTTACTTTATAACATAGAATGAATACGAAAAATCATTTATAGTTTACAATTTTTATCTAGAAAAAACATATTATCCATTTTTTCCTTTTACTTTTCTTGATTGTTATCTAAAATAACATGACATATATATATATATATATATATATATATATATATATATATAAATCACTTATATGAGAACATTTAAAGTTTAAAGCATTAAAAGGCTTTTCATGTAAATGAACGTATTTGATGTATCATTAGAAAATAAAATGAGTTTTAACTTGTTAGAAATTTAGTGATGTTTAATATAAAAATATGAGTTAGCTTAATGTATTTGACATTTTTCTTTTCTAATAATACCCTCACTTTGGTACTTTGCAACCATATAAAGAAATGGCATTAATGAGAAATTAAAAGAATGGAATTAAATTAACTTTTTGTATAAAAGCATAAGTCAGCTTAATGTTTTTTGACATTTTTTATTCCAAAAATATCCTCACTTTGGCACTTTACAACCATATAAGAAATGGAATTACAATACATCGGAAATTAAAAGAATGGAATTAAATTCAACTTATTTAAATAAATTTGTAAAGTCACTAAAAATTAAATGTCTAATCTACTTATCATAACCAAAAGATTAACAAAAAACTAAAATCCTAACAAAACATCAATAATTGTCTAGCAAAACATTAGATATAAACCAAAAAAATAGTATCAGGGGAAAACACTATCTGCCGAGACTCAAAATTTCTATGTACATGACAATAATCTTTGAAGCTTTTTTTTTTTTATAGGCGTATTCATCAATTTAAGATAGAATCAATGGTTATCTTATTGTGGATTGGGATCTTGATCTAATAAAATTGTGGACAGACAAAAGAAAGTTCAATTCTCTATAAATTGACTATAAAATCTGTAAGTTTTTAGATCCATAAAATATTGCTTTTCTAGAATTTAATATTTACATATTGATTAATACTTTTATTTTACTTTATAACAAAATATACCAAAGGTCACCAAACTATTAGGTTGTTACATACAATTAATAGTCATTGATTTTTTTTTTTCCAAAATTGGTCAATGAACTACTTTAAGTGTGTGTCTAAAGTCACACTTTCTATTTTTCTATAGTGACTGTGTAATTATAGACAAACAGTTAAGATAATTTAGTGACTAAATTTGCAATCAAAGTGACTCCAGACACATGCTTAAGGAAATTTAGTAAACAAATTTTCCAAAAAAAATTAAAAATAGTTCAATGACCTTATATGAAACATCCTAATTGTTTGGTGATCATAGGTGTATTTTATTCTAATTGTAGAATGAGTACGAAAAATCATCTATAGTATACAATTAAATTCATCTATAGTATACAATATTTATATAGGAAAAACACAGTATCCATTTTTTCCTTAAACTTTTCTTGATTGTTATCTAAAATAACATAACATATTGAAAACAAAAATCATTGCAATGAGAAAATTTCAAGTTCAAAGTATTAAAAAGCTTTTCATATAAATAAATGTATTTGATGTATGATAAGAAAACAAAGTAAGAGTTTTAATTTGTTATAAATTTAATGACATTTAATATCAAAGTATTAAATTAGCTTAATGTTTTCGACATTCTTTTGATTCCAAAATAGCCTCACTTTGTCATTTTACAGCCCGTATAGAAAGTAATATATATATATATATATATATATATATATATATATATATATATGTGTGTGTGTGTGCGTGTTTGTGTAAGTATGTAGAAGAAAATATCTCATCTATTGTAGCTAATTCTGGTGTTGCCACGTGGCTATCTCCATGTGATAGTTTTCTTGAATTTTAGGCCCAATGTTTATTAGTTTTTAACCCTTCAATTGCTTCAGTTTCTTCCGCCTTGTGTTTGACACATTAATTTCCCACTAACAAGAGAGGTAAGCCATGGGTTGTGTCTGTATGAAAAATTTAATGGCCGATTAATTATTCAATTAAATCATTGATTGCTCCTACTGAATGGGAGTAGCCTAAAATCTATCCCAAACTAACACAAATCGTGTTGTTTCGTAATGACATTGAAGCATGCTACATAGCCATTGGCATTTCAAATTTTCTTTTCGCTCATAAATTGTTCAGATCGAGAGTTATAAGCATATGTGATTAGTCTGTTCTTCTTCCACCTTGATAGTTACAACTGTATGTATGCCATAATCATGTATGAATATTAAATATGGATAAATTTATATGATCATATCCCTTCTTCTCATGCAATGCTGCGGTCTTATAAACTTACAGGAGTTTGGTGTACATATACACCATGCTAATATGTGCTTTCTATTATTGCAATATGCCTTTGATTTTTTTTTTCTTTTACTCTATTACTCTAAATTTAAGCATTGTGATATTATTTTGCATTAAAAAAAATTCACCTATACTATGTTGGTATCCATGTACATTCACCCTATTTTTGCTCAGTTTTTCTTTTTTAATTCTGCCATTTTGTGCCTATAGTTTTTAACAAGTTTGTAGAATTTTCCTGATAGTAAATAATTTTTTGTTATTTTTGTATGTCAGGTTTGGAGATCTATCCACCTTGCAAATAGGATTTATCTTTGGTCCAGTAGGTATGCATTGACCCATATTTACCTTAGTTAATTCATGTTTATACAAATTAATCACTTTTTCTCTTCCATTGGACACTATAGTGCTTGTTTAGTGTATGTTGAAGACTTTATTGTGGTATTGGATATTCAAGTCTATGTGTTTTATTTTAACGTTTTGCTTATTTAGTTTTCATCCTCCTGTTATGAGGACTAAGATTTTGGGGGAAAAAAAGATTAGGACTAAGAAACCATTAATATTCTACAACCAACCTCACTTAGTAGGAAAAAAACTTGTTTTGTATATTTGTTAGGACTAAGAAATCATCAACGAAAAAGTTTGGTACTAGCAATGAAATGGTCTATAAGACCAATAAATCTATACTCTTGACTGATCCTAATACTAAACAGATTTTGGTTAAAAATAATCAGATGCATGAGAATAATCATATGCATTCTCATCCATGTGAGACTAGATCTTTCTTATAAGGATTTACCAGAATATACAATCCTTCACTCCAAAAACCAAAACTAACTTTATGGTGGGCATAGACTGTACGTAGCATAGTCAACTTATATATATATATATATGTGTGTGTGTGTGTGTGCATGTGCGCATGCGCTTAAAAGTATGAGTTAGTTTAATGTTTTGGATATTTTATGTTCTAGAAATACCCTCACTTCGGGACTTTAAAACCATTTTAAGAAATAGCATTAATGGGAAATGAAAATAATGGAATTAAATTCAACTTATTTAAATAAATTTGAAAAATCAGTAAAAATTAAATTTTTAATCTCATTAAAACTCATCATAACCAAAAGATTATCAAAAAAATAAAATCCTAATAAGAGATCAATAATTGTCCTACAAAACATTAGATATATACCAAAAAAGAGTATTGGGAGAAAAAACTGTCTGTTGAGTCTCAAAATTCTTATGTACATGCCAATCTTCTTTGAAGTATTTTCCATTTATTATAGGTATATTCATCAATTTTAAGATGGAATTTACGGTTATGTTATTGTGAATTGGGATCTTGATTTAATAAAATTGTGAAGAGACAAATGGAAGTTAAATTCTCTATAAATTAACTATAAAATTTGTAAGTCTTCAGATCTGTAGTATATGGCATTTTTGGATTTTAATTATTACATATTGATTGATACTTTTAGTTTACTTTATAGAATGTGTATGAAAAATCATTTGTAGTATACAATTTTATCTAGAAAAACATAGTATCCATTTTTTCCTTTTACTTTTCTTGATTGTTATCTAAAACAACATAGCAGATTTAAAAAAAATCATTTCTATGTGAACATTTTCAAGTTCAATACATTAAAAGGCTTTTAAATAAATGAATGAATTTGATGTATGATGAGAAAACAAAATATGTTATTACTTGTTAGAAATTCAACGACGTCTAAATTAGTTTATCTGTACTACATAGATAAAAGTATGAGTTAGCTTAATATTTTTGATATTTTTTGTTTCAAAAATAGACTTCACCTTGGAACTTTATAACCATTAAAGAAATAGAATTAATGGGAAATCAAAAGAATGGAATTAAATTCAACTTATTTAAATAAATTGAAAAGTCATTAAAAATTAAATGTTCTAATTAAAACTCATCATAACCAAAAGATTAATAGTATCAGGAGAAAAAACTATCTGTCGAGTCTCAAAATTCCTGTATACATGACAATTATCTTTGAAGTTTTTTCCATTTTTTTATAGACATATTCATCAATTTTAAGATAGAATTGATGGTTATCTTATTGTCAATTGGGATCTTGATCTAATAAAATTATGCAAATAAAAAAGAAAGTTCAATTCTTTATAAGTTGACTATAAAATTTGTAAGTCTTTAGATCGATAGAATATTGTTTTTATTTTTTTTTTTGGATTTAAATCATTACATATTGATTAATACTTTTATTTTACTTTATAGAATGTGTACAAAAAATCATCTATAGGATACAATTTTTATCTACAAAAAACATAGTATCTATCATTTTTTCTTTTACTTTTCTTGACTGCTATCTAAAATAACATAACATATTAAAAAAAATCATTTGTATGAGAACGTTTCAATTTCAAAGAATTAAATGTTTTCATTTAAATGAATGTATTTGATGTATGATGAGAAAACAACATGAGTTTTAACTTGTTAGAAATTCAATTACGTTTAAATTAATTTACACATAATAACAAGCACTACAAGAAAATAGAGTTTTAGTCACCATGTCAAGTCATCAGAAAAAGTTAAGAAGTCGTCACTAAAATACTTTAGCGACGACGATTCAGCTCGTCACTGTGCGTGTCTAAAGGCTCGATGCTAAAGCCTTATAGTGACGACAATTCAAAGTCGTCACTGAATGAGTGTTTTTAGAGACGACAAACATTCGTCACAAAATAGTGACGAGTATACGTAGACACAAAAGGCACTAAAAAATGGTAACTAAATATGGCACGTCGTCACTAAATGCTATATTTTGTGACGACATTTTGTGACGACCAAAATGACGTCACTAATTATGTACTCGGTCAACGCATTTAGTGACAATATTTTGTGACAACTTGTGACGACGGTCGTCACTAAATAAGCATTCGGTTAATATAATTAGTTACGACATTTGTGATGACTGGAGAGGATTGACTAAATATGTGTTCGGTCAATACATTTAGTGATGACTAAAAGTAGTCACTAAATGTATGTTTGATCAACACATTTAGTGACGACTTTCTAAACTTTTTTGTGACAAGTGAATACACATGTTATCAGAAAATGTAAGCAATTTTCCTTGGAAATTTAATTACTAACAATGCCAAAACCAAAAAAACACATTGACATTTTACTAAAATCCAATTATAAAACAAAACTTATCACTTGCAAAATAGGATTTAATTGTCATAATTACAGTCCAACAACATAATGACAGTCCAACAGCATAAAAGAGTGCCAAATAACTATAATAGTCAAGTATTTATAAGTTCCAACACCTACTAGATTACAATATCCAACATGTCTTCAAATATAAGTAACATAAATTCACAATACAAAAGAGCCAAACAAGGACTGCAACATCAAATTGCATGGGCAAGAAAAAAGTTACACTTCTATTCCCATTTATGCTTGCTTATCGGTGAAGACACTGCAATTGTAATCACAAGGAAAAAAGAAAATACGTTAATTAACAAATTTATTAGGTTGATTAACGTATGACAACTGGACTTATTAAACAAATACCAAATTCAATAAATATTTGTTGAATATGTTAAGGTGTAAGGAAAGTTTCCTTGGAATCTGTCTGTTTGATGTATAATTTTGTTACAACTGCCAAAAAAGAGGAAAGAATGAAAATATCAGGTAAAAGAAATAATTCTTTGGTATGTCCAAGCGAAGCAAAATTCAAGAATTAGGAGATATCAAGTTCTATAGAGCTAGTAGAACCAGCCAATTGTAAAATTCGAGATTGCCACCGACAAACATATTTTCTAATGTACCTGCAAAACATTTCTACCTCTGATTGTATAGATAGCTTTTCGTCCCATGAAGCACGGGACTCTCTATGTGTAATTTTTATACCTGGGAATATGTTTTCCCATAATTTATTAGAAGAACAACAACACAAAATATTGCAGATGATGAAAATAAAAATACTATATAACAATATAGTAATTTTATTTTTATAACAACATAAAAAAGAGAAATACTTGGTAGTTGGTACAAATAAGAACAACGAAAATTCTATCCACTCCTACAAAAGTGTCAAGTATGTTGTAGAAAGTCTAAGAGAATATCTATATTTTTCTCCCTTCCCAATTAGTTCGTACTATTCTGCAAAAGAAAAACTGTTTAAGGGCGATTTAACCCTTAATGGTACCAACATTACAGTAAGATCTAAAGCCATTTCTTTTACTATTTTTCCCTGTTTCTCCTAACAGAAAAACCACAAAAATAAATACAAATAAGCAATCACAAACAGCAATTTATGGGTGCATTACATACCATTACAACCCATTACATGTTATCAACCAACACCAATTCAGACAATTTAGTTTAAATTTTAAGTAAATTTTGTTGTTTTCTGTAATTAAACAAACAAATGGAGACAACGTTTCAACTTGCTAGTGTAGATAAGCAAGTTTAGTATGGAATTACTTAATCGGATGATGTTCTGTTTAATAAAATTACCATTGAACCACTAAAAGATCTACAATAGGCCTGTTCCAAAGGCGAATAGTTATCCAATATCCAACACCGTCTTGCTCATAAGTCATGAAATGTACATTACATGTAGCGTATGGAACAATTCGAAGGACGCTAGCTCCATTTCCTCTAAAAGAGATAATAAGAGAGAAACAGTGAGCAAAAATAACAATCTTTCAGATAAAATGCAAAGAATATTTAGTGGGAGAAATTCTCTTACTTGTAAAATCCCTTAACACCTCCATGTCTCATTAGCTTCTTTAGAGAATGATAAACATTCTTATACTCTATGCGCTGACAGTGATCTTGTAGCATGCTCCGAACAATCACGTGAGAAGGGTCCTTTTTCAAATGAAGATCCTTTCAGCGCTTTGATGCTTGACCTCTATACTTATCGCCTAGCATAATCATTGTTTATCAAAGGAGTTCAAGAACTTACTAAAATAACCTACAATCAAGCTATGTTGCGATAACATATGCCATACCGACAAAACTATCAGATAACAAGACACACTATACTAGCAAGAAAAGGAAACTTGGAATCCAAATTCTCGAGATCGAAAGGCTTAAAGAAAAATAAAACCAAATGGTGAATTACAATAAGACAGACCAAAAACTAAGCTAAATTTTAAGTAAATCACCTGCAAAAGTATTTTAGTCCGTTCCAACGGAGCAACAACAGTTTTAGCAAATCCACCAGCAGCTCCCCCAGCAATCAGCTCCTTAACGTAAATGGGCAAACTATCCAAATAGGAAACTTGTCTGCGTGCATGTTTAGAACATATTTTGAGTTTTTTGGATCCCATTGGATGAATTTTAACCCCACCAGCAAACCACAACCTTCTCAATTAAACAAATGACCCCATAGATCTATATCAAAATTCATCATATCCCACTTGGAATCTTCAACCCAATAACCAAAATCCACTTAAAAATCAACGAATGATAAAATATAAAGTCAACAATAATCCCAGAAATCTCTTGAGAATTCCAATAAAATAGACAAAATCCTTCGTGAATGAAAACCCAGATGGATATAAAACGAAATCTTTTAGACCCACAAGAATTTAGGCGTAAAAAAGGGAATCTTTGTATGATTTGCCTTAGTAATTATTATAAGGGTAATTTAACAGTAAAGAGAAAATGGTCAAAATAGTTACTAAACCATTACATAATTTAGTTTTTGTCACTCAACTATTTTGTCAAATTAGCAGCTTCCACTAACAGTGGGACAAAAGTGACAAAAAAAAAATATTAAGTTGCAAAGTGATTAAAAAAAAAAAAAGTTCTGATTTGTAATGTGAAAATCTGTAACAATTGGAAGTGTAAAGACGTTTTAATCCAATGAAAAAAAAAAAAAAAACCTTACCAGTTTGAAGAAAGCAGTGGATAGACAAGAAGTACCATAGAAACATTGAATATCTATCTCAAATAACATTCTGAATTGTTTAAACTGAGCTAATAGATATCTTGAAAACAAGTATTGCACTCCTTGTACCATGTCTGGTATTCCCGGACAGATATTCCCCATGATGTGTATGAAGAGACAGGTTTTATTTTTAGTAAATAAAAATTTACATATCTTTCAAAATAAAAATCATTGCTGTATATTCATGTCATAATTGATATAAGTAGAATGTCAAAAGTTTGATGTAAATATTTTATTACTTTACTCTTTGATAAATTAAATTATATATTTTATCAATATTTCACTATCCTACCATTCAATTATAGAACCATGAATTTTCCCTCTATAAATTAATTTTAAATATTGAAATTGGAGAAAAAAATGAATCTTAATGGTGGTCAATCAACAAAACCCATGTCTGTTGTCAGTTACTTTGCTTCCCATGTATCTTTCAACTACGTCTTGGACCAATTTTCGACAGGTCTTCGAGTACTTGTTGTGAATGATTACTCGTCCATCAAAACAGCCTTACAATTATATATGAATTTCAACCTTATACCAAGTTGAGGCAAAACAACACTTTGAAGTCAAGGGGATAAACTTGACAATAACCACTTAGAACAAGAAACGTTATGCTGCTAACCCAATTTACTACATTGCCAAAGTTATTAAAGGGAAGTTCTTTAACATAGTAACATCTGTCATTTAATTACCTGTTAAGCTTAGTAATTTAAAGTAACAAAAACAATAATTCTATGATTATGGAATTCAACTGAGTAATTTTATTAAACAGAACATCATCCGATTAAGTAATTCCATTTAGCAGCAATCTACATGCAAGTTGAAACGTTGTCTCCATTTGTTAGTATGATAACTAAAACTCAGCAATCTTGTCCCATGAGTCATACTTCAATGTGCATGCGCTTCTTAATTCTATAATTCAAATATTGAAATACACATCTTTTAAATTAGATAATAACTTCAAAATACCAATGTCACGCCCCAAAAACGGGACCGTAACACGCCGCGCTAATGGCACACCGGTCCAAAGCGCAAGGCACAAACGAACAGAGCAACAAACTTAACCGCAATGTAATAGAACCATCAAACCATTTCTTAACTATAAAACCGAATAATTTAAAAGATGTGTATTTAAAGATTTGAATTATAGAATTAAGAATAACTAGCTCTTGAATGTCTCTTATCACTTCAAATGTGTATAAGAGACAGATACAAAGAAAATATAAAGATAATAACATTTGTGAAAACCATAGTTATGAAGCAGTTTCTAAAATGTCTCATGCCATTTAAAAGTCAATAAACCATAATCATAAGTAGTTTCTAAAATGTATTATGCCATTTAAACGTCAGGCATGTCCAAAACATAGTGAACAAGGTCCAATGATTTGGCATAACATAGTATGCTAAAGCATAGCGAACAAATCCAAGTACAGTTTCAATTCAGAATATAATAAAATAGCATGAGTATCTTTTAGGCTCAACAGTATGACCTACAGTACTAGCCAGATCTAGTAATCTACCACACCTACTAGTCTGACTGGGAGGTCAAGTTATCCCATCACAAAACCCCGTATCAGAGAGTTCATAACATTTACTTAAAATTTGGCGTCCCATGGATGACTATAGAACCGGTGCACCCCAAATCAAACATTTCCAAATACATCCAAAATTATATACCTCGGTCACCTATGAGCCAAAACAGTCATAAAATGCTTTCATATCAAAAGAGTTTGCAAATATATCAATTGATTAACATAAAATAGCTTGGTCCCGATTTCATATATAATAATTCCAAAACTTGGTAAAAGTGCAGTTCCAAACATCATACACATTTTAAAATCCATCCAAACATCTGGCTAGTACCTGTCTCTTATACACATCTAGATGTGTATATTTGAAATGCTAATGGCAGGTAGCAAAAATATACTTGTGATTGGTCAGAACGCGAAAGGTGAATTTAGGTGGAGTGGTACCTGAGAAATATATAAGATGAGCCTTCAGTGAGATGTAGTAGGAAAAGATTTGATATGGAAAGATTTGTTGGGATCCAGATGGATCCCAGTCATCTTAGGCTATAGGTAGATGTGATAAGGTTGGCTTTGTCAGTAATAGGACCATTTTAGACAACTAAAAGACCATGTTCAAAGCATTTAGTTATGTTATAAGAGTCGTATTAAGTGCTAGATTAGGAGATAATTTAGGCTCGTTTTCCGAAAAAACCGAAAAACTTCGCCTCTCCTAGGCTATAAGTAGGTTATCCTCCTGCCAATTAAAATCCAATTCCAAGGTATTCAAGGGACCTTGGTTACAACCCAACTCAAAACAACATATTCAACCAACAAAAATCCAATTCCAAGGTATTCAAGGGACCTTGGTTACAACCCAACTCAAAACAACATATTTAATCAACCAATGCATAAATGGAAAGATGTCACCGGAGCAATAGCCGGGACTATATCAATAGCATCCCACTACCAAGGAAAACACCTAAAACCATCAAAAGATCATTAAAGACCCTTCAAACATAACCAATTATCCAAATTATCCTAGTTGCGCCAAACTTCCGCTTACTTACAAAATGAAGGGAAATCAATTCCACTTGGTTTCAAGTCTAAATTCCTATCCAAACTAACCTTAAAACACTCTTAAAACATCATTACAAGCATAGACATAAGCATTCATAGCATAACATTCTAGGCTCATATGGAAGACAAAACCCTAACTCATAATCTTAAAATTTGTAATCTAACCATGGAAAGTTGTTAAAAATCAACCCCAATCACTTCCCAACCTCCAAAACACTAAAAACAACCCATAACATACATAAATCACAACTTATAAGGCTGCAAAGAGGGTTTTCTCAGCCATAAATAATCCTACAAATCTTGAAATTAAAGCTTAAATCATAAAGCCCATAAGCCATAAATGCTATTCGAAATCGCGTAAATCGAAAAATTTGCCGAATTGAAGAACGAATAAGTTGAAGTACTTTATGACTAAAAATAGTATGAAAAACATTTTAAACCAGTTAAAATCAAAGAACAAGGCTATTAAAATACTGGGTTTCACATTCTACCCCCTTTAAACAAAGTTTCGTCCTCGAAACTTACGGAATCACGAAGTAACAAACAAAGCTGGATACTTCGATCTCATGAGACTTTCAAGCTCCCAGGTAGCTTCTCGCTCAGAATGATTAGACCACAAAACCTTCACGTAGGGAATAACTTTATTCCTCAATGTCTTATCTTGTCGATCCAAGATCTTCTCCGGAACCTCCTCGTATGTCGTGTCCTCCCGATCTACTAAAGGTTCATGGCTCAACACATGAGAGGATCAGGGATATACCTCCTCAACTGAGAGACATGGAAGGTATTATGAACTCAGAACAACTCCGGAGGCAAAGCCAATTGGTATGCCAAATCACCAACCTTGTTCAACACCTCATAGGGGCCTATATAGCGTGGACTCAACTTTCCACCTTTCCCAAACCTAGCTACCCCTTTAGTCGGCGATACTTTCACAAACACTTTATCCCCAACCGCAAACTCCATTGGCTTCCTCTTGCGATCTGCCCAGCTCTTCTGACGATCTTGAGCCGCTTTCAAATTCTGGCGAACAATAGCAATCTTATCAATCAGATTGCCTGAATCAAATCTATTTATCTCCAAGGATCTTTCACCAACTTCATCCCAATGTAAAGGTGATCTACACTTACGACCGTATAAAGCCTCAAATGGTGCCATACCGATGCTGCTGTGATAGTTTGATTTACGAAATTCCGCGGATAATGCTCATGGCAGCTGGCTAGCATTGACTTGTTTTGAAATGATTATCCTGTGTTTAACGATAAGAAATTAATTTTGGATGTGTTTGGAAATGTTTGATTTGGGGAGAACCGGTTCTATAGTCATCCATGGGACGCCATGGTGACTGCTATGACTGTTATCTGTCTCTTATACACATCTAGCTGTGTATAAGAGATAGAGTTAGATGATCCTGAGCTACTAACACGAAACTCGAGGTCTCACCATTCTGTACTTTCAACATTACTTTCCGTAGCTCAGGGATCATCTAATTGGGACACCTTAATGCGATCCACCAGTGTAGATTGAACAACCAATGCTGCCAAAGTCTGCTCAGTAGACTCAACAACCTCCAAATTCAAAGCCTCAAACCTCCAGTGTGAAGTGTTCATGATCATCTTGAATTTAATAGTCAGGTCATAGTCCTTCAATAGCTCAAGCCAACGCCTTTGCCTCATATTAAGCTCTTTTTGAGTGAAAAGGTACTTCAGACTTTGATGATCAGTGAACACTTCACACTGCTCTCCATACAGGTAATGCCTCCAAATCTTGAGAGCAAACACTATCGCAGCTAACTCCAGGTCATGAGTAGGATAATTCTGCTCGAGTGTTAATCTTAAGTTGCCTCGATGCATAAGCTATCACCTTAGATGTCCTAAGAGCAGGTATAGGCAACCTAAGCCCTGTCTGAGACAGGGCGAGATAGATAAATCACAAATCCTCCAGAACCTGAAGGTAAAGTCAACACTGGAGTGTCAAAAAGAGCTTAATATGAGGCAAAGGCGTTGGCTCTGTCTCTTATACACATCTAGATGTGTATAAGAGACAGTCCGACTGGACCGCCAGTGGTTGATTATGGCGCCATTGCGGCGGTTGTGGCACAGGTTATTCGACAGTTGCCAGAAAACTCCGCACCTCGATCCACTGTGGTAGGTCTAGGCCAATCAACAATGGCCTCAATCTTCTTGGGATCTACGAAACCCCTTCCTCCGACACCACATGACCCAAAAATGCAACACTCAAGCCAAAACTCGCATTTGCTAAGCTTACCATACAACCGCTCTTTCCTCAACAAGCTCAAAGCATCTAGATGTCGGCATGAGCCTCCTCGCTCGGAGAATAAACCAGGATATCATCGATGAAGACCACTACACATACATCAAGATAGTCCTTGAACACCCTATTCATCAACTCCATAAAGGCTGCAGGGGCGTTAGTTAAACCAAAAGGCATAACCAAGAACTCGTAGTGGCCATAGCGAGTCCGAAAAGCTGTCTTAGGTACATCCTCTTCCTTCACCCTCAATTGATAATATCTGGACCGCAAATCAATCTTAGAGAAGCACCTCGCACCCTTAAGCTGATCAAACAAGTACTATCATCAATCTGTGGCAAAGGGTATTTATTCTTCACAGTTACCCTATTAAGCTCACGGTAGTCAATGCAAAGTCTCAAACTACCATCTTTCTTCCGAACAAATAAGACCGGTGCTCCCCAAGGTGAAACACTTGGACGAATGAATTTCTTGTCCAAGAGTTCTTGAAGCTGCTCCTTCAACTCCTTTAGCTCCGCAGGTGCCATACGGTAGGGGGTCTTTGAAATTGGTGCCACCCCTGGCTCTAAGCAAATCTCAAAATCGACAACCCGCGACGGAGGTAAACCTGGCAGCTCATTGGGAAACACGTCCGGAAACTCTCTAACCACTAGGATATCCTCAATGCCTGGCTCTACTTTATCAGAGTCTATCACATAAGCCAAAAAGCTCTCACAACCCCTATCTAAGGCCTTAAACGCCTTCACTGCTGATATAATCGGAATCCTACTCTTGGGCTTCTTTTCATTCCCACGAAAAATCACCGTATCTAAACCAGGCATCTGAAACATCACATCACCTCTCTTTACAATTAATCGTCGCACCATTAGCCGCCAACCAATCCATACCCAAAATCAAATCAAAGTCGGTCATCGGTAACTGAATAAGGTCAGCCTCAAACTTCCTATCACATAACTCTAACCGACAACCTTCCAAAACAAACCTAGACTCCATAACCTTCCCGTCCGGGGTCCCCACTCTATAAGGATCCTCTAACCATCTAGGTTTATCGGACAGACATCTAAGAAAACATCTAGCTACAAATGAATGTGATGCACCAGAATCAAATAAAGCATAAGCAGGTATGGAATTCACTAAGATCGGTTGCTTTATTTGAATGGTGCGACGATTAATTGTAGCTCAATGCATGCACCCTCGCCTGAGTCCTCCGCCTCTTGTCCTCAGGCGGACCACCCTTCACTCCACTAGTCTGCCCTCGATTTGGTGCGACCTTAGGACAATCTCTGATCAAATGGCCGTGCTCGCCACATTTAAAGCAAGCTCCAGTCCTCCGATAACACTCTCTCTGCTGATGCTGGACATGCCCCAAGCCTCTGAAGCTGGAATGCATACTGCACCACGGACTGATCTCGCTGCTCCAGCCGATAAAACTCTTGGTCCATCTTCTTCTGAGCTCTGATGGACGGGGGAAAGTAATGAGCTAGAAACTGCTCTCGGAATATCTCCCAAGTCACAGGCTGTCTCGGTGTGGGCAACGTAGCCTCAACGGTCTGCCACCACTTGGCCGCCTCAGCAACCAAGAAAGGAATAGCCAAAGATGTCCGTGACTCCACCGGAATCTGAAATAACTCAAAATCCCTCTCTATCTCGCCCATCCACGACTCCGCCTTAAGCGGATCCGGAGCCCCATCAAACGTAGGTAGCCCGGCCTTCTTGAGCGTCTGAAACAGGGATGGAATGTCAGTACGCAGTGGTGGATGGTATAAGAGACACGGGAGGTCGCTCAGCGCCAAGCCGAATAACTGTGCCACAACCGCCGCAATGGCGCCATAATCAACCACCGGTGGTCCAGGTCGGAGGAGGAGGTACTGACGGCCCTGCCTCGTCCCTAGGGTAGACCGCAGGCCTAGTAACACTCTCTGAAGCTGACTCGACTACAGGGATCTCCTCTAAATACTAGCTGATAAGAGTCAAAGGCAGTTTCATAAGCAAAGAATAACTCTTCAAGAATCAACAAAAGAGGTACAACAAAGATTACATTAAGCAAGGACCTCTCAAAAACCCCCCAAAACAAGTCAATCAATAACTCCAGGTCAAAGAATTTTACAGATCCTGTAGTCCTGCGAGCAAAACAGATTCTTATGAATTCTAAGCCCGAGCACATCGATTCTGTATCGCTCTGACTCATATACACATCTAGATGTGTATAAGGACAGGTTTGTTATGCTAGATACCACTAAATGTCACGCCCCAAAAACAGGTCCGTAACACGCCGCGCTAATGGCACACCGGTCCAAAGCGCAAGGCACAAACGAACAGAGCAACAAACTTAACCGCAATGTAATAGAACCATCAAACCATTTGCTTAACTATAAAACCGAATAAGTTCATTTTTACACAAAATACGAATTACAAAATTCCTTCTTAGTACAAAAGATGCTACAACAAAAACAAAGTTCATCAATACAAAACCTATCTAATATACTACCCCTCTCCAATTTATAAGAGAAGCTTGGAAGATTATCCTTTGAGTCCTACCGAATGTGGAGTCCGGGAAAATCTAAAAGCGCTAACGTGATGGAGAATCCAAAACTCTTATACACATCTAGATGTGTATAAGAGACAGTTTTGGGAGCTAACTAGCTCGAGATGATGTAATTAATTTTCCTTCTTGCCACATTAAGCATTCTCGATACAAAGAAAACATAAAGATAATAACATTTGTGAAAACCATAGTTATGAAGCAGTTTCTAAAATGTCTCATGCCATTTAAAAGTCAATAAACCATAATCATAAGTAGTTTCTAAAATGTATCATGCCATTTAAACGTCAGGCATGTCCAAAACATAGTCAAAAAGATCCAATCATTTCAAAACATAGTATGCTAAAGCATAGCGAACAAATCCAAGTACAGTTTCAATTCAGAATATAATAAAATAGCATGAGTATCTTTTAGGCTCAACAGTATGACCTACATTTGAAGAGCTTCTAGTAATCTACCACACCTACTAGTCTGACCGGGAGGTCAAGTTATCCCATCACAAAACCCCGTATCAGAGAGTTCATAACATTCACAGAAGTCACCATGGCGTCCCATGGATGACTATAGAACCGGTGCACCCCAAATCAAACATTTCCAAATACATCCAAAATTATATACCTCGGTCACCTATGAGCCAAAACAGTCATAAAATGCTTTCATATCAAAAGAGTTTGCAAATATATCAATTGATTAACATAAAATAGCTTGGTCCCGATTTCATATATAATAATTCCAAAACTTGGTAAAAGTGCAGTTCCAAACATCATACACATTTTAAAATACTACAGTTCTTGCTAGGGTTAAAGCAAAAACTGCACAAAGATCACAGGACGCCATCGCCGGCGGTAGGTGGAGTGGTACCTAAAACAGATATAAGAGGACTCTTAGAAGAGATGTAGAAGTTAAAGAATGACTAGGGAAGCGAAAACGACGCGAAACGATAGAAAACGACACCAACAACTCTTTGGTCAAAAATGACCTATTCACAAAAACCGACCAACTTTGACAAGCTAAAACCCCAGTCAAAACATTTAGTTAACCCCTCAAATTCGTATTACAGCTAGATTAGGAGATAATAAGCTCAGTTTTCCAGAAAAACCGAAAAACTTCGCCTCTCCTATCGTTTCGCGTCTGTCTCTTAAGTTACAAAATCCAATTCCAAGGTATTCAAGGGACCTTGGTTACAACCCAACTCAAAACAACATATTCAACCAACAAAAATCCAATTCCAAGGTATTCAAGGGACCTTGGTTACAACCCAACTCAAAACAACATATTTAATCAACAGTACAATGCATAAATGGAAAGATTCACCGGAGCAATAGCCGGGACTATATCAATAGCATCCCACTACCAAGGAAAACACCTAAAACCATCAAAAGATCATTAAAGACCCTTCAAACATAACCAATTATCCAAATTATCCTAGTTGCGCCAAACTTCCGCTTACTTACAAAATGAAGGGAAATCAATTCCACTTGGTTTCAAGTCTAAATTCCTATCCAAACTAACCTTAAAACACTCTTAAAACATCATTACAAGCATAGACATAAGCATTCATAGCATAACATTCTAGGCTCATATGGAAGACAAAACCCTAACTCATAATCTTAAAATTTGTAATCTAACCATGGAAAGTTGTTAAAAATCAACCCCAATCACTTCCCAACCTCCAAAACACTAAAAACAACCCATAACATACATAAATCACAACTTATAAGGCTGCAAAGAGGGTTTTCTCAGCCATAAATAATCCTACAAAACTTGAAATTAAAGCTTAAATCATAAAGATGTGACCCATAAGCCATAAATGCTAAAATACATAAAATCTTACCTTCTCTTATACACCTACTAGATGTGTATAAGAGACAGTTCTTATACTCTATAAATGTTGGTTGTGAAACTGCTGGAAGAAAATGAGGAAGAAAAAAACAAGAAGAAGACTTAAAAAGAAATTCCAAGGTTGACCAAATAGTACCCCATTGACCAAATAGTCTCCAAGTTGACTATTTGACCCAAAAACTAATTTTTGCTACTAAATTAACATTATAAATCAGTCATCAAACAACACTCACACACCACAATGCACTAATTACATTTTGTCTAATTTTTTGACCCGTTTACCCGCCGGTACCGAAATCGCGTAAATCGAAAAATTTGCCGAATTGAAGAACGAATAAGTTGAAGTACTTTATGACTAAAAATAGTATGAAAAACATTTTAAACCAGTTAAAATCAAAGAACAAGGCTATTAAAATACTGGGTTTCACAACCAACATTTATAGAGTATAAGAATTGGAAGTATGTTTATGGTAAACATATATAGCAGGAGGCAGAAGGACCTCTAACCTGCCCCCTGCTCTATCGGTATGATTGTGAATTTTTTCCTCCATCTTTGCTCCAATAACCCACTTCTATAGCACCAAGTAGAGCCCCCCAACAACACAAGCACATGACATTGCCACCCTTGAATTCAAAAACTAAGAACAGAAAAGAGCAGCCTAAAAGATATTCTTCTGACAGTTCACACTATCTAATTCCATTAACCTAGCTACTTTACACACCTTATTCAAGCCCACAAAAAAAAAAAAAAGTCAAGAAAATGAGAATAAAATGAAGTTTAGCTGATATATTATCAAACCAAAATTTTTAACTACTACCAAAGCAGTAGTTTTGACAACTAGGCCACGGAAAGACCACACTTATGAAAGCCCATTTTGTCCCAAAGGTGCAACACAAGGTTAATTCTTCAAGCTTGTCTCTCAATAGTTGAACTTCAGAAGAATAAATGAATCCACTCCAGCAAGTTCTGAATGAATTTCAAAATAAGTTTTTCAAACAAATACACTCCTCAAACTAAAATCTCAAGTCAACCTTCTCTCCTATGAGACAAAAAACCAACTAATCTTTCTTGAACAAAGCACCAATTACTACTCCACTTAATCATCAAACTATATTTCTCACATAAATAAATGTAAATTCACCTTTTAAGAATAGACCAATCACAAGTATATTCAGAAATACCTAATTACATTTCAAAAAAAAATCTCAATTACATCATCATCGATTCAAGATAGTCCCAAAATCTCACAAATAAGAATATTTTTTCACCATACATAGATAAGAAACCCAAATCCAAACAAACCAAAAAAACACACACACACACACACACACAACCAAAAATCCTTTAACATTTCAATTCAAAAAAGTACCTCATGCAGTTATTAATTTTTCTTCTATTATTTCAACTGAATAATACTTTTACATTAACAATGATCTACCATCATAAATTATTCCTACTATCATATCGATAGTAGGAATGGAAAGAGTGTGTTATGTTACAGGAACTTCAGTTTCGCATACTTACACTCACCTTAGGTCCTAAGAGACTAAGCTCATCTTCTGATTAGTTATAAATTAATAAAAACTCTAGATGGCCTATGCTTCATTAAAAATAGCAGAATTTTCATTTGGAATCAACTAGCAAGAACTAATATGCAAAAACCATCTTCTACCATTATCTCAGCGTGAAAACTAAACAAGAGAATCAAAATATTATGCAAAACGAAATTACACATCGATATAAATCACATTGAAGAGTACCCGATGGACCGGGACTCGCAACGCCACCAGCAGTTTCAACCCGATGGACAGGGACTCACAACGCCACCATCAGTTTCAATCACACACATAGCACCTACATCCTTATTACCATCTTCTCCCACCCCATTTTGCATACCCCTCTTCAACATTTCCAACAACTCAGAGTCCTCCAACGCAGCCCCTTCTCTTTCCTCAGCTAAATGAGGCGAAATCGGCTCTCTCTCATCCATAAACCGTCTTACAAATCAACTCCGAAGACGCCCCGGCTCCCTTTGTTCCATCATTTTCAACACCTTTTAATTTTCTCTCCTCATACCACCCCAAACTCTCAAACCCACCCCCAAAGTTCCCAATTTTCCCACTCCTAAAGCCCCCACTTTCCCAGCATTCCCCCAAAAGGGTTCTAGCAGCAGGACCCGAAGCATTGAGCAAGTGATTTGAAGCAAAAATAGAGAATTCAGGACGGTTTCAGAGGAAAAACTTGGAGAACTTGCGGTAAACAAAGCGGGAATCGGAGTAATTAGGAAACCCTGTTTGAATTGGCTTGAGATACACAAATTTCTTGGGAATGTTAACAACGGTGGACGTAGAGGTGAGAAAAGCCATGGAGAGGCCGGCGGAGACGAGGGTTTTGCCGAGGAAGTGTTGGCGGCCCAAACGGTGTAAATGGGGTGAGTTAAAGGGTATTCGATGGTCTCTTATACACATGTATAAGAGGGTGACGGTGGTGGTTGTGGGTGGAGGTGACGATGGTGTAGGAGATGGAGAGGAAGGTGATGGTGGCGGAGTGGGTTGAAGAAGAGGGTTTTTAGTGGTGGGTGCATATTGTTGCAAAGGAGAAATTTCGTAGAAAGTGTTTTGGTTTTGGAGAAGTGGTCGTCGGGTGCTGTTTGAATTTGTGAAATACGTCTAATTTGCATTTTCAAAATGTGAAAATTGCTAAATTTGTGTTCGTGAAGTACGAACTAAGCTAAATTTTACTCCTTTTTTTTTGTTTAAAAAATTACTTGCATAATTATTTTTTTTAAAAAATTACTTAGTTGGTATTCATGGGATACGAACTAATCCAAATTTCGCATCAATTTTTTTAACAAAATGCTTAGTTAGTATTGTCTTTCTTTGGTTAAAACACTCTTCCTTCTTTAGTTGAAATGAAAGCATCAGATAGTAAGTCTTAAATCTCATACTTTAAACCGATCCAAAAACTTTAAAGTATCGAAAACAATTATTAACATAGAAATACAATATGTATATATTTAGATATTTTTTTAATGTTGATTTTGACGTTCAACTGTTATGACAAAAGTATTGTAAGTTAATAATATTATATAGTCAATATTTGTGAAACTAATTTAGAAATAAAAAAGTTTAAGTTGTAGGAGTAATATAATCTTCATGCTAGCAACCATACCCAACAAGGGCAACAATATAAATAAAAAACCCAATAAGTGCAACACGTATAGACAAAAGAAAACAAATTTACCCTAGTAGTACAATAATCAATAACACAACTAGTAGTACAATAAGCAATAACATAAGCCATCGTATAGTTATGCCTACAATAATCAGGTTCAGGCTCAGGTTCAAGTCATGCTCAAGCTCAGGCTCAGGCCCAGGTTCAGGCTCAGACTCAGATGACCTAACTCTGTATGAGCAACAACCACCACCACGTTGTCATCCAGATCGAGTGGTGCGTCGTATTTTTTGTGGATGTAGCAATGGTGGTCTTCATTGACCATCTACAGTAGCCTACTTAGGCTACTTAAAAGATGCCAATGTGCATCATTCGGTTTGTGAGTTATTAAAACAAAAATATTAAGTTTATTGTACTAAATACTTGCAAAAATAGTAAATAAGTAGTTATAAGTTAATTGAATACTTATTGTTTAATAAAAATATGTTTTTCTGAGTTAATAAAACAAAAATATTATAATAATAACAGTACTAATTGTTAATGAAGTACTAAAATTTTGTTGGTAAATCATTGTATATGTAAAAGTTTGTTTATGTGAAATTAAGGAATAATATACTTATTGTTATCTTTCTTACAAAGTATCAAATTAACAAGCCAAAAAAGAAACACGTTGTTTTTAGATTAAACTGGGAACTTGCAATTATTTTAAATTAATAGTTATATATGACTCAAATTAGAACATGTTGTTAAATAATGATTTACTAACAAATTAATTAACAAACCAAAAAGAATTATGAAAATCATTCTAACATTAGTATAATTTATTGGGTTTAATCTAATGGGTCAATATATATCTTAATGTGTTATCTACCCACTTGGGCTAAAACATACTAACACAAGCCAACTAAATGCCCTATTTGTCTCATACATGCATACATTAGCCTGTTATGTGGTAACAAATTGTTTGGGCTTTTTTATATATAGTTGGACTTTCAAATTATAATTAATTTACTTGTTGGGTAAGCATCCAATAAGGTAGTCTAATTAATATTTTTCACCTCATTTGGGCCCATCATCATACTGATTGTTACAAAATATTAATTAATTTCTTTAATATTTAGTTTATTTAATGGGGCCATCATATTAGGGAAAAGAAAATTTTTTCCCCTTCAATTACAAATGTTGGATTAGAATTGACATTAATAAAATTTATAATCTTTACAAATATACAACTTAAAAATATATATCATAAACAATATATTTTTTATTTTTCTTTAACTCAATATTTATTTTATTATTTTCATTTAAAATAACACTTCTAAATTCTTTAATTCCTATAATCCAAAATTAATATCTAAAAAAATAATTACACAAACTAGCTAACTTTTTTCAACACAATCTAGTAAAACCCACATAGAAAATTTTTTCAAAGATTTACTCTCTATATGTAAAGTCAATACTGATAACTAAAACCAATGGCTAATACTAAAAATATCAATGATGAATAATCCTCACTAAATCCTAGAATACTCTTAAAATATTAGCGACGATGAAACATCGTCACTAACACTGAAAATATGTAGTGACAACAAAATATCGTAACTAAATCCTAGATATTTTCGCGCAATTTTCCGCCTAGTCTTTAGTGATGACGTAATGACTATTTAGTGACGACTTTTTGTATTTCGTCACTAAAAGGCGAATCCTTCCATTTTGTAGTGACCAAGTCAAAAGTCGTCACTAATAACACCCCTTTATTGACGAGATTTCGTGTCGTCACTGTGCTTTTCGTCACTAAAGCCTCATTTTCCTGTAGTGAAGATTTGTGTTTCGGTAATAATTAACCTTTGAACCAAAAAGTTTATTAGATATTTGCAAATTGCATAATCATATACTAATCGAATAGAAGGTTTCTTGAATTTTTGATTAATGAGGAAAAAACAATTCAAACAACGTAGCCCTACACTCAGTACAATTATTGGCCATTGATTTTTCAGTACTCCAAGCGAATAAATATATTTTTTTTCATTTCTTCATCTTCATGAAAAATGATTCTGTCAGATTTTATATATAATCAAATTAAGTTTAAAATTTAAAATTTTAAGTTGTTTGTCAAAAATGAGTTCATATATATTATAGTTTGCATTTCTTCTTCCTTTTTTTTTTTTTTTTTTGCTTAAATCTAAATTTATCAAATATAAATAAATAAAAATGTCACATATATCAAAATTTAATCTACTGAAATAAAATCTATACTCTCGATTTATAGAGGATGGATATTGATGAAATTGTCATTGTAATGTTAAAGGATAATAGAAGAAAAATTCACGATCGACAAAAAATTTCTATTTTGTCATACATTTTGTGCATTGCTTGTCCTTCTTAAGTATTGTATCACTTGATCAACATATGTACGTAAAGAATAGAGTTAAATATTAGTGCATTTAATGTTTTAATAAATTAGCAAGTTAGAGAAAAGTTAGATTTAAAAAAAAAAAAAAAAAACATTCCGACATGATGTGTGCTACTATTTGAAGATATTTATGCTATTGTTTGTAAGAGAACAATACTAAAATTAGATTCTTGAATTTTATTAACCGTAAATAGGCTATAGTGTATTATAAAAGACAAGACATTTATATGATTTCCATAAATTAGAGTACGACATATTTCTGTCTTTGCTAATACAACTGTTAGTTAAAGTTTTAGTAGTAATAAAAAATGATACCCATGAAGAAGTGCAAAAATAATTCTAAATTAAAACTATATACTACCAAAAACTTTTATTTAATGTAAGATTCACTATATCAATAAACCTTGAGTTTTAAATCTCCTTTTCTTGTCTCTATTTACCCTGCACAATAGTCTAACATGATATATGCAGAAAAAGGAAATTGATTCACTAAATAAAAGTTGCGAGTGCGTCTACACAAAGTGACAAAGTGACAAAGCCATTGATATCTTATTAGATTCCGAAACGAAAAAAGAATGAAATCCAACCGAATATCTAAAATTAGGGGTATTGGTGATTCACTATGATTTTGTAATGTGGAGTGACTTTTGTAAGTGGTTCTAAATTTGTGTCTTTGTAATTATTTATACATTATTTATTTATTTTTTTAAAAGTTGCATTCTAGATACCTAACAATGTTATATAGCTTTAAGTTCATTTATATGCATGATATATTTTTACTATGTTTATTACATTAATTATAATGGATGCAGATAAACCCACAATTTTGATTCCTACACAAAGTAATTGTATAATTTGAACTTGTATAGGTATCAAGTATAAGATTTGTATACTAATCAAACTTGAAAATACTAGATAACCAAGAATAAGATAAATAATAAAATAATAATAAAGAATGGAATATTGAAGAAATGCTTTTTTTTTTTTTTTATAGGGTTTTGAAGATATATGTGTATGTAGTATCTTAACTTAAATGAATATAAAGGAGAAACCAAAACAACATTTTAGAAATTAAATTATTAGTTTTCAATATTTAATTAAAATAGTATAGGCATTAAAATATAGCAAACAGTTGCTTTTGTAAAATTTAGAGAGAATAATTGGACCAGAAAATGGAGTTGATTATAGATAATGAATAGAAAGGAAAGCTATATTAAAAAACAAATCAATTGTTTTGAAATAGAATTTATATTGAAAATCAAAATCATATTGGAAATAAAAAAAGTAAAAGAATCCCTGTAACAATACATTGGCAAACATCTAAAAAAAGTATACAAATCAAGATTTCCTTTAAGGTAACATTACTTGTACCGAACAAAATTTAACTTTTGTAAATTTAAATTTAGTAAAAATGAAGTCTTTTAGTTATAAAATTATCTCTAAACTATGAAGTTTTTTATGCTAAACTATACAGTTCTTTATGCTAAGTAAACTAAAATATTCAACAATACATGCAACGCACCTGCCATATTCCAAGTATAATGAAAAACTTTGAAGCATCGAAACCAGAAAGCATTTTTTTTCATCTAGCAGAATCAATAACAAGACATGTCCTGTATTGAGATGTTATATTCAAGTGATTAGCTTAATTGCCTGTACGTATTTCAAATAATTGACATTTTGAAATTAAAGAAATTTACATCGCCCAGACTCTACACCAAAGTGATCAAACATAACTTAGGTTCTCTGATTGGCTTATTTTTCTGGTGAAAGAATAAGGTGGAGGCAGGTAAGAACATATCCAAAACACACCTTCACTTTTGCATGAGTATAAACTATTCGATGCAGATAAACTTTAGAGGCAGATACTTTGTGGATGATCAAATATGCAAATTTTCCGCACAAAAATGTTACAATTACAAGTTTTAATACGAATACAATTTTTTTCATAAGATATTTACAATCCTTGCACTATTGTACATTTCATCATGCAAAACTCTCGTTGTTTCCATACACTTACAAATGGAAGAAAAACATGGGTAACAAGTTTCAACAATATTTCGTAGTCTTATGTGCATAACTTCTTTTCAATAATAATGCTATATGTGTGTTTCAAACCACCAGAAATGCCATTAAATCCCTCTTGAGATTAAAGGTTACATCCTAGAAAATATGCAAAAGTGCTACGGACTATATAATCAAACTTGCCAGCTAAAAAAACCCTCATCGTTATATCAATAATTTAAGCAAGTAACAATGTGTATTATAAGAAAAAAGCACAAAAAAGAACAGAATTAGCAAGCTTATGCGTGCTAATTATATTATTAAGTACACTAATCGAACAAGTTATAAGGTGATAAGAGTATAGAGTATTGTTTTTAAGGAGAATGGTAAAAGAATTAACAATTAGTTATAACTAGATTGTGATTATTATTTGAAAAATTGAAGCGACAATAGATTATCTAACTAAATTAAACTAAACAGTGAAGGAATTAAATTAATGGAAGGATAAATAAAGGCAGAAGAAATAAACCTTAGTTAGAAAATTTATTTCACCAAACTAGCATAACCATGAGATCTAAATCAAACAAGAATCATTCAAGGTACACATAAGATAGTAAAGTTGCCTAAGTTGTATTAGAATTTCCCAAACTAATAACTATTTCAAGTAGATTTACTTAATTTTAAAGAAGGAATTTCAAAGTTAATCTACGACAATAAAATTAGAACTTTAGAATTTTTAGAACCCCAATCTGTTATTACTCTTTCAAACCACGAAACGGACCATAAAATTAATTTATGATCAAATTGCCACTATAAACATAAACAAATCATGACATTCGTTATTCGTGGCTTGTATTCAAATATCAATTTCAAAACATGATTGAAGATAAAGTTATATAAAGAAAAGCATTAAGAATAATAATACACACTCTTATGAACAATAGATAAACAAAGACTTCATCTTTAATCAAATAAGTATTCACGAATTATGTGTTAGATATGATAGGATCTTGAGTTTAAACTTGTAAATCATAGAAGACGAAAATAGATTGTACCTTACACTAATGATTATATATTTACACTGTTGATGAGTGAATCTATACAATCCATTAGACTCCAAGGTTATTTAATCAACAGATCAAATGAAATGATTTGATCTTTCCTATCTTAACTCCTTGTAATATTTGTAATGAGTGATTGGTAAAAGTAGTTAGACCTGAATTGGAGTGGACAGAGAGACCAAGATTTCTATTTGTAGGAGTCCTTAGGACTCTTTCCTATCATGAAGTCACCTCCTGCAAACAATTTTGGTATCAGATAGTCTGATATCAAATTAGTGTTATACATATAGAATAGGTCTGTATCTTCCTCCAATATTATATTGAATCCCATCATTAACTAAATATATATATATAGTAATTTGTCATTATTTAATGTGGGATATTATATTAATTATTATTTAGAATATTTGTGTGGTCATGAAGTCGACCAATTAAAATATTCAAACATTCTTTTGCTTGGACAAATAACCCCATTAAATTGATAGAATGGATTCTAAGAGTGACCACAATAATTTTCAAATATATTTATCCTACGAAATATCTAGAATGGATCATAGTGGCTATATGTCAATTTGTTGAACATACTTCCTTTCATCTATCACAATTCAAACAACTTAATATAGCTAAATTTAATAAGGAAGTAATGGACAGTATGACAATTACCAATAGTTCGAAATATTAATCCTAATGTATTCAATATCAATGTGCACAAGTAAATAAGAAATAATATTTCATATTTTGTGTGTCCAGAAGATCAAACCATAATCGCAAAAATCCATGGAACTATGATGTTCGCATAGTCTTTTTCGCATCAATACTATCATTATTGGATATGCACAAATGGGCACCTTATATTTTATATTTCTTTATAGAACAATATGATACTTTAATTCAATGTGCTTATAACTATAAAAGCACTTATTGTTCACTAAACAGAAATAGTAGTAGAAAGTCCCAACATAATATTATGGGCCCAAATATCTTTAAGTAGGTAGAAAACAACAACAAATTTAAAATGAGTTAATGAGTCTATTATGAGTTATGTGATCATGAAACAATTTAGCCAGCATTTTAAAGTTGTAACATCAATAATCATAACTTAAATTTTAAATACTCATTAGCAACTATTACTCCGTGAATGTTAACTATTGATACAATTAATGTTGATTTATTATTTTAAATCCCACTTTGTATTATATTCTTAATGCAAAGTATTGAAGCTGAGATAAGAACATTAAATAGCCAATAAACCAAAATCGACAAATTCTAGGCAAAACAATAAATGTCAGTGACACAATTTCATAGCATCTATTGATATAATTTCAATGCATAATTTGAATAAATAATTGCACAAAAATAAGTAACATGTCATTCTTAAACTTTCAAAAACTCATTTAGTGAAGACATAATTATGAGATAGTTGAATTATAATTTATATCCTATATCTCTATAAATACTAACTACATATATTATTCACTTAGTAGCTCTTTACTTGGTTATTCACCAAACATTTGCAAGAAATCTATTATATACTAATTGACCAAATATGAAATAGTCCTACTAATCTTGATGTACAATAATTAATCAACTTCTTTCTTCTTAAACTAAATGAAGAATGATGTTAGAAAAATATATACTATTAATGGAAATATCTACGCATGGTCTAAGCTTTAAATTCTTCAACTTGCAGCCAAAAATTTAGTTCTCTTTCCAAATAATTATTAAATTGACACATGTATACATTACTTTTGACAATTATTTTCACAGTCACTTTATATAATTCTTGATCAAAATGAGGTAATGGTGTCATGACTATTAGCAGTAAAATCCTTTTGACACTACATAAAGATTTTAAGGTACTTAATGGCTTTCATTTGAGTTAAACTATTCACTAAATTTTATCTCTACATCATTCATTATTAACTTGTGAGTCTCTACTTTTCTTTTATGACTCATAATTCATACAATAGAGACTATTTTAGGTAATACTAATAAGATTTTAGCTTCATTTTGGCTATTGATCAAATTATTCTTTTACGGCATAATATTAAAATGTAGAGTTTCCTCTATTCATAATTTGTAAAAATACGGTAAGGTCATCTTTATGTCTAAAACTATAATTAGACTTATCTAAGTATACAACTATGAAAGTAGAAATTCAGATTTATTTTCTTTGAAAATTTTCTGACTCGCACTATTCTATTAACAACTTAGTTTAGTGGGTTAACTATAATAGAGGATATCTTCATGTGATCTCTCAATAGCAATTATATTGGGATAATTATCAAAATGTCAAGTTTATTTTTGATAAATATTATATCTCAATAAATAAAGAGAGCCTAAATGGTTCTCTATGCCTTTTAACTCCATAATTTGAGTTAAATCACTTACTCCATATTCTTAAACGAAAACTTGTAGTTCTAGTATCAACAAATTGTGGTGTGTGATAAAGACAATAAAAATTTAATCTATTCGAGTGAATAATATTTGAAAAACAATCCGTTATTATATTTTATTCAACTTTCTTAGGTATGGGTAATATACCATCACATTAGATGAATCGTACATGTAAAGATTTTGTATTTGATGTCTATCAATTCTATAGCATAAATAAAATTTTAATCAATTATGAATAGAATTATGTTCAAAATATACATAACGTGGATTTTCCACACTTCACTATATAAGGATAAATTTGTACTTTAAATCATAATTCATTTATATCCATAAGTTTTCCTTGTTAGAACTAGTTCACCAAAATGTGATAGTAAGCATTATTATCAATGCTTCTTAATCAACGAACCACACATTAAGGACATTTGAATCATCCTATTCTTTGTAAATTTTCATTATATTCTTTACCTCTTTCGCTTTCATTTATCTCTACCTCTTGTACGGAAATTTTCAAAAATATTAAGTCCTTTTACTTCATTAACCAAGAAATAGAGATAAAACAATTTTCTATGGTTATCAAATAATGAGATAAAATAAATTTCTCTTAACCACATGTAGAAAATAAAGAATAATGCACAAAATTTTATATTATGACAATGAATATATAAAACTCTTTTTGACATCCGTTCAAATCCATATTTAGCCTACTTTCTTATACGTAGTCTATACAAGAATTATATACTTAGTAAATGTCCAAACCTTTAGATTTTCCATATAATATAATTTACTAACATTATAATTCGTTTATAGAGTTATCTTTCAATCTCAGATGCCCACATTTAAAGAGTTATCACTCTCTCTCTGTCTCTCTCTCTTTTAATGCCGCGAACAAAGAAACTTTATCGATGCATAAGTGAGTTACATGTGAGTTCCTTTTACATGCAGAAATGTATGGAAAAGCTATGAATCTGATGCAATTAGCTCTCTAATGTTTGAGGGCAAAAAGCTAAGTACATAGATTTTTGATGAGTTTGATGAGCTATCTAGCTTTGCCAATGCATCCGTGACATATTAATTAATTATTTGTTGATATTGATGTTGAATTGAAATTGGATGTTGATTCCTAATTGCAAGAAATTGTCTAAACCAAGTCTCCTGGTGCCAAGGTGGTCTTGAACAGTTGAGTAGTATACCTATCAAAACTTTCAAGTCTGAGTCAATAATAAGAGGAAGATAACCTTTAGTGATGCATCATCTAACCCTTGATATAAGTGCATAGAATTCTATGAATTCAAAAGAAGTATAATGGTCGTAAAACTCAAAAAATTTGAACAGAATTTTTCATGATGATCAGAACTACTCCTCTTCTTATAGAAGGTCTAGGATTCCCCAAAGATGAGCCATCCACATTTAGTTGGTAGAAGTTCAAAGGTGGAGGAGCCCATGATGTTGACTTAATGATAGTGTGGCTAACCACACGGTTAGTCTCTAGTTCGAGATCTAATACAAAGGGCAAAGAAGGAGTAGGAAGAGCAACAGATAATTCACATAAACCTTGATTGATCCAATAGATGACTTGCTCATGCAATAATGAGATGTCTTGGAAGAAGGCAAGGTTGCTTGCCTTCCAAATTTCCCAGCTAATAAATGAAGGCATGGACTCGAATAAATCATTCTTTGACCGAGTAGGAGAGAAGGTAATTCACCAAGATTGAAAATGCTTGAGTATTGACTCCCCTCGAATCTGTGGTTGGCTAAAAAGCCGAGGATAGTAGTCCCAAACTACTAGGGTGGAAGGGACATGAAGAGAATATATGTTCCATTATATCCAACGAATGACAAAAAGGACATTTAGAAACCATACAAAAACCTATCCTCATTAGAATGTCCGAAAAAGGAAGGATACGATTGAGTAGTCGCCGCATGAAGATTGACATTTTTATTAGAAATCTTTTGTTCCATATATATGACCTTGATTCAAATAAAGCATGAGGCTTCCAGATGATATTATAGGCCAATGCTAGGAGATTATACCCGAGGATGTGGGATGCAAAATATAGCAATCCAGATCAGCCGAGAGAAAAAGGTTAATGCATCATCCTTTGAATCTCCTCAGCCGAGAGCATATGAAGTCATTCACCTAGGTTCCAACCTGCTTCATTGGAGAAAAGCTCATTAATTTCAATGTATGGCTGATCTAAAAGAGTTTCACCTTCGGAGAGCACTCTTAAACTCGCCTAGTTTGCATCCCAAAAAGAGGCATCACCATTTTGAACTAAGGTTTGAATATTTTCCATACCAAAGCAATGTCTTTAACCCTTTGCATATGTCTCCATACTAAACTTTCACCAAATTATCCCTCCTTGAATACCTTTGCCTCGTAAAATGTGTCTGGAAGGAATTAGAAGTCAAAAAATTCCACCAAAGTTTGATGGAAAAAGCCCTTCTACATATTCTTGATATGGATCCGAACAATATACAAATGGGTCAAGATGATGAGATGAATGCTATAGCAAGCTTGGACTTACTCTTGCCAATATTGGAGCACATTTGTGGTCTTTCGATCATGTTGGATTATTCTCAATTCAATAATACATGAAGTCCAATTCTTCAAATTGAAGCATAAGTGGAGATCCAATAGGTGCAAGAAGGCCGGACTTCCTTTCAAGTTTTTTTAGTTTGGTCTTTATTATGTAAAGCCCAATAATAATTTAAAGTGGTGTATAAATTGGGTTGGTTTTAAGTCGGGTTTAAGTCAGGTTTAGTTGTTGATTTAATTCTTCGTTTTTTAGACTCATTAATTAGCCTTAATAAGGCCCATTTAGCCCAAATCTTGGGGCTACTTATGGCTGAACCCTAGGACTACTTTTTAGGAGTTTTTTAGCTAGATTTTAGGATTTCTATAAGCCTATAAATAGGCATGATCATATGGACGAATTTTACAGCATATTATTTTATCAAAAAAATTATCTTTTTGGTGAGGAAAAAGTTCTTTCTTGTAGTCTTTGGATTAAGAGTTTGTTGGGATCATCGCTTGAGAAACGGTGATTTTTCTAACCGACTTATAGATTTCGTTCTTTCCTAATTCATATAGACAGTGGGTCAATTCTCGCTTTAAATCTTGTTAAGAGTTTGGTTCTTGTCTTACTATAGACAACGGGTTGAATTCTTGCTTGATTCTTGTGTGTTCTTCCATTCTTCTTTGTGTGTGGTTGTTGTCCAAACTCTTGTGACCAACTTTGGAGTCGATTCTTGGGGTTTTGGTGCCATCTTGAATTGTTGGGTTTCGTGGCATCAAGTTGATTGTGCTATCAATGGAGTTCGCATCAGATTGGTTTCAGAGCTGGTCCAATTCTGGTCAGGTCTATTTATTTTTTTTTTAATTGTTTCAGATTTTCTTTCAAAGAAAATCATAACTTAGCTTCTGCCAAAAAAGAAAAAATCAAAATGTTCACGTACTGTTCATCGTTACTGTTCACCGTTACCGTTCTTCCGAATTTTGTTTTCCCTTCTTGATTCTTGTCTTGTTCTTGATCTCGTGCCTTGTTTTTCTTGTACCATACCTTGATTCTCGATTATCATTCAATCTTGGTTGTTTGTTGCTTCCCTGTTCTTATTGATTAAAAAAAAAATCTAGCCATATTGTTGCTTCTTTGTTATTGTTCTTCATTGTTCTCTTTGTTGTTGCTATTACAAAAAAGAAAATATTTTCTTAACCGAATTAAAAAAAAAGGTGTTTTTTGGCCGAATTGAAATAAAAAAGAAATAAAAGAAAAAAAATTTTGTTTGGCCGAAAATTAAAAAGAAAAGTATTGAAAAAAAGTGAAAAAAGAAGAATTAATCGGCTATTGAAAAGTGGAAAAAAAATTGCAGGGTTTGCCTATTAAGTTGTATATGTTGGCAATTATTTGATTGTTGTCCTAATCCAAGAAGGTTTTGATTTCGTAGTTGAATTTGGAAACTTACCCAAATTCGTTCTTTCGGAAACTTTCCAACTTCCAAAGTTGGAAACTTACCAAATTTATCTTTGGAAACTTTCAAAATTCTAAATTTGGAAACTTACCAAATTCATTTTTTGAAAACTTTCCGAATTCCAATTTTGGAAACGTACTAAATTCATTGTCTTTGGAAACTTTCCAATTTTAAGCCAATTTGGAAACTTTCTATTGTTGGGAACTTTCTAAATCAAGGTCTACTTTCTAAATATGTGATTCTGTTCAAAAGCACTTAATTTTGTTGGTTCTTTTAATTTCTTTGTTAGTCTTAAGTGCTACTTGTTTGCTCGTGTGTGCTTAGTTTTATTTTATTTTTATTTGGTAAATTTGCTTACCAAATTCTTATTTGATTTCTATGAAACATTTTGTTGCTTCACGTAGTCTCGGATATTTTGTTGTCTCTTGTTCTTTAAGGTTAAATCTAAAAGTTTGGTGTCTCTTATTTGTCGTTGGCCCGTGATTATTTGTTTTCTTTGACTTCCAACGATTTAAGTGGTTAAAACATAACTAGAGCTCACTTTGGTTCTCATAGCCTTCCGAAGAGTTTTAGAGTGAACTAAAGAGAGAAAAAAGACAGTGTGGTGAGATCATTTGAGTGATAAAAGCCATTCAATTGAGGGTACACACAAGGGATTGAGTGATACAATTTGAGTGCATATACTCCCAAGAGTAAGGCTGAGTAGTAAGGACAAATTCTGATTATTTTTTCTAACTACTAACCACTTTGTTTTGTGAGTTTTATTTGTGATGTCCTACAGGCGGGAAGAGACTTTCTTCACTAAAGTTCTCTTGAATGAAAGGGTTTGTGGTACTGTAATTGATAGTAGCATATGGATTAATATGGCAAGTACATATCTTGTTGAAATAAATTGAATTTGCTTGCTTTGCCACATCCAAAACCTTATAAGTTCCGATGGTCAACTGAAAGTGAAGTATTTGAGGTAACTGAGAAAGTTATTGTATCCTTCACTATTGGTAAGTATTATGATAAGGTAGTTTCTGATGTAGCACCTTTGCATACATGTCATTTACAACTTGGTCAGCTATGGGAATTATTTGAAAATGGTTTTTATGATAGCTATAGTAAGGTGTATCACTTGTGTAAAAAAGGTAAAAATTTTAAATTTATTCCTTTGCTACAACATCAAATAAATGAAGAAAGATTAGAAATTCAAAGAAAATTTCTTGAATGGAACAAAAGTAAAGAGCAAAGTGGGAAAAGCCAAACAGCGACCGAAAGTCGAGATACAAAGATTGTAAAGGCTTTGACCATAGGCCAAGAAAAAGAGAGAAAAGAAGGAGATATCACGAGAATTTACTTTTGTCATGCCTAACTTTGATTTATCTTTGTCTAGTTTTCTTTCTTATGTATGGATATGCTACCCTTCAAAGGTGTAAGTCGTGATGCACTAACCTCTCAATTGATTATCTCATCCTTCCAACCAAAGTGAGGTAAAGAAGATATAGTAGTCAGTACACTATCTCAAAGGTATGGACTTTTTTTCTGCTTTTTCTGTTGAGATTCTTAGAGAGCATCTTAAGAAATTGTACAAATTTAATTTTGAATTTAGAATTATTTTTTTGTGTAAATTTTTTTTATTTCTTGTTTAAAATTAATTCCTATGACTTGGTTGTTGTTTTGAACAACATAGGCATCCAAATTCTTGGATTTCAATTCCAATTTGTGGAGCATTGTTTCGATAAATCCGTCCAAGCCTTAGTTGATAAGCATTTACTTGCCATCAAATCTAATTTGAATTGTTGTGTTAGCATGCTACATGATCTTCAACATTTCACTTTGAAAATAACTTGGATAACTTTGTTAGATTGGTTAACTTCTTTTGTGAATTTCGAATCTCAAATAAAGTTAACTTCAAAATTTTCTGAAGAAAAAATTTTGTCCAAGTCTAGTTAAGTTTTTGTTATGGCGGGATAACTTGTTTGATTTTATTTTATTTAGACATGCCACCGAAAATTTTGTTTCTTAGTTTTTGATCAACTTAAGTTGTGTGATTTAGGACAAATACTTTGTGAGAATGAAATGGTATCAATTTTGGTTCGAAACACTTTAACTAAAATTTTTGTTTATAGTCAATTAACTTCCAATTTGTATCAAAATCAGTATTTTCTGGCAATTGCTAAAATTGTGCTCAACTTCTCAAAACTGAATGATTTTCTACTTTGGTGTGCACATTTAATTTAACTATTTGGACAATTACTTTGCAAAACCTTGTTGTGTTCAAAATAGTGCATGGCTTCAATGCCAATATTCTGCCAATCTTGTGTCCCATTCGACTAATCTGAGTTTTTCTTATCTAGGTTCGGATTTGAGGATGAATCCTTTCGAGGAGGGAGGGAATGATATGTATCCAAACAGCCTAAAAATGGGTCAATGATGAGGAGATGAATGCTAGAGCCAGCTTGGACTCACTCTTCCCAATATTGGAGCACATTCGTGGTATTTTGATCAAGTTGGATTGGACTATTCTCAATTTAATAATACATGAAGTCCAATTCTTCAAATTGAAGCATAAGTGGAGATCCTTTAGGTGCAAGAAGGCCGGACTTCCTTTCAAGTTTTTTTAGTTTGGTCTTTATTATGTAAAGCCCAATAATAATTTAAAGTGGTGTATAAATTGGGTTGGTTTTAAGTCGGGTTTAAGTCAGGTTTAGTTGTTGATTTAATTCTTAGTTTTTTAGACTCATTAATTAGCCTTAATAAGGCCCATTTAGCCCAAATCTTGGGGCTACTTATGGCTGAACCCTAGGACTACTTTTTAGGAGATTTTTAGCTAGATTTTAGGATTTCTATAAGCCTATAAATAGGCATCATCATATAGACGAATTTTACAGCATATTTTTATCAAAAAAATTGTCTTTTTCGTGGGGAAAAAGTGTTCTTTCTTTTAGTCTTTGGATTAAGACTTTGTTGAGATCATCGCTTGAGCAATGGTGATTGTTCTAACCGACTTATGGATTTGGTTCTTTAAAGATTCATATAGGCAACGTGTCAATTCTCGCTTTAAATCTTGTTAAGAGTTTGGTTCTTGTCTCACTATAGATAATAGGTTGAATTCTTGCTTGATTCTTGTGTGTTCTTCCGTGCTTGTTTGTGTGTGTTTGCTGTCCAAACTCTTGTGACCATCTTTGGAGTCGATCCTTGGAGTTTCGGTGCCATCTTGAATTATTGGATTTCGTCGCATCAAGTTAATTGCGCACGGAGTTCACATCAATTCCTAGCGGCGAATGCCCAACCATTTTCCATCGTCGGTCTGCATATTGAGTGCTAATTTTTCCAGTGATATTTGGGAGATGTATCCTGGAAGACCCCAAAAGAAATTCTCTTATTTTCAACTCTCGCAATACTTGCTTGGGAGGGTTTTCAATGAGTAATACACAAAACTATGTGTAGGGATGGAAGACAAAACATGTTTGATCAAAATCAAACGAACACTCGAAGAAATGAGTTTTGATTTCCATTCTGCCAACTTTGATGCAAATGAATCATTAACTCCTTGGAAGTAGGCTGTTTTTCTTCTCCTTGCATATAATGGACATCCAAGATATGGAAAAAGGAAGGGCTTTAGATTGTATACCCGTCAATCTCTCTAGACCCAGAATGAACGATAGTGTTTCCTCGTGGCAAAGAAGCTTTTTGTTTTGTTAATTTTTTGACCGGAATCAGCTTGATAGACCTCCAAGAAATCCAGAAACAGCTTTAAAATTTTCCTCTCCCCACATGTGAAAATTAAAAGATCATCTGCAAAGGAAAGATTGTTAACCTGCAAACTTCCCCTCGTTAAAGAGTATGACAACAATGCACTTTCCAATTGAAGATTCCGCAAATCTCTGCTTATTGCCTCTGAGCACAGAAACAAATAAGTAAGGCAAGAGATTGTCCACCTTGCTTGATACACCTTGATGCCTGGAAAATCCAGCCACATTACTGTTAATAAGGACGGGAAACCATCCATGTCTCAAATTAGCTAGAATTAATGATGTGAAATGGGATGAAAAGCCAAATTTGAGCAATAATAGTTCAAGGAAAGCCAAGGCACTCGATCAAATGCCTTCATCATATCCATTTTGAATATTACGTTGTGACCTCTCGCCTTCCTGTTCAAAGAGTGCACCAATTCCTACGCTAGAAGCACATTGCCCGCAATGCACCTGCTACCTGCAAATGTGGACTGTTCAGGACAAATCAAACTTTGCATCATAGGTAATAATCTGTTTGATAGAACCTTTGGAAAAATTTTATTGACAAAATTACAAAGGGATATGGGACTAAAATCTATAAAAGTTGTCGGATTTTATTTCTTGGGAAGCAATACAATCAGAGTACTGATAATGCTTTTCGGAATATATACCCCAAAGAAAAAATCTTACACTACTTTAAGAAAACATCCATGGCAACAGTATCCCAACATAATATGAAAAAATATCCCAAAAACCCATCTGTGCCCGATGCACTAATCCTTATCAAGTTGGAAATCTGCCTTCTTCACCTCCTTCATATTGACTGGTTTTAACAATTCGGCATTTTGCTCGTCGAACACAAGGCAAGGAATATTCTGTAAGAGTCGATAAGTGGCTGGCTGATCATGAGTCTCGGCCGTCAATAAATGTTGAAAGAAAGCCACGACCTTCCCCTGAATAGTCATTGACCCCCTGAATCCTTAATGCCGTGGATAGCCAACTTTGCTTGCTTTTCACATAAAGTTGCATTAAAAAATTTTGAATTTCAGTTACCTTCTTTGAGCAACTTTATTCGAGCCTTCTGGTGCACAAATTATTCTTCTAAGCGAAGATGTCAACTCAAATTCACCTGCCCCTGATGAAGCAACTCTCGGTTCTCTGGTGAGGGATCATCCTGATACTCCGCTCTTTCAGCTCAACAAAATTTTATCTGTAACAGTATGCAAAATATTATCATTGCATTGCCAAAAGTGTCTTTATTTCAAGTTTTAGCAGAAATTTTAAGATGCTTAAGCTTTTAAGACAAAATAGTATACCATTACCATGCATTGGAAGCTACCAAGAATTCTGTATCATCACATGGAAAGTTTGGTGGTATACTTACGTGCTAGAATTTAAAGTAAGATGGTCCCTGACTGACCGAGTTGAGATTCCATTTCAATAAAAGAAGAGGATGGTCCGACAATGTATGGTTTAAGTATTGAACCGATGCTGTTGAGAAAAGACCGAGCCATTCTTCATTAATTGAGATTTTGTCAAGATGACTAGACCCCCATGCCTCAATACTTGTCCAAGTGTGACTATTACTTGAGAAAGGAAAGTCAAGCACTGGACAACCTTGAATACAAGAGTTGAAATCAGCTGAAGCCCGGGTATCAAAACTCCCTTGTCCAATGTATTCATCTGGCTGGGTTATATTATTAAAATCACCACCCGACCTTCAAAGCCACGGATCCTGAAAACCTACTACATTACCATGCAAGCCCTCCCATAATAAGGTCGTCTGCTTTCGAGTACACTTAGCTAGCATAAATAAGGTAGCCCGAAAACCCCGATTCCAAGCAGTGTTAGTAATCATCACATGCATGAATTGATCTTCATTATTCAAAACAAGAATTCAGAAATCCTCTTTAAAAAGCAGCCAAATTTTATTAGAAATGTTAATCAAGAAACAAGAAAGCCCTAACCGCCTACAAATGTCAATAGCCTGAGAGATATCAACAAGGGTCTCAGTTATTGATAGAAATGATACATTGTGGATACGAACAAATTTTTTTATATGTCTCTGCGAGGTTTTACCCCCGATGTGTATAGATATGTGTGTGGACAGGGAAAGCGTAGAATTTACTCATTCTTTTAATAAGTAAGATATCATCACTTGCTTGTTTGTGAGTGCATCATTTTCATTTGATAGATGCTTTCTTTAGCAATAATATGTTTTCTTCGCAATTTGGAAACTATACATATGTTGGCTATATGAATTGTATAACAAGAATCAATTCATCTTTCGAACTTCAAAACATGCATAAAGATATTTTTTCTTTTAATTTTTGAGTTATTTCTTGATACAATAATATCTTTAATCTCAATGATCCTTGTCCTAATGGTCGTATTACTTTATGAAAAGATAATTTCCCTTGTTTGCATTTCTATATTTATGAATCACAACATGAAATTTATGAGTTTAATCTCTCTATTTTAATCTCTTCACCCCTTTTCATTACACATGATTAATATTTCAATATTAGTCATAATTTTTTAATGTGCATTGTAAAAGTTTGAATGGTTAAAACTTTCAAGAGAGAGTTAATAATGAAATGCACAAGAAATTACTCAAAATCATATTATGGGATTCCAACTAATATCAAAAATTTGTGTCTTATTTTAATAAATATAAGATCACACACATTTTGTCAATAATTATGTATCAAACTTAATAGCTATCAAGTCAGGTACTAATCTAAAATCCACAATAATTTTTCAACTACTTTCATGAGAATTTTAATTTTAACAATAATAGGATATGAGCATTAATGAGAATACAGGAGTTAATGAGCATTATTTAGAAATGTAAAAGGCTCTTAACAGCCATATGTATTCATCCATTATATTAGTACAAATTTTTACACTTAATGAAAAGGTATAAACATTCTCAAAATTGCTAATTTAAATGATTTTATATCCAAAATCATTAAGAAAACATACACATTTGATTAGCATAAGAACAATCATAAATTATTGGAATATACAAGTTATATTGCCAATAATATTTGTATAATAATGACTAAGACGTAATGATGCTAAGTACAATATGAAATTTGAATCAATATATTATGAATTTAAATAATAAATTGAAACTAGTAAGCTAAAACAATAAATGAAAGAAATAATCCTCACCTTTGGACATATAAAAATCTCCCAATTTCTTGTCTTATTTACCAATCCAATTCTGAAGTATCAACAGATGAGTAATTTATTACATCATGGTGTGCTAACTTTGAGTTAAATAATGACATGTTAATGATTCACTATATAATAATTCTCTAAAATTATATCATTAGGTGAGTAATCCAATGCATCAATGTATCTCAACTTTGGATTGAATAGCGACATGCTAGTGATTGACTCCATAAGTGAGCGACAATTATTCACTTAATACTATAATAAAGATATTATATTTGTTTGGTAACCTCATAAATGATTAACAATAATTCACTTGTATAACTTTAATTGAGAAATTATATACCTTTGGGACAATATAACAACTCATTCATGATTACAAAATATATAATACCTAATATATATATATATATATATATATATATTCATGATTTCTCATAAAAGTAAATATCCCATTAATAAACTTCATCATAATTAGGTCACTTTAGTGACAACTAATTATGAATAACTGTGAAAATTGTAGCAAATTAGTTGATTTTTCATGTTTGGATTCTTAATAATTAGGGTGTACTTGGAATGGGTTTTGTTTGGGGAAGGATGGGAACAGGTTTGAGAGGTGATTAGGGGTGTTTTGAAGGTGTTTGGAAAGGTAGAGCAAGAATAGGCTGCAATATTGCAGCCCTTATCTTGTGCTGGCTGAGCCTGGGCACACCTCCCATTCCTAGGGCATGGCCAGTGCCCAACCCATAGTAACTACCCGCAGCTCCCACTGGCTTGGGCACTGGTAGTACCTGTCCATGTGCCGTTTTGTCGTTTTGCCATTTTGGTCCATTTTGCGCCGCTTTTCGTGTGTAGTTCAAAATTTTCTCTGTATACTTCCTCCAAACATCATTTAAACCTAAAAAATAGTAAATTAACTTAAAGTTAGTCTAAAAACAAAATATGTTAAAAATTAAAGTTAAGGACAAAAATTAATAGTTAGAGTTAGAAATATGGGTTGCCTCTACTAAGCGCTTGTTTAATGTCTTTAGCTAGATGTTTCCATTAGTTCACGAACTGTCATTAACTCCATTGATATGGTGTGCGCATCCATGTCACCACCCATGTAGGGTTTCACCCAATGGCTCATTTACATTGAGCTGATTTACTTTGCGATCCACTAATTCAATGGCTCCATAGGGGAAGTCCTGTGATATGACATATGGGCCTGTCCATTAGACTTAACTTCACCTAGTCTTAATCTTGAATTGAATAGCAGAACTTGTTGACACTCCACAAACTCTTGTTGGACGATTTGTCTATTATGCCATTTCTTACTTTTTTTTTTAGTAGAGTTTTGCATTCTCAAAAGCATTAAATTGGATTTCATCCAACTTATTGAATTGGAGTAGACATTTCCCACATACTGCATTCAAATGAAAATTAAGCTTCTTTACTACCTATTATGCCTTGTGTTCCGATTCCAATGGTAGGTTGTCAGCTTTCCCAAAAATCAACCTATAGGCAAACATACAAATTGGAGTTTTGTATGTCATTCTATATGCACATAGAGCCTCATTGAGAGTATTGAGACCAATCTTTTCATGTATAAAAAATTGTTTTTTCTAGGATGTTCTTTATTTCTCCAGTTGAGATCTCTACTTGGCCACTTGTTTGTGGGTGGTAAGGTAGTGCAACCTTATGTCTGATCCCCTACTTTAGCAGAAGTGCTTCAAATTGTTGGTCGCAAAAGTGTGATCCACCATCACTAATCACTGCTCTAGGAGTACTGAACTGTGTAAATATATTATTCTTGAGGAATTTTAGCACTGTTGTTGCGTCATTATTGCAAGTGCAATAGCTTCTACCCACTTGGAGATGTAATCCGTAGCCACTAATATATACTTCTTGTCATACAAAGAAGTGAATGTACCCATGAATTTGACTCCTTATATGTCAGATATCTCTACTTCTGGAATATTTTTTAGTGGCATTTCATTCCTCCTAGAGATATTACCCATTCTATGACATCGATCACAACTTGCAACAAAATGTTGTGCGTCTTTGAATAGGGTAGGCTAGTAGAACCCTGATTGACCGGAATTTTTTATGCAGTTTTGGTATCCCAACAATGCTCCCCATATTCTGACGAATGGCAGTGGTATAAAATATATATTTTCTCTTCTTGAGGCACAAACCTATGAATTATTTGATCTACACATGTTCTAAACAAAAAATGATCATACCGTATATATCTTTTAACATAAAAAGGAATCCTTTATTGTTGAGAAGTCATATCTGGAGGTAAGATATTGGTGGCTAAGTAATTAACAAAGTCAGCATACCAAGGAATGTGATTAGTTACCGAAAATAGTTGCTCGTCTGGGAATGTTTCCCAAATTTGTACATTTGCATGCTGTTTCTGTTGTACCTCTAGATGAGACAAGTAGTTAGCTACTTGATTTTCAGTTTCCTTCTCGTCCCTTATATCTAGATCAAATTCTTGTAGTAGTAGGATCCATTTGATTAGTTACGGCTTGGCATCCTTCTTGGCTATGAGATATTTGATTTCCGCATGATATGTGTAGATGAATACTTTTGTCACCTACAAGATAATCTTGAATTTCATCGAAGAAAACACTACTACGAAGAGCTCTTTTTTTGCAGTGGTATAGCTCATTTGAGTGTCACTACATGTTTTGCTAGCATAATATAGAGTGAAACACCTTGTCCTTGCATAGGCCTAAAACTGCACCAACTGTAAAGTCATTAGCATCACACATTAACTCAAAGGTATCTCCCAGTTAAGTGCTATGACAATCGGTATAGTGATTAAATATCTTTTCAATAGCTCAAATTCTTGTAAACAAGAATCATTGAAATTAAAAATAGAATATTTTTTTCTAAAAAATTACACAATAGTTTAGAAATTTGGAAAAAAAATTTATGAACTGTCTGTAAAATCTTGCATATCTAGGAAAGTCACTCTCTCGATAGAAGTCAGTGGAGGTAGCTTCTCAATAATCCCAATCTTGGCGTTGTCAACATCTATGCCTTGACTGGACACTTTATGACTAACAAAAATGCTTCTTGTACCATAAAGTGACACCTTCTATTTCTCCCAATTGAGCACCAAATTCATCTCTTCGCATCTTGTCAACATCCTATCTAAGTTAATCAAAAATAGTTCAAATGAGTGCCCAAAAATAGAAAAGTCATTAATAAATACCTCTATAGATAATTCCATCATATTTAAGAATATGGCCATCATGCATCTTTGGAAGTTTGTTGGGGCATTGCACAAGCCGAAGGGCATTCGTCGAAAGGAGAATGTCTCGTATGAATCCGTGAATATTGCTTTCTCTTGATCCTCTAGTACAATCATAATTTTATTATAATCTGAATATCCATCAAGAAAACAACACAAAGCTTTACCTGCAAGCCTATCGAGATCTGGTCGTTGAATGGAATAGGAAATTGGTCCTTGCGAGTTGCTTTGTTGAGTTTTCTATAATCTATGCATATTCTCCATCCCGTGCCATCCTTATGGGAATGAGTTCATTCTTGTCGTTATTCCTTCTTTCTTCGGTACACAGTTAACTGGACTAACGCAAACACTAGGAAGAAGTCCGAAATTGGATAGATAATATCTGCATCTTTCCATTTAATGATTTCCTTCTTCACTACCTCCTTCGTAATTGGATTGAGTCGTCTTTGCTGTTCCACCACTGGTTTGACATTATCGTCCATTAAGATTTTGTGCATGCAATATGATGGACTAATGCCTTTGGTATTAACAATTATCAAGCTTATGGCCTTCTTATATACCCGAAGGACCCTTAACAATTTTTCTTCTTGCAAACTAGATAATGCGAATGAGACTATAATAGGTAAAGTGGAATTTTCTCCAAGGTATGCATACCTCCAATTATTTGGTAACAGTTTTAGTTCCAGTTGAGGCGGTTCTTTAGTTGAAGGTTTGGGTGGCTTGACCGACATGTGACTGTATGTAATGGTTCCACAATTGGTTTGTTCCACATCCAAGGTATGGTTAGTCCTATATATTGTGCATATTCCATAGACTCCTCCTTTCCTGTTTCTGTTTTGGCTGCTAATGATGCCGTTAACACAAGCCAAAATCGTACGGGTAAGTTTAGTTAAATACTTCCTGCATGACCTCATCTAGAACAACAAATTGGTTAAATACTCAATTTCAAGTTCTAAGGGTAGAATTTCCCTATTTGACCTTCTTGGCATAAATGTCAAAGTCCTACCAACCAAAACACGAAAAAGAAAAACTATAAAATACAATAGAAGAAATTAATGCATAATGAAAACAATAAAGAAAAAATATGTTCAGAAAATAATTAAAGTGCTTATTTAGATTTTAATCGACTATACGATGTTAGAACTTAGTCCTCGGCAATGGTGCCAAAAAGCTTGTCCGGGTGCTACGATTATTGCGTAATAGACACGACTCATAAAATACGCAAGTATACGTTTCAAACAAGTATTATATTGATGAGTAGAGTATCGTTCCCATAGAAACTATGCTAATACTCGACAAAGCACCTAATCGCCACACTTTTTGTCCTATCTAAACTAAGAAACAAAAGATTGAGATATAATTAAAACATAAACAAGATATAAGCTCATAAAAAAAGGCAAAAATCATGAAAGTAATAGAGAAAATTGATAAGTGACATATATAGGGTTTACTCATTTCTTACCAATCCCCTCAATTGAGCAATTCATTCGTTCTATTTATTCTCGGTTCAAATATGCTGTTTAATAGTCTAAAGTTGTGTGTAATTATTAGTTATCTTTCGACTTTTGTCAGAAATCTACTGAATCGAGCCAAATCACTATCTTTCTATGTAAATTTGATCCAAGTTTAATGCAGAGATGATCACTCTATTGGACTACCTAAGTTGAATAGGTATCTTTCGATCCGTATTCACGAAACATCCATCTCTTTCACTAGAACTTCCGACCAAAGTCTAGTTAGACTTATTCTTTACCCTAAGCTCTTCTGCTGATTTCTGAATTAAATCAATTCATAAGTTGATCAGACTTATAAATGCATTTAATACCATCTAATCAAGCAAATCAAACATAAGATCATAACAATGAACAACAAAAACGAATCAATTGACTCGTTTCATGGCAAGTTAAGAATGAAACATTAGAATTAGGTTTTATTACTTCATCTGACAAGTTGTTACAAAACAAGAATTGAATACAACCATGAAAAGCATATTAAATACAATAAATAAGAAAGAGAATGTATATATAGGGTTGTCAGGCTGAGTTTCTCTTTTTCTCTCTTGCTCTCTCCTCCAATGTTGTTCTCGTGTTGATTTTCCTTGAAAGTGGTTATTTGATAAATTCCATCAATTGTCAAACTTTTCTAAGCCTTAGTTCTGTTAAATAATGATTTAACATGACCCTTAAATAGTGCTAACTAGGGCTTACAGGAAAATGGGTGAAAAATAACCAAAACCTAGGTCAAAACATAAAACCCGTAAAAAATCACTTTAGCAAGAATTTGGGTGCCCTCCCAACATCCTGGTCACCGGCAGTCTTGGGCTCTAGAGCCCAAGCCCATCCCAAGGCTTTGGGCCAGGCAGTACCCAGATCTTACTTGGGGTGCCCAGTCTTCATCATTTTTTTGGGTCAAATGCTCCGTTCTTTGACCCGTTTGACCTCCATTTCATATAAATCCTACAAAAAACACATTTCAACGACATCAATGTCCATTTTTCACATAAAAACAACAAAAAACTAATTTATTGATTCGGAGTGTAAAATTACAAATATACCCCAATCTTGTAAACTTAAACTCTCAACTATGAACAAAAACTTTTTGAATTATGAACAAAAGCCAAGTTAAAAGTATATGAAAATACTGTCTTTTAGAGAGTTTGCATTGCTCCTTTCTAAGAGGATTGGCTAGCTACCCCTTGGTAGGTATGTTTGCTGGTCGCCCCTTTTCTTTGTTCTCCATGATTGACTCATTGGTTTCCTTTGAAAAATTTCTGAGGCAACTAGGCAGATTCTTCAAAAGTTCAATTTCATACTTTTCATTCGGTCATATAGAAATTGGAAAGGGATTTGTCTATCTCCTAAGCAATTTTTCCAAGTCTAAATACTAATATCTAACAAAATGTGTATGCAAACAAATAAAATTAATTATACAAACATAGAGAAAATCACAATTGCAAATTTGGGAAAAGGCCTTTTGACAATAATCATCCTCCGAAATATTAGTTTGTGATGTTTTCCAAACCTTATTTTGATGATGACATAAACACTTAACTCTGTAAAATAAGTTTTTGCAGGAACAGAGCTTTCGGGCGCACTGAACTGTCCGAACTAGGTCAAAACTTCTCGGACGCATTGCACCGTCCGAACGAATGGCAGAAGGAAATGTATGAAATACTGCTTCTCTTTCGGACGAACATGACCGTCCGAAGCCTCTGTCGGATGAAGGAACGGACGCATGCACGAACGTCCGAACGAAGTTCTTCAACAAACTGTAAGAAGATCGGACGCTGCTTCGGACGCATCCAATATATCTCGGACGTCCGAAACCCCAACGGCTATTTTTTGTGCATTTATTATTTAGCCGTTATGAAGTAGTTGCAACCACTATTTATTGCTCTTATAAATAGCTGCTTTAAAACGAAGAAAAAATCATCTAATACCGCACTTTCATTGAGTACAAGCCTTAGAAAAGAGCAATTTGAGTGCAAATTGACTATAGTGCTTAGTTGTATTAGTGTGCAGTTGTGAGTGCAATTCAAATTTGAGTGGAGTGATAATCTTGTATGAAAGTGTGGTTGTAAGTAATATTCTTGGCTCAACTAAAAGTCTTTTAGTGTGAGCAAAAACTTTCCAACTTTGTAAAGATTATTGGCTCACCAAGTGTGTGAAGCATTCTAGTGATTGAATACTTCAAGCTTGCTTGCTTGGAAGTATTGGTTGTTTAATTTTTCTCTTTACCTTACTGTTCTATTGATTTCATTATATCAACATTTAATTTGAAAATCTCAATATTTCTGAAAGTATATTTTTTGAGAAACCTAATTCACCCCCCCCTCTTAGGTTGCTTTGGGACCAACAATTGGTATCAGAGCTTGGTCTCATTGTATTGCTTAAACTGCTTTTGAGAAAAGAAATCTTATGGCAACCAACAATGCTCTGTTTTTTGAGGGCCAAGGTCCGTTACTAGGCCCCCTATGTTTAATGGGGCAAATTTTATTAGTTGGAGAGATAGAATGAAAATATTTCTACAATCTATTGACATTGATTTGTGGTATGTTGTCAATGAAGGTCCATTTGAAGCTTCTATCATTGATGATCACACAAGAAGAAGAGAAAAGACAAGGAATGAGCTCACTCCACAACACAAGGCAAACTTGACGTTGAATGCAAAAGCCATGAATGTGTTATATAATGCCTTGGATGCAAATGAATCAACTCACGTGAAGGGTTGCATTTCCGCTAAAGAAATATGGGATAAGTTGAAGGAAATTCATGAAGGGAGCGATGATGTTCATGAGCAAAAGAAATCTCTACTTGTTGCCAAGCATGAGTCCTTCAAGATGGAACCACATGAAAACATTGACAAAATGTACTGCAGGTTCAATGACATTATAAAGGATCTTGAAGCCTTGAGTAAGGAGTACTTGTTGGGTGAAAAAAAAAAATCCTAAATGCTCTATCTTCCAAAGAATGGGATGCCAAAACAATTGCTATAGAGGAAGCCAAGAATTTAAATTTTATGCCTATTGAATTGCTAATCAATTCTCTTACATCTTATGAACTCAAGTTAAAGGCCAAGATAGTGGATGATGAAGAAGCAAGGCCAAGAAGGAGCACTGCTTTAAAGACCTCTCAAGAGGGAGATGAAAACAGCTCCATCAATCTAGAAGATGAAGATCTTGATGAAGGAGATCTTGCACTCATCACCAAAGGATTTCTTAAACATTACATCAACAAATGAAGAATGAGAAGAGGCGGAGCTACAAACACAAATAATTTCAAAGGGAAGTCAAGGCTTGAAATGAAGAAGCAAAACGATAAATGCTTTGAATACGGTCAACTCGGACATTTTGCAAATGAGTGTCCTTCCAAGAAAAAGAAGGAAGGAAGAAAACCAAGATTCAACAACTTTCAAATCACATGGGATGATTGCAACTCCGAAAGAGAAGTTGAAGAAGAAATAGGAGTCGGCACAAATGGCCTTCATGGCCATTGGAGATGATGAGGTAAATTCTAACTATGACTCTAATGATGAAAATGGTGAAGATGATCTTGAAGCTTTCATTTTGAAATTGCATGATAGCTTAAAAGAATCATATGCTAGAAATAAGGAGTTAGCTAAAAAGTCAAATGCTTTATTGAATGCTAACTCTAAACTTGTGAATGAAAACAATAGGCTATCACAAGAAAATCGTGATTTGAAGAAAATAATGCATGTGAGATCTAAGGTCAAGGAAGAACAAGCCTCCTTGAAGAAAAGAATGGATGATTTGAATGCTCTCCTAAATAGAAAGAAAGACAATATTGTTGATATGAAAAGAAATAGAAATGTAGCAATCAACAAAAATTTTGTCATGTTTAGAAGGGATGACTTATGTATTGTAAAACCAAAATCTTCTTTATATGGAAATAAAAGCATTATTTATAGATATTGCCAACAACATGGACATGTTAAGAATATGTGTTATGTCAAGAAGAATGAAAAACTTGGAATGAAAGTTGCATGGATCGAAAGCAATTTCACTAACTCAAATGGACCCAAGAAAATATGGGTACCAAAAGTTATCAATTGATTTATTATGTAGGTAATTAACATCACCAACAATGCTAAGTGGTTCATAGATAGTGGATGTTCAAGGCACATGACGGGTGATGCCTCTCTCTTTACAAATCTTACATCCAAAAACAGTGGAAAAGTCACTTTTGGAGATAACAACAAAGCAAAATCAATCGGCATTGGTGATGTAGGTAAAAATGGTGAAACCTTGATTAAGAATGTGCTTCTTGTTGATAATTTGAACTATAATTTATTAAGTGTTAGTCAACTTTGTGACAAAAATTGATATGTATTCTTTACCAAGCATGAATGTCTTATCCTTGATAAAAATCATGTTGTTTTATTCAAAGGCACTAGGCACAATGATGTTTATGTGATTCATCTTGATAAAATTAGCAATAGCAATCAAATTGAAGTAAAATGTCTTACCGCTTCCATAGATGATCCTTGGTTTTGGCATCGAAGACTCTGTCATTTTAATAAGGATTTAATTGATAAACTTGCCAAGAAAGATTTGGTAAGAGGTTTGCCAAAACTAAAATTTTTGAAAAACAAAATTTGTGATGCATGCCAATTTGGTAAACAAGTCAAAGTTTCTTTTAACATAAACCTTTGGAATTGTTGCATTTAGACTTATTTGGGCCTACTCAATATGCTAGTCTAGGTGGTTGCAAATATGCATTTGTTATTGTAGATGACTATTCTAGGTTTACTTGGGTAATATTTCTTGTTCACAAAAATGAAGCATTTGAAAAATTTGTAAAATTGTTTTCCAAAATTCAAAATTTATTGGATAAAAAAATTGTTCGCTTAAGGAGTGACAATGGTGCTGAATTTAAATTTGGGGGTTTTCCGGACTTTTGTGATCACAACGGTATTTTTCATGAATTTTCAGTTGTTAGAGTCCCTCAACAAAATGGTGTTGTTGAAAGGAAAAATAGGACTCTTCAAGAAACGGCAAGAACTATGATTAGTGAATGTGACTTACCACAATACTTTTGGGCCGAAGCGGTCAACACGGCTTGTTATTTCATGAATTGAGTTTTATTAAGATCCTCTTTAAATAAAACTCCTTATGAACTCCTTTTTTGTAGAAAACCCGTTGTGAGCTATTTCAAAGTTTTTGGTTGCAAATGTTTTATTTTAAAAATCAAAGAAAACCTTGGAAAATTTGACAAAAAACGGATGAAGGAATTTTTCTAGGATATTCTAGTGACAAGAAAGCATACCGAGTTTACAATAGAAGAACGCTTTTGATTGAAGAAGTTGTGCATGTTACATTTGATGAAACTAATGATGTTATCTCAAAGAATTTATGTGAAGATGAAGATGTAGGTATTTTAAAGGAGCTCAAGAAGCTTGTTATTCATGAAGATCATCAAGAAATCACATCAAGCGTTGATGTCAACAACCATCAAATCAATAGATGATGAAAAGAATGAGGATACTCCAAATGATCTTCCGGAAGCTTGGAGATTCGTCTCTAGTCATCCTCAAGATTCAATCATAGGTGATCTATCCGATGGGATAATTACTCGCTCTCATAAACCTTTGAATAGTAATTGTGCATTACTTTCTCACTTTGAACCTAAACATATAGATGTTGCTTTGAGTGATGAATCTTGGGTTAATGCTATGCAAGATGAACTTAGGCAATTTGAGAAAAATAATGTATGGACCTTGGTTGAAAGACCTTCTTCTCATCCCGTTATTGGTACTAAATGGATTTTTAGAAACAAATTAAATGACAAAGGTGAAATCATAAGGAACAAAGCTAGACTTGTTGCTAAAGGTTATGCTCAAGAAGAAGGTATTGATTTTGATGAAACCTTTGCACCCGTGGCTAGATTAGAATCCATTCGCATGTTTCTTGCATTTGCATGTTTCAATAATTTCAAATTATTTCAAATGGATGTCAAAAGTGCGATCTTTTTTTAAATGGCTTTATCGATCAAGAAGTTTTCATCGAACAACCTCCGGGCTTTGAAAATAAAAATCTTCCAAATTATGTTTTTAAACTCTCCAAAGTTTTATATGGTTTGAAACAAGCTCCAAGAGCTTGGTATAAAGATTAAGTGGTTTCTTGATAGAAAATTGTTTCAAAAGAGGTGTAGTTGACACCACTTTTTTTACAAAAACGGATTCAAATGGTTTGTTAATCGTTCAAATTTATGTTGAAGTTTTTGTTTTTGGAGCAACTAATGAAAGTTTGTGTAAGGATTTTTCAAATTTAATGCAAGAAGAGTTTGAGATGAGTATGATGGGCAAGTTGCAATTTTTCCTCGGATTACAAGTTCATCACACTAAGGAAGGAACGTTTATTACACAAATCAAGTACACAAAGGAACTACTCAAATGATTTGGAATGGAAGATTGCAAACAAGTTGGTACGCCAATCTGCACTTCAACCAAACTTGATAAAGAAGAAGAACTTAGTAATAGTGTTGATGAAAAACACTATAGAGGTATGATTGGAAGTCTACTTTACTTAACTGCCAGTAGACAAGATATCATGTTTGCTGTTTGTTTATGTGCTAGATTTCAATCTTGCCCTAAAGAATCGCATTTGATAGCTGTTGAAAGAATTTTTAGATATCTAAAGGGATCAATGGATTTTGGTCTGTGGTATCCAAATCAGATGTATTTGATTTCATTAGTTATTCTGATGCTGACTTCACCATTTTCATCATTAAATTGATAGAAAAAGTACCAGTGGTATGTGTAATTTTTTGGGAAATTGTCTTGTGTCTTGGTTTTGCAAAAAACAAAATTCTATTTCTCTTTCTACGACTGAAGCCGAATACATTGCTGCTGGAAATTGTTGTGCTCAACTCCTTTGGATGAAACATACTCTGAAAGATTTTAGTGTATTTTTTGATTGTGTTCCTATAATGTTTTGACAACACTAGTGCAATTAATCTCACAAAAAATCCTGTTATGCACTCTAGAACGTCAAACACATTGATGTTAAGCATCATTTCATTAGAGACCTTGTTTGTAAAAAGGAAATTCGTGTTGATTTTGTGCCTACTTCAGATCAATTGGCTGATATTTTTACAAAACCCTTAGCTCTAGATCGCTTTGAATCGCTCAGAAAATGTTTGGGGATTTTACAGATCAATTTGGCATAGGTTCTTAGTTCGGACGCACTCCTTCGTCCGAACAACTTTTCTTTTCGGACGCTCTGGATCGTTCGAAAGCTTCTGTTACTTCTCGGACGCTCATAATCGTCCGAACGATATTCATTTTATTCACCAAACTCTCTGGAAATCTTTCGGACGCGCACCATCGTCCGAAAGAACATCGGACGCACTGGCTCTTCCTTCACCCGTCCGTTCTTCAGCTTTCGGACGCTTCGTCGGACGCACACCAAACGTTCGGCCGTCCGAAAGGTCCCCCTGTTTGATTAAAACCGTCCATCTTCCCCATTTCGGACTCACCACCTCCCCCGAAAACCCTCTGGCGACATTGTCAAATTGTCTCTTCACCACCCCCTCCAAATTCCTACTCTCTCTTCCAAAATTGGTTGGAAAATTATCCTACCCAAAGCTTTTCTCACCTAAATCACAGCTAATTTCCCCCATCCACCATCTCATTTCCTCAAATTCTCACCTATCTTCAAAATTTTCAAATTTTTCTTCTTTTCTTTTTCTTCCATCACAATGGTTAAATCTCGCGGAGGTTCTTCTACAGCAAATCGGGGTCGAAAAACTAAAGGGAAGGCTCCAGTACGAGGAGAATCATCAGCTAATCCCCAAGTCTCCACAGATCCAATCTTATCAAAATTCATCGATGCCAAGGCATCCGAACGGTATACATCCCTTTTAAGTAAATCTATAATCGTTCAACGTCCTGCTTCTCAAAGTCTATTTGATTAATATATCTTCCCATTGTCAAATCTTGTTTTGAAAAACAAAATTTGGTCATTTTGTGCATCTTTATTTACCTGTATATCATGACATGGTGCTTCAGTTCATCGACTTGGCTCCAATCTTCGGAAAGGCCCTACTGCTCGCACTCTAATTTCTGTGTTAAGAGCACCAATCTTGAGATTTCATCCAAGTCATTAACACCATTTTTGAATGTGAAGTCTCAAACCCCAATGATTTCTCCTATTTCTTTTTCCTTAGACAAATGGCCCGCTATTGATACTCATTTTGACATCGAAGAAGTTAGGACTATTTTTAACATCCATTTTAAACAGGCCTCGGAAGCCAAAACTACATTGCTCTCTCCTGAACTCAATATTCTGTACACTCTTGTCACCAATCTGTTATTACCAACTGACGGGCATCGTACTGAGCCTGGTAAAATGCAACTTTACTTATTTTTTTGTGTTTTCAAGGGCATTCCTCTTGATTTCGGGTATCTCTTTTGTTCCCTATGGGAACTCTTTCTTACTGATACCCGAGAAACATTTCTTTTGGTAAATTTCTCACCAAAATTTTTGATTTCCTTAACATACCTTTCAGCGGAAACAAACAATTTCCTCCCTTTTTTAACAAATCATACATTGAACGCAAAGGCCTCCGGTTTTTCAACGATCAATGGTTAACTAATACAGCCTTTGATATTGCACAGTCACAATCCCATACTTCCACCTCTGATTTTGCTATTCCCCATTCTCCTACTCCTCAACCACCTCCACCATTCCACGTTCCTCCTCCATCTTCATCTGAGCCATCTCTTTCACATATCTGTGGACTTCTCACCTCTTTGAGCACTCAAGTCAGTTCATTTCAACGTAGCACAAATAGAAAGTTAAAGCGACTTGAAACTCGTCAAATGATTCTCCAAGAGGCACTCAGCCTTGGCATGTCTGCTTCGGCTCAGGTGGTTGAAGAGTTGCTAATATCTCAGTACAATATCCACTTGAATCATCTTCCGACATTGATGAACCTGAAGATGGAAATACCCGTGAAGACAATGCGGAAGCTGCTCAAGGAGCTACCGATGACGATGACGACGACGATGAGGATGTTGATGACACGTTTGACTTCATCATGCAACAGTCGCACCGGAGAGGAGGACGACAGTGAAGCCACCGATGAAGATGTTCCATCCAAACGACAAAAGACTGAAAAGCGCTCCAAGAAGCGAAATGACTCACATTAGTTCTTTTCACATTTGTATTTTGTTTTCAGCATTTCTTTGGTAGTTAGAACTTCCTGTAGATTGGTTGTGTATTTCCTTGACTTTAGCACTCTTAAACTTTTCAGTTGAATGTATGAAGCTTGTTAAATTTCTGTCAAATACTAGCATATTCTTAGGGGGAGCTTTTTTTGATAATGTCAAAAGGGGGAGTAGTTTTCTCTATACTATTGTGCTATGCAAAATGATTGATATCCAATTGTGCTATATTGCAAATTGATTAGTCATATCCAACTGGTTTTACATAAAGGTTTGTCATCATCAAAAAGGGAGAGATTGATGTTTTCCAAAACTTATTTTGATGATGACATAAACACTTAACTCTGTAAAACAAGTTTTTACAGGAACAGAGCTTTCGGACGCACTGAACCCAGTCTGAACTAGGTCAAAACTTCTCGGACGCATTGCACCGTCCGAACGAACTGGCAGAAAGAAATGGGATCCTACTGCTTCTCTTTCGGATGAACATGACCGTTCGAAGCCTCTGTCGGAAGAAGGAACGGACGTATGCACGGACGTCCGAACGAAGCTATTCAACAAACTGTAAGAAGATCGGACGCTGCTTCGGACGCATCCAATATGTCTCAGACGTCCGAAACCCCAACGGCTATTTTTTGTGCATTTATTATTTAGCCGTTATGAAGTAGTTGCAACCACTATTTATTGCTCTTATAAATAGCTGCTTTAAAACAAAGAAAAAATCATCTAATACATTGAATTCGAAGCCTTAGAAAAGAGCAATTTGAGTGCAAATTGACTATAGTGCTTAGTTGTATTAGTGTGCAGTTGTGAGTGCAATTCAACTTTGATTGGAGTGATAATCTTGTATGACAGTGTGGTTGTAAGTAATATTCCTGGCTCAACTAAAGGTTTTTTAGTGTGAGCAAGAACTTCCCAACTTTGTAAAGATTATTGGCTCACCAAGTGTGTGAAGCATTCTAGTGATTGAATACTTCAAGCTTGCTTGCTTGGAAGTATTGGTTGTTTAATTTTTCTCTTTACCTTACTGTTCTATTGATTTCATTATATCAGCATTTAATTTGAAAATCTCAATATTTCTGAAAGTATATTTTTTAAGAAACCTAATTCACCCCCCCCTCTTAGGTTGCTTTGGGACCAACAGTTTGATGCTCAAGTATAACACAAGCCCCCATGCAAAAAGTAAGACTGCGACATACTTAAGGCTTAGCTCTGTGGTAGCCCCTTTCAGGCTCACTTCTCTAGTAGCTCTCTTTCGGCTCACCTCTCTTTGAGCCTTTTTTGCACAATTTTATTTTATTGCCTTAGAAAATAAAGCCCAAATAAAAAAAGAGAAAAAGAAATAAAAAAGGGTGAATACTAAAGGAAAATAAAAAAAGAAGGAGTCAAATCAAAAAAGAAATAAAAAAAAGGACCAAACAAAACTGAAAAGGTAAAGAAAAGAAATATATATACATACCTTGAAAGGGAAGGCCGCTTTTGCAAGCTTGGATTGTTGGTGGCCCCTTCAATTTTGGGTGGGTCCCTTGTTTTCTAGTTATTAAAATGAGATGAGAATAAAATCTCTTTGCTAATTTATTGCTTTTTGGGCCTATATCAGTGGGCTCAACAAAGAAAATTCTTCACTAGCATTTCATCTCCGGCAAATTCAAAAAATATCAGGACTCTCTAGTAAAAGACTTAATTTTTTCTCTCACAATTGATAGACTAGCAAGGAGAGTGGGGGAATCTGTTATGATAAGTTTGCCTTCCAACAAAACTTTGCCATATGGTTCCATCAACATACACATCAAGCACCCAATCCCTATTTCTTAAACACACTTGAGTATTAATCGAGTCGATTGCAAATATACCTTTACTCAAAATTATTCATAGAGGTCGAGCTTGAACTCAAGCTCAAACGAGTGCTAAAGGTATAACTTGAGTTTGGAACTCAAAAATTTGCCGGAGTTCGAGCTCCATTTGAGTTCCCTCAAAAGGAAGAAAAATGAGCTCGAATTGTTCTTGAGTTCGAGTAACTCAACTCATCTAAGAAGTACATTATGTAAGGCATTTTAGTAATTTTGTATATAATAAAAATTATATATATGCTCGAACAGCTCAATCAGAACTTAAGTAGAGTATATTTGCACTCGAGACTGGCTCGTCAAGTTGCTCAAGCTCGAGCAGTCTTGACTCAAGTTCGATCAAGTCGAGTTTTAGACAAACTTCTGGCAAAGATGGCATAGAATCCTGAATGCTACCATCTAGTCAGTCTTCCATGCAGTTAAATTCTCAAAAATGATAAAAGCTACCAAAAATCAAAAATTTTTTTCTAATTATGTAAATTTTTGAAAAGAAACCTATATTCCAACACAAATACACCACCAAAGATGAACACAAGAAAAAATTAACCATTTCTGAGAGAGCAGATAACAGATAATCAAACCATTGAAATTCACACAAACACACTTCCCAACCAAGAATGAAACATTATCATCAATGTTTTACCATATAACTAAAAATAAGAAAATTAATAACATAAAGAAAAACAACACTCCCTTGTTTTAATTGTTCATCAATCTTGCTATTCATCATCTTCTTCCACTCTTTCTTAAAACACTCCCTTGCAAGACCTAAAAAGTGAGAACTAATAAAGGAGAATTAGTCGTATTAGATTTAAAAAGAACCAAGAGCGGGTCGTATTCATTAAAAATTTATAATTAAGAGATTATCTAATCATATAAGAAAAATAACAGAGAAATGAGGCCTATTAAGTATGCCTGCACAATGATTAAGGAAGAAATTGTAATAGTACGATATTGAGAAGAAAGAAAGGGTCTAATCGTACTATATTATGACACAGTAAAGGAGATCTAATCCTACAGGATTAAGAACTAACAAAGTAGATCGAGTCATATCAGATTAAGAAATAGAACAGGAGTTCTTATAAAACTAAATCTCGTCTTAGCTGAAGATAAGAACTTAAAATGTGATTTGATTTGTCCAAATTAAGAACCATGAGTGATAACTATGCATAAAAGAATAAGAACTAAAATATAATATGATGGTTTTGAAGAAATAAGTGAGAAATGAGGCCAAGTGTACGTGCTTAATCGCAGTGGAAGGAGTTGTACTCGTTCGGTATTGAGAACTAAGAAAGGGGACAAATCGTACAAGGTTAAATACTAATAACTGGGATCAAGTCGCATATGATTAAGAAACAAGAAAGGAGTTCTCAACAAAGTACAAGTAGAAACATAATAAGTTCTAATAACTCATGATAACAACGTATAATGTGATTTAATTATGCTAGATAAAGAACCAAGAATCAGTTCAAATTGAAAAGAGTTTGAACAAAAGATGATTATCTAAACTTATTTGAAAAAGAACTGAGAAATGAAGCCAATTACACCTTGTATAATGACAAAGGAAGAAGTGATAATCGTACAATATTGAGAACTAAGAACATGCGACTAATCGAGAGCTATACAATGAACAACAAAAGGAGACATAACATATGCAATTCACAGAACAAAGAAAGGAGATTAGTCATGTAAGATTATGAAATATGAGAGGAGTTCCAATCATAGCACATTTGGAAAAGATATGAGATCAAATATCACAAGGTAAGAACATAAATATGTTTTAATAAGAATGGATTAAGAACCATGCGCTGGACCTATTCCTTGAAGATTTAGAACTAATACATCATCTAATAGCATTCGCAAAAGAATAGAGAAATGAGGCCGATCAAACTAGCTTTAAGAGTAAGGAAGAAGTTGCGATCGTTATATGTTGAGAGCCAAGAAATTGACTAACTGTTCTATGTTATGAATCGCAAAAGGAGAACACATGATAAAATATTAGGGAGATAATTAAGAAACTAGAAAGGTGATCTAATCGACATACTTGTTGAAAAGAAGAGAATATCTAATAACGGATTATAAGCCCCTAATACGTGACTTAGTTGGACTTGGACTAGATTGAGAACTATGTGTGGGACCTGGGCACAAAAGAATTAGATCAAATGAATGATCTAATCACATTCGAAAGAGAACGGAGGCAACTATATTAGCTTAATAACTAAGGAAGAAGTGTAATCGTAAGATATTGAGAACTAAGAAAGTCGACTAATCCTAATATATTGTGAGTTGCAAAAGAAGACACAATCAAACAAGATTGGGAACAAATAAAGGAGAAGCAGTCGTATCTGATTTAAGATGAACCAAGAGCGGGTCGTATTCATTAAAGATTTATAATTAAGAGATTATCTAATCGTATAAGAAAAAGAACTGAGACATGAGGCCTATTAATTATGCCTGCACAATGATTAAGGAAGAAATTGTAATGGTACGATATTGAGACGAAAGAAAGGGTCTAAACGTACTATATTATGACACTGTAAAGGAGATCTAATCGTACAGGATTAAGAACTAACAAAGTAGGTTGAGTCATATCAGATTAAGAAATACAACGTTGTTAGAGTTCTTATAAATGTAAATCTCGTAACTCAAGATATGAACTTCAAATGCGATTTGATTTGGCCAAATTAAGAACCATGATTGATAACTATGCATAAAAGAATAAGAACCAAAATATAATATGATGGTTTTGAAGAAATAACTGAGAAATGAGGCCAAGTATACGTGCTTAATCACAGTGAAGGTGTTGTACTCGTATGATATTGAGAACTAAGAAAGGGGGCAAATCGTACAAGATTAAATACTAATAACTGGGATCAAGTCGCATAAGATTAAGAAACAAGAAATGAGTTCTCAACACAGTACATGTAGAAACATAATAAGTTCTAATAACATATGATAACAACGTAAAATGTGACTTAATTATGCAAGATAAAGAACCAAGAATCAGTTCAAATTGAAAAGAGTTTGAACAAAAGATGATTATCTAACCTTATTTGAAAAAGAACTGAGAAATGAAGCCAATTACATCGTGTCTAATGACAAAGGAGGAAGTGATAATCAGTACAATATTGAGAACTAAGAAATGCGACTAATCGAGCTTTACAATGAACAACAAAAGGGGACATAACATATGCAATTCAGAACAAAGAAAGGACATTAGTCGTGTAAGATTATGAAATATGAGAGGAGTTCCAATCATAGCACATTTGGAAAAGATATAAGATCAAATTTCACAAGGTAAGGGCATAAATATATTTTAATTAGAATGGATTAAGAACCATGCGGCTGGACCAATTCCTTGAAGATTTAGAACTAATACATCATCTAATAGCGTTTGCAAAAGAATAGAGAAATGAGGCGCCAATCAAACTTGCTCCACGAGTAAGGAAGAAGTTGCGATCGTTCGATGTTATGAATCGCAAAAGGAGAACACATGATAAAATATTAGGGAGATAATTAAGAAACTATAAAGGAGATCTAATCGACATACATGATGAAAAGATAAGAATATCTGATAACGGATGATAAGCCCGTAATACGTGACTTAGTTAGACTAGATTGATGAACCATGTGTGGGACCTGTGCACAAAAGATTTAGATCAAATGAATGATCTAATCACATTCGAAAGAGAACGGAGGCAACTATATTAGTTAAATAACTAAGGAAGAAGTGTAATCATAAGCTATTGAGAACTAAGAAAGTCGACTAATCGTAATATATTGTGAGTCGCAAAAGGAGATACAATCAAACAAGATTGAGAACTAATAAAGGAGAAGTTGTCGTATTAGATTTAAAAAGAACCAAGAGTGGGTTGTATTTATTAAAGATTTATAATTAAGAGATTATTTAATCGTATAAGAAAAAGAACTGAGAAATGAGGTCTATTAATTATGCCTGCACAATGATTAAGGAAGAAATTGTAATAGTACGATATTGAGACGAAAGAAAAGGACTAATCGTACTATATTATGACACTGTAAAGGAGATCCAATCGTACAGGATTAAGAACTAACAAAGTAGGTGGACTCATATCAGATTAAGAAATACAACAGGAGTTCTTGTAAATGTTAGTAAATCTTGTAACTCAAGATATGAACTTAAAATGCGATTTGATTTGGCCAAATTAAGAACCATGAGTGATAACTATGCATAAACGAATAAGAACCAAAATATAATATGATGGTTTTGAAGAAATAACTGAGAAATGAGGCCAAGTATACGTGCTTAATCACAGTGGAAGGTGTTGTACTCGTATGATATTGAGAACTAAGAAAGGGGGCAAATCGTACAAGATTAAATAGTAATAACTGGGATCAAGTCGCATAAGATTCAGAAACAAGAAAGGAGTTCTCAACAAAGTACATGTAGAAACATAATAAGATCTAATAACTCATGATAACAACGTAAAATGTGATTTAATTATGCAGGATAAAGAAATTGAAAAGAGTTTGAACAAAACATGATTATCTAACCTTATTTGAAAAAGAACTGAGAAATGAAGCCAATTACATCTTGTATAATGACAAAGGAAGAAGTGATAGTCGTACAATATTGAGAACTAAGAAATGCGACTAATCCCTTTTCGATCGATCTTTACAATGAACAACAAAAGGAGACATAACATATGCAATTCACAGAACAAAGAAAGGAGATTAGTCGTGTAAGATTATGAAATATGAGAGGAGTTCCAATCATAGCACATTTGGAAAAGATATGAGATCAAATTTCACAAGGTAAGAACATAAATATGGTTTAATAAGAATGGATTAAGAACCATGCGCTGGACCTATTCCTTGAAGATTTAGAACTAATACACCTCTAATAGCATTTGCAAAAGAATAGAGAAATGAGGCCGATCAAACTTCCTTTACAAGCAAGGAAGAAGTTACGATCGTTCTATGTTATGAATCGCAATAGGAGAACACATGATAAAATATTAGGGAGATAATTAAGAAACTAGAATGGTGATCTAATCGACATACATGTTGAAAGGATAAGAATATCTAATAACAGATGATAAGCCCCTAATACGTGACTTAGTTAGATCTCTAGAATGAGAACCATGTGTGGGACCTGTGCACAAAAGATTTAGATCAAATGAATGATCTAATCGCATTCGAAAGAGAACGGAGGCAACTATATTAGCTTAATAACTAAGGAAGAAGTGTAATCGTGAGATACTGAGAACTAAGAAAATCGAGTAATCGTAATATACTGTGAGTCGCAAAAGGAGATACAATCAAACAAGATTGAGAACCAATAAAGGAGAAGTAGTCGTATTAGATATAAAAAAACCAAGAGCGGGTTGTATTCATTAAAGATTTATAATTAAGAGATTATCTAATCGTATAAGAAAAAGAACTTAGAAATGAGAACTATTAATTATGCCTGCACAATGATTAAGGAAGAAATTGCAATAGTACGATATTGAGAAGAAAGAAAGGGTCTAATCGTACTATATTATGACACAGTAAAGGAGATCTAATCCTACAGGATTAAGAACTAACAAAGTAGATCGAGTCATATCAGATTAAGAAATAGAACAGGAGTTCTTATAAAACTAAATCTCGTAGCTTAAGATAAGAACTTAAAATGGCAATTTGATTTGTCCAAATTAAGAACCATGAGTGATAACTATGCATAAAAGAATAAGAACTAAAATATAATATGATGGTTTTGAAGAAATAAGTGAGAAATGAGGCCAAGTGTACGTGCTTAATCGCAGTGGAAGGAGTTGTACTCGTACGGTATTGAGAACTAAGAAAGGGGACAAATCGTACAAGATTAAATACTAATAACTGGGATCAAGTAGCATATGATTAAGAAACAAGAAAGGAGTTCTCAACAAAGCACAAGTAGAAACATAATAAGTTCTAATAACTCATGATAACAACGTATAATGTGATTTAATTATGCTAGATAAAGAACCAAGAATCAGTTCAAATTGAAAAGAGTTTGAACAAAAGATGATTATCTAAACTTATTTGAAAAAGAACTGAGAAATGAAGCCAATTACACCTTGTATAATGACAAAGGAAGAAGTGATAATCGTAAAATATTGAGAACTAAGAAATGCGACTAATCGAGAGCAATACATATGATGAACAACAAAAGGAGACACAACATATGCAATTCACAGAACAAAGAAAGGAGATTAGTCGTGTAAGATTATGAAATATGAGGGGAGTTCCAATCATAGCACATTTGGAAAAGATATGAGATCAAATTTCACAAGGTAAGAACATAAATATGTTTTAATAAGAATGCATTAAGAACCATGCGCTGGACCTATTCCTTGAAGATTTAGAACTAAAACATCATCTAATAGCATTTGCCGCAGAATAGAGAAATGAGGCTGATCAAACTTGCTTCACAAGTAAGGAAGAAGTTGCGATCGCTCGATATTGAAAGCCAAGAAATTGACTAACTATTCTATGTTATGAATCGCAAAAGGAGAACACATGATAAAATATTAGGGAGATAATTAAGAAACTATAAAGGAGATCTAATCGACATACATGATGAAAAGATAAGAATATCTGATAACGGATGATAAGCCCGTAATACGTGACTTAGTTAGACTAGATTGAGAACCATGTGTGCGAGGCGCTGTGCACCAAAGATTTAGATCAAATGAATGATCTAATTACATTCGAAAGAGAACGGAGGCAACTATATTAGTTAAATAACTAAGGAAGAAGTGTAATCATAAGCTATTGAGAACTAAGAAAGTCGACTAATCGTAATATATTGTGACACGCAAAAGGAGATACAATCAAACAAGATTGAGAACTAATCTCTTTTAGAAGTAGTCGTATTAGATTTAAAAAGAACCAAGAGCGGGTCGTACTCATTAAAGATTTATAATTAAGAGATTATCTAATCGTATAAGAAAAAGAACTGAGAAATGAGGCCTATTAATTATGCCTGCACAATGATTAAGGAAGAAATTGTAATAGTACGATATTGAGAAGAAAGAAAGGGTCTAATCGTACTATATTATGACACAGTAAAGGACTTAAAATGCGATTTGATTTGGCCAAATTAAGAACCATGAGTGATAACTATGCATAAAAAAATAAGAACAAAAATATAATATGATGGTTTTGAAGAGTTCTTATCACAATAAGTGAGAAATGAGGCCAAGTATACGTGCTGAATCGCAGCGGATGGAGTTGTACTCGTACGATATTGTGAACTAAGAAAGGGGGACAAATCGTACAAGAATAAATACTAATAACTGGAATCAAGTCGCATAAGATTAAGAATCAAGAAAGGAGGTCTCAACAAAGTACATGTAGAAACATAATAAGTTCTAATAACTCATGATAACAACATATAAAGGGATACAATTATGCTAGACAAAGAACCAAGAATCAGTTCAAATTTAAAAAGAGTTTGAACAAAAGATGATTATCTAACCTTATTTGAAAAAGAACTGAGAAATGAAGCCAATTACACCTTGTATAATGACAAAGGAAGAAGTGATAATCGTACAATATTGAGAACTAAGAAATGCGACTAATCGAGCTATACATTGAACAACAAAAGGAGACATAACATATGCAATTCACAGAACAAAAAAAGGAGATTAGTCGTGTAAGATTATGAAATATGAGGGGAGTTGCACAATCATAGCACATTTGGAAAAGATATGAGATCAAATTTCACAAGGTAAGAACATAAATATGTTTTAATAAGAATGGATTAAGAACCATGCGCTGGACCTATTCCTTGAAGATTTAAAACTAATACATCATCTAATAGCATTCGCAAAAGAATAGAGAAATGAGGCCGATCAAGCTAGCTTTAAGAGTAAGGAAGAAGTTGCGATCGTTATATGTTGAGAGCCAAGAAATTGACTAACTGTTCTATGTTATCAATCGCAAAAGGAGAACACATGATAAAATATTAGGGAGATAATTAAGAAACTAGAAAGGAGATCAAATCGACATACACGTTGAAAAGATAAGAATATCTGATAACGGATGATAAGCCCCTAATACGTGACTCAGTTAGACTAGATTGAGAACCATTTGTGGGATCTGTGCACAAAAGATTTAGATCAAATGAATGATCTAATCAAATTCGAAAGAGAACGGAGGCAACTATATTAGTTTAATAACTAAGGATAGAAGTGTAATCGTAAGAAATTGAGAACTTAGAAAGTCGACTAATCCTAATATATTGTGAGTCGCAAAAGGAAATACAATCAAACAAGATTGAGAACTAATAAAGGAGAAGTTGTCGTATTATATTTAAAATGAACCAAGAGCGGGTCGTATTCATTAAAGATTTATAATTAAGTGATTATCTAATCGTACAAGAAAAAGAATTGAGAAATGAGTCCTATTAATTATGCCTGCACATTGATTAAGGAAGAAATTGTAATAGTACGCTATTGAGACGAAAGAAAGGGTCTAATCGTACTATATTATGACACAGTAAAGGAGATCTAACCATACAGCATTAAGAACTAACAAAGTAGGTCGAGTCATAACAGATTAAGAAATACAACAGGAGTTCTTACAAAAGTAAATCTCGTAACTCAATATAAGAACTTAAAATGCGATTTGATTTGGCCAAATTAAGAACCATGAGTGATAACTATGCATAAAAGAATAAGAACTAAATCTATATAATATGATGGTTTTGAAGAAATCAGTGAGTAATGAGGCCAAGTATACGTGCATAATCACAGTGGAAGGAGTTGTACTCATACGATATTGTGAACTAAGATAGGGGGCAAATCGTACAAGATTAAATACTAATAACTAGGATCAAGTCGCATAAGATAAAGAAACAAGAAAAGGAGTTCTCAACGAAGTACATGTAGAAACATAATAAGTTCTAATAACTCATGATAACAACGTAAAATGTGATTTAATTATGCTAGATTAAGACCAAGAATCCGTTCAAATTGAAAAAGAGAACATGATTATCTAACCTTATTTGAAAAAGAACTGAGAAATGAAGCCAATTACACCTTGTATAACGACAAAGGAAGAAGTGATAATCGTACGATATTGAGAACTAAAAATACGACTAATTGAGAGCTACACAATGAACAACACAAGGAGACATAACATATGCAGTTCACTGAACAAAGAAAGGAGATTAGTCGTGTAAGATTATGTGTAAATATGAGAGGAGTTCCAATCATAGCACATTTGGAAAAAAGATATGAGATCAAATTTCACAAGGTATGAACATAAATATGTTTTAATAAGAATGGATTAAGAAGCATGCGCTGGACCTATTCCTTGAAGATTCAGAACTAATACATCATCTAATAGCATTTGCAAAAGAATAGAGAAATGAGGCCGATCAAACTTGCCTTACGAGTAAGGAAGAAGTTGCGATCGTTCTATGTTATGAATCACAAAAGAATAACACATGATAAAATATTAGGGAGATAATTAAGAAACTAGAATGGTGATCTAATCGACATACATGTTGAAAAGATAAGAATATCTAATAACGGATGATAAGCCCCTAATACGTGACTTAGTTAGACTAGATTGAGAACCATGTGTGGGACCTGTGCACAAAAGATTTAGATCAAATGAATGATCTAATCGCATTCGAAAGAGAATGTAGGCAACTATATTGGCTTAATAACTAAGGAAGAAGTGTAATCGTATCAATAAGATAGTGAGAGCTAAGAAAGTCGAGTAATCGTAATATATTGTGAGTCGCAAAAGGAGATACAATCAAACAAGATTGAGAAAGAATAAAGGACAAGTAGTCGTATTAGATTTAAAATGAACCAAGAGCGGGTCGTATTCATTAAAGATTTATAATTAAGAGATTATCTAATCTTATAAGAAAAAGAATTGAGAAATGAGGCCTATTAATTATGCCTGCACAATGATTAAGGAAGAAATTGTAATAGTACAATATTGAGAAGAAAGAAAGGGTCAAATCGTAGTATATTATGAAACTATAAAGGTGATCTAAATCTTACAGGATTAAGAACTAACAAAGTGGATCGAGTCATATCATTTTAAGAAATGGAACAAGAGTTATTATAAAAGCAAATCTTGTAACTCAAGATAAGAACTTAAAATGCGATTTGATTAGGCCAATTAAGAGCCATGAGTGATAACTATGCGTAAAAGAATAAGAACTAAAATATAATACGATGGATCTAGATTTTTGAAGAAATAAGTGAGAAAGGAGGCCAAGTATACGTGCTTAATCGCAGTGGAAGGAGTTGTACTCGTACGATATTGAGAACTAAGAAAGGGGACAAATCGTACAAGATTAAATACTAATAACTGGGATCAAGTCGCATAAGATTAAGAAACAAGAAAGGAGTCTCAACAAAGTACATGTAGAAACATAATAAGTTCTAATAACTCATGATAACAACTTATAATTTGATTTAATTATGCTAGATAAAGAACCAAGAATCAGTTCAAATTTAAAAAGAGTTTGAACAAAAGATGATTATCTAACCTTATTTGAAAAAGAACTGAGAAATTATGCCTATTACACCTTGTATAATGACAAAGGAAGAAGTGATAATCGTACGATATTGAGAAGTAACAAATGCGACTAATCGAGATCTACACAATGAACAACACAAGGAGACATAACATATGCAGTTCACTGAACAAAGAATGGAGATTAGTCGTGTAAGATTATGAAATATGAGGGAGTTCCAATCATAGCACATTTGGAAAAGATATGAGATCAAATTTGACAAGGTAAGAACATAAATATGTTTTAATAAGAATGGATTAAGAACCATGCGCTGGACCTATTCCTTGAAGATTTAGAACTAATACATCATCTAATAGCATTTGCAACAGAATAGAGAAATGAGGCCGATCAAACTTGCTTTACGAGTAAGGAAGAAGTTGCGATCGTTCGATATTGAGAGCCAAGAAATTGACTAACTGTTATATGTTATGTATCGCAAAAGGAGAACACATGATAAAATATTAGGGAGATAATTAAGAAACTAGAAAGGAGATCTAATCGACATACATGTTGAAAAGATAAGAATATCTGATAACGGATGATAAGCCCCTATTACGTGACTTAGTTAGACTAGATTGAGAACCATGTGTAGGACCTGTGCACAAAAGATTTAGATCAAATGAATGATCTAATCACATTCGAAAGAGAACGGAGGCAACTATATTAGTTTAATGTAAACTAAGGAAGAAGTGTAATCGTAAAATATTGAGAACTAAGAAGTCGACTAATCCAAATATATTGTGAGTCGTAAAAGGAGATACATTCAAACAAGATTGAGAACTATTAAAGAAGAAGTAGTCGTATTAGATTTAAAAAGAACCAAGAGCGGGTCGTATTCATTAAAGATTTATAATTAAGAGATTGTCTTATCGTATAAGAAAAAGAACTGAGAAATGAGGCCTATTAATAATGCCTGCACAATGATTAAGGAAGAAATTGTAATAGTACGATATTGAGACGAAAGAAAGGGTCTAATCGTACTATATTATGACACTGTAAAGGATATATAAATCTTACAGGATTAAGAACTAACAAAGTAGATCGAGTCATTTCAGATTAAGAAATAGAACAGGAGTTCTTATAAAAGTAAATCTCGTAACTCCAAATAAGAACTTAAAATGCGATTCTGATTTGCCAAATTAAGAACCATGAGTGATAACTATGCATAAAAAATAAGAACTAAAATGTAATATGATGGTTTTGAAGAAATAAGTGAGAAATGAGGCTAAGTATACGTGCTTAATCGCTGTGGAAGGAGTTGTAGTCGTACGATATTGAGAACTAAGAAAGGGGGCAAATCGTACAAGAATAAATACAAATAACTGGGATCAAGTCGCAAAAGATTGAGAAACAAGAAAGGAGTTCTCAACAAAGTACATGTAGAAATATAACAAGTTCTAATAACTCATGATAACAACGTATAATGTGATTTAATTATGCAAGATTAAGAACCAAGGATTAGTTCAAATTGAAAAAGACTTTAACCAGTAGATGATTATCTAACCTTATTTGAAAAAGAACTGAGAAATGAAGCCAATTACACCTTGTATAATGACAAAGGAAGAAGTGATAATCGTACAATATTGAGAACTAAGAAATACGACTAATCGAGCTATGCAATGAACAACAAAAGGAGACATAACATATGCAATTCACATAACAAAGAAAGGAGATTAGTCGTACTTGTAAGTAAGATTATGAAATATGAGAGGAGTTCCAATCGTAACACATTTGGAAAAGATATGAGAAAAAATTTCACAAGGTAAGAACATAAAAATGTTTTAATAAGAATAGATTAAGAACCATGCACTAGACCTATTCCTTGAAGGTTTAGAACTAATACATCATCTAATAGCATTTGCAAAAGAATAGAGAAATGAGGCCGATCAAACTTGCCTTACAAGTAAGGAAGAAGTTGCGATCGTTCTATGTGATGAATCGCAAAAGGATAACACATGATAAAATATTGGGGAGATAATTAAGAAACTAGAATGGTGATCTAATCGACATACATGTTGAAAAAATAAGAATATCTAATAACAGATGATAAGCCCCTAATACGTGACTTAGTTAGACTAGATTGAAAACCATGTGTGGGACCTGTGCACAAAAGATTTAGATCAAATGAATGATCTAATCGCATTCGGAAGAGAACAGAGGCAACTATATTAGCTTAATAACTAAGGAAGAAGTGTAATCGTATGATATTGAGAACTAATAAAGTCGAGTAATTGTAATATATTGTGAGTCGCAAAAGGAGATACAATCAAACAAGATTGAGAACTAATAAAGGAGAAGTAGTCGTATTTGATTTAAAAAGAACCAAGAGTGGGTCGTATTAATTAAAGATTTATAATTAAAAGATTATCTAATCGTATAAGAAACAGAACTGAGAAATGAGGCCTATTAATTAGGCCTGCACAATGATTAAGGAAGAAATTGTAATAGTACGATATTGAGAAAAAAGAAAGGGTCTAATCGTACTATATTATGACACAGTAAAGGAGATCTAATCGAACAGGTTTAAGACCTAACAAAGTAGGTCGAGTCATATCAAATTAAGAAAATACAATAGGAGTTCTTATAAAAGTAAATCTCGTAACTCAAGATAAGAACTTAAAATGCAATTTGATTTGGCCAAATTAAGAACCATGAGTGATAACTGTGCATAAAAGAATAAGAACTAAAATATTTTCTAATATGATGGTTTTGAAGAAATAAGTGAGAAATGAGGCCAAGTATACGTGCTTAATCGCAGTGGAAGGAGTTGTACTCGTACGATATTGAGAAGTAAGAAAGGGGACAAATCGTACAAGATTAAATACTAATAACAGGGATCAAGTCGCATAAGATTAAGAAACAAGAAAGGAGTTCTCAACAAAGTACATGTAGAAACAAAATAAGTTCTAATCGCTCATGATAACAACGTAAAATGTGATTTAATTATGCCAGATTAAGAACCAAGAATCTGTTCAAATTGAACAAGATTTTGAACAAAACAAGATTATCTAACCTTATTTGAAAAAGAACTGAGAAATGAAGTCAATTACACCTTGTATACTGACAAAGGAAGAAGTGATAATCGTACAATATTGAGAACTAAGAAAGTCGAGTAATCGTAATATATTGTGAGTCGCAAAAGGAGACACAATCAAACAAGATTGGGAACTAATAAAGGAGAAGTAGTCGTATTAGATTTAATATAAATAACCAAGAGCGGGTCATATTCATTAAAGATTGATAATTAAGAGATTATCTAATTGTATAAGAAAATGAAACTGAGAAATGAGGCCAATTAATTATGCCTGCACAATGATTAAGAAAGAAATTGTAATAGTAGGATATTGAGAAGAAAGAAAGGGTCTAATCGTACTATATTATGACACAGTACCGGAGATCTAATCGTACAGGATTAAGAACTAACAAAGTAGAACGAGTCATATTAGATTAAGAAATAGAGCAGGAGTTCTGATACAAGTAAATCTCGTAACTTGTGATAAGAACTTAAAATGCGAGGAGTTCCAATCATAGCACGTTTGGAAAAGATATGAGATGAAATTTCACAAGGTAAGAACATAAATACGCTTTAATAAGAATTGATTAAGAACCACGCGTTGGACCTATTCCTCGAAGATTTAGAACTAATACATCATCTAATAGCATTTGCAAAAGAATAGAGAAATGAGGCTGATCAAACTTGCTTTACGAGCATAACGAAGAAGTTGCGATCGTTCGATATTGAGAGCCAAGAAATTGACTAACTGTTCTAAGAGAGGGGACAAATCGTACAAGATGAAATACTAATAACTGAGATCAAGTCGCATAAGATTAAGAAACAAGAAAGGAGTTCTCAACAATGTACATCTAGAAACATAATAAGTTCTAATAACTCATGATAACAACGTTTAATGTGATTTAATTATGCTAGATTCAGAACCAAGAATCAGTTGAAATTGAAAAAGACTTTGAACAACAGATGATTATCTAACCTTATTTGAAAAAGAACTGAGAAATGGAGCCAATTACACCTTGTATAATGACAAAGGAAGAAGTGATAATCGTACAATATCGAGAGCTAAGAAATGCGACAAATCGAGCTATACAATGAACAACAAAAGGAGACATAACATATGCAATTCACAGAACAAAGAAAGGTGATTAGTCGTGTAAGATTATGAAATATGAGAGGAGTTCCAATCATAGCACATTTGGAAGGAAAGATATGAGATCAAATTTCACAAGGTATGAACATAAATACGTTTTAATAAGAATGGATTAAGAACCATGCGCGGGACCTATTCCTTGAAGATTTAGAACTAATGCATCATGTAATAGCATTTGCAAAAGAATAGAAAAATGAGGCTGATCAAACTTGCTTTACGAGTAAGGAAGAAGTTGCGATCGTTCGATATTGAGAGCCAAGAAATTGACTAACTGTTCTATGTTATGAATCACAAAAGGAGAACACATGATAAAATATTAGGGAGATAATGAAGAAACTAGAAAGGTAATCTAATCGACATACATGTTGAAAAGATAAGAATATCTAATAACGGATGATAAGCCCCTAATACGTGACTTAGTTAGACTAGATTGAAAACCATGTGTCGATTACCTGTGCACAAAAGATTCAGATAAAATGAATGATCTAATCGCATTCGAAAGAGAACGGGGGCAACTATATTAGCTTAATAACTAAGGAAGAAGTGTAATCGTAAGATATTTGAGAACTAAGAAAGTCGACTAATCGTAATATATTGTGAGTCGTAAAAGGAGATACAATCAAACAAGATTGAGAACTAATAAAGGAGAAGTAGTCGTATTATATTTAAAAAGAAGCAAGAGTGGATCGTATTCATTAAAGATTTATTTTTAAAAGAATATCTAATCGTATAAGAAAAAGAACTGAGAAATGAGGCCTATTAATTTTGCCTGCACAACGATTAAGGAAGAAACCGTAATAGTACGATATTGAGAAGAAAGAAAGGGTCTAATCGTACTATATTATGACACAGTAAAGGAGATATAATCGTATAGGATTAAGAACTAACAAAGTATAACGAGTCATATCATATTAAGAAATAGAACAGGAGTTCTTGTAAAAGTAAATCTCGTAACTCAACATAAGAACTTAAAATGCGATTTGATTTGGCCAAATGAAGAACCATGAGTGATAACTATGCCTAAAAGAATAAGAACTAAAATATAATATGATGGTTTTGAAGATTGTGAATCAATAAGTGTGAAATGAGGCGAAGTATACGTGTTTAATTACAGTGGCTGGGGTTGTACTCGTACGATATTGAGAACTAAGAGAGGGGACAAATCGTACAAGATTAAATACTAATAACTGGGATCGCATAAGATTAAGAAACAAGAAAGGAGTTGTCAACAATGTACATCTAGAAACATAATAACTTCTAATAACTCATGATAACAACGTTAAATGTGATTTAATTATGCTAGATTAAGAACCATGAATCAGTTCAAATAGAAAAAGATTTTGAACAACAGATGATTATCTAACCTTATTTGAAAAAGAACTGAGAAATGAAGCCAATTACACCTTGTATAATGACAAAGGAAGAAGTGATAATCGCACAATATTGAGAGCTAAGAAATGCGACTAATCGAGCTATACAATGAACTACAAAAGGAGACGTAACATATGCAATTCACAGAACAAAGAAAGGTGATTAGTCATGTAAGATTATGAAATATGAGCGGAGTTCCAATCATAACACATTTATTTGAAAAAGAGTTGGAACAAAACATGATTATCTAACCTTATTTGAAAAAGAACTGAGAATTGAAGCCAATTACACCTTGTATAAAGACAATGGAAGAAATGATAATAGTACAATATTGAGAACTAAGAAATGCGACTAATCGAACTATACAATGAACAACAAAAGGAGACATAACATATGCAATTCACAGAACAAAGAAAGGAGATTAGTCGTGTAAGATGATGAAATATGAGAGGAGTTCCAATCATAGCACATTTGGAAAAGATATGAGATCAAATTTCACAAGGTAAGAACATAAATATGTTTTAGTAAGAATGGATTAAGAACCTTGCGCTGGACCTATTCGTTGAAGATTTAGAACTAATACATCACCTAATAGCATTTGCAAAAGAATAGAGAAATGAGGCCGATCAAACTTGCTTTGCGAGTAAGGAAGAAGTTGCGATCATTCGATATTGAGAGCCAAGAAATTGACTAACTGTTCTATGTTAGTGAATCGCAAAAGGAGAACACATGATAAAATATTATTAGGGGATAATTAAGAAACTAGAAAGGTGATCTAATCGACCTACATGTTGAAAAGATATGAATATCTAATAACGGATGGTAAGCCTCTAATACGTGCGTAGTTAGACTAGATTGAGAACCATGTGTGGGACCTGTGGTCAAAAGATTTTGATCCAATGAATGATCTAATAGCATTCGAAAGAGAACGGAGGCAACTATATCAGCTTAATAACTAACGAAGAAGAGTAATCGTAAGATATTGATAAATAAGAAAGTCGAGTAATCATAATATATTGTGAGTCGCAAAAGGAGATACAATCAAGCAAGATTAAGAACTAATAAAGGAGAACTAGTTGTATTAGATTTAAAAAGAACCAAGAGCGGGTCGTATTTATTAAAGATTTATAATTAAGACATTATCTAATCGTATAAGAAAAAGAACTGAGAAATGAGGCCTATTAATTATGCCTGCACAATGATTAAGGAAGAGAATTATAATAGTACGATATTGAGAATAAAGAAAGGGTCTAATCGTACTACATTATGACACAGTAAAGGAGATCTAATCGTACAGGATTAAAAATTAACAAAGTATATCGAGTTATATCAGATTAAGAAATAGAACAGGAGTTTTTACAAAGGTAAATCTGGTAACTCAAGAAAAGAAATTAAAATGCGATTTGATTTGGCCAAATTAAGAACCATGAGTGATAACTATGCATAAAAGAATAAGAACTAAAATATAATATGATGGTTTTGAAGAAATAAGTGAGAAATGAGCCCAAGTATACGTGGTTAATCATAATATCTTACGATTACACTTCTTCCTTAGTTATTAAGCTAATATAGTTGCCCCCGTTCTCTTTCGAATGCGATTAAATCATTCATTTGATCTAAATCTTTTGTACACAGGTCCCACACATGGTTCTCAATCTAGTATAACTAAGTCACATATTAGGGGTTTATCATCCGTTATTAGATATTCTTATCTTTTACAACATGTATGTCGATTAGATCACCTTTCAAGTTTCTTAATTATCTCCCTAATATTTTATCATGTGTTCTTCTTTTGCGATTCATAACATAGAACATTTAGTCAATTTCTTGGCTCTCAATATCGAACGATCGCAACTTCTTCCTTACTCGTAAAGCAAGTTTGATCGGCCTCATTTCTCTATTCTTTTGCAAATGCTATTAGACGATGTATTAGTTCTAAATCTTCAAGTAATAGGTCCAGCGCATGGTTCTTAATCCATTCTTATTAAAATATATTTTTGTTCTTACCTTGTGAAATTTGATCTCATATCTTTTCCAAATGTGCTATGATTGGAACTCCTCTTATATTTCAAATCTTACACGACTAATCTCATTTCTTTGTTCTGTGAATTGCATATGTGATGTCTCCTTTTGTTGTTCATTGTATATCTCGATTAGTCGCATTTCATAGATCTCGATATTGTACGATTATCACTTCTTCCTTTGTCATTATACAAGGACATCTAATGACATGTAATTGGCTTCGTTTCTCAGTTTTTTTCAAATAAGGTTAGATAATCTTCTTTTGTTCCAAGTCTTTTTCAATTTGAACTGATTCTTGGTTCTTAACCTAGCATAATTAATTCACATTTTACGTTGTTATCATGAGTTATTAGAACTTATTATGTTTCTACATGTACTTTGTCGAGAACTCCCTTCTTGTTTCTTAATCTTATACGACTTGATCCCAATTATTAGTATTTAATCTTGTACGATTTGTCCCCGTTCTTAGTTCCCAATATCGTACGAGTACAACTCCTTCCCATGTGATTAAGCACGTATACTTGGCCTCATTTCCCACGTATTTCTTTAAAACCATCATATTATATTTTAGTTCTTATTCTTTTATGCACAGTTGTCACTCATGGTTCTTAATTTGGCCAAATCAAATCGCATTTTGAGTTCTTATCTTGAGTTACGAGATTTACTTTTATATGAACTCCTGTTCTATTTCTTAATCTGATATGATTCGATCGATACTTTGTTGATTCTTAATCCTGTATGATTAGATCTCCTTTACTGTGTCATAATATAGTACGATTAGACCCTTTCTTTCTTCTCAATATCGTACTACTACGATTCTTTCCTTAATCATTGTGCCGGCATAATTAATAGGCCTCATTTCTCAGTTCTTTTTCTTATACGATTAGATAATCTCTTAATTATAAATATTTAATGAATACGACCCGCTCTTGGTTCTTTTTAAATCAATTACGACTACTTCTCCTCTATTAGTTCTCAATCTTGTTGGATTGTATCTCCTTTTGCGACTCACCATATATTACGATTGGTCGACTTACTTAGTTCTCAATATCTTACGATTACACTTCTTCCTTAGTTATTAAGCTAATATAGTTTCCCCCGTTCTTAGTTAAATCACATTATACGTTGTTATCATGAGTTATTAGAACTTGTTATGTTTCTACATGTACTTTGTTGAGAACTCCTTTCTTGTTTCTCAATCTTTTGCGACTTGATCCCACATGTTATTTGTATTTATTCTTGTACGATTTGCCCCCTTTCTTAGTTCTCAATATCGTACGACTACAACTCCTTCCACAGCGATTAAGCACGTATACTTAGCCTCATTTCTCACTTATTTCTTCAAAACCATCATATTACATTTTAGTTCTTATTTTTTATGCATAGTTATCACTCATGGTTCTTAATTTGGCAAATCAAATCGCATTTTAAGTTCTTATTTTGAGTTACGAGATTTACTTTTATAAGAACTCCTGTTCTATTTCTTAATCTGAAATGACTCGATCTACTTTGTTAGTTCTTAATCCTGTAATCGTAATATATTACTGTGTCTAAGAAAGTACGATTAACAAGATTAATATATTCAATGATCGGAAAAGGAGTTCTTCCTGAATCATTGTGCAGAGATTATTAATAGGCCTCATTTCTCAGTTCTTTTTCTTATACGATAAGACAATCTCTTAATTATAAATCTTTAATGAATCTTACCCGCTATTGGTTCTTAACAATTTAAATCTAATACGACTACTTCTCCTTTAATAGTTCTCAATCTGTGTTTGAATGTATCTCCTTTTGCGACTCACAATATATTTGGATTAGTCGACTTCTTAGCTCTCAATATTTTACGATTACACTTCTTCCTTAGTTATTAAACTAATATAGTTACCCCCGTTTTCTTTCGAATGCGATTAGATCATTCATTTGATCTAAATCTTTTGTGCACAGGTCTCACACATGGTTCTCAATCTAATCTAACTAAATCACGTATTAGGGGCTTATCATCTGTTATTAGATATTCTTATCTTTTCAACGTGTATGTCGATTTGATCACCTTTCTAGTTCTTAATTATCTCCCTAATATTTTGTCATGTGTTCTCCTTTTGCGATTAATAACATAGAACAGTTAGTCTATTTCTTGGCTCTCAATATCCAACGATCGCAACTTCTTCCTTACTCGTTAAGCAAGTTTGATCGGCCTCATTTCTCAATTCTTTTGCAAATGCTATTAGATGACATCTGAACCTGTATTAGTTCTAAATCTTCAAGGAATAGGTCCAGCGCATGGTTCTCAATCCATTCTTCTTTAAACTTATTTATGTTCTTACCTTGTGAAATTTTATCTCATATTTTTTCCAAATGTGCTATGATTGGAACTTCTCTCATGTTTCATATTCTTACACGACTAATCTCCTTTCTTTGTTCTTTGAATTGCATACGTGATGTCTCCTTTTGTGGTTCATTGTATTGCTCGATTGGTCGCATTTCTTAGTTCTCAATATTGTACGATTATCACTTCTTCCTTTGTCATTATACAAGGTGTAATTGTCTTCATTTTTCAGTTCTTTTCAAATTAGATTAGATAATCATGTTTTGTTCAAACTCTTTTTCAATTTGAACTGATTCTTGGTTCTTAATGTATCATAATTAAATCACATTTTATGTGGTTATCATGAGTTATTCGAACTTATTATGTTTTTAGGTGTACTTTGTTGAGAACTCCTTTCTTGTTTCTTAATCTTATGCGTAATGACTAATATCTCACTTATTTCTTCAAAACTGTCATATTATATTTCAGTTCCTATTCTTTTATGCATAGTTATCACTCATGGTTCTTAATTTGGCCAAATCAAATCGCATTTTAAGTTCTTATCTTGAGTTACGAGAACTACTTTTATCTTATGTATAATTCTATTTCTTAATCTGATATGACTCGATCTACTTTGTTAGTTCTTAATCCTGTACGATTAGATCTCCTTTACTGTGTCATAATATAGTACGATTAGACCCTTTCTTTCTTCTCAATATCGTACTATTACAATTTCTTCCTTAATCATTGTGCAGGCATAATTAATAGGCCTCATTTCTCAGTTCTTTTTCTTATACGATTAGATAATCTCTTAATTATAAATCTTTAATGAATACGAGCCCGCTCTTGGTTTTTTCTTTTTAAATGTAATACGACTACTTCTCCATTATTAGTTCTCAATGTTGTTTGATTGTATCTCCTTTTGCGACTCACAATATATTACGATTAGTCGACTTTCTTAGTTCTCAATATCTTACGATTACACTTCTTCCTTAGTTATTAAGCTAATATAGTTTCCCCCATTCTCTTTCAAATGCGATTAGATTATTCATTTGATCTAAATCTTTTGTGCAAAGGTCCCACACATGGTTCTCAATCTAGTATAACTAAGTCACATATTAGGGGCTCATAATCCGTTATTAGATATTCTTATCTTTTCAACATGTATGTCAATTAGATCACCTTTCTAGTTTCTTAATTATCTCCCTAATATTTTATAAAATGTGCTTTAGATGCTAGATTCATAACATGGAACATTTAGTCAATTTCTTGGCTCTCAATATCGAACGATCGCAACTTCTTCCTTACTCTTAAAGCAAGTTTGATCGGCCTCATTTCTCTATTCTAGAGATTTTTGCAAATGCTATTAGATGATGTATTAGTTCTAAATCTTCACATAATAGGTCCAGAGGATGGTTCTTAATCCATTCTTATTAAAACATATTTATGTTCTTACCTTGTGAAATTTGATCTAATATCTTTTCCAAATGTGCTATGATTGGAACTCCTCTTATATTTCATAATCTTACAAGACTAGTCTCACACATCTTTGTTCTGTGAATTGCATATGTGATGTCTCCTTTTGTTGTTCATTGTGTAGCTCAATTAGTCGCATTTCTTAGTTCTCAATATTGTACGATTATCACTTCTTCCTTCGTCATTATACAAGGTGTAATTGGCTTCATTTCTCAGTTGTTTTTCGAATAAGGTTAGATAATCATGTTTTGTTCAAACCCTTTTTCAATTTGAACTGATTCTTGGTTCTCAATCTAGCATAATTAAATCACATTTTACGTTGTTATCATGAGTTATTAGAACTTATTATGTTTCTACATGTACTTTGTGGAGAACTCCTACACTAATTCTAGTTTCTTAATCTTATGCAACTTGATCCCAATTATTAGTATTTAATCTTGTACGATTTGTCCCCTTTCTAAGTTACCAATATCGTACGAGTACAACTCCTTCCCATGTGATTAAGCACGCATACTTGGCCTCATTTCTCACGTATTTCTTCAAAACTATCATATTATATTTTAGTTCTTATTCTTTTATGCACAGTTGTCACTCATGGTTCTTAATTTGGCCAAATCAAATCGCATTTTAAGTTCTTATCTTGAGTTACGAGATTTATTTTTACATGAACTCCTGTTCTATTTCTTAATCTGATATGACTCGATCTACTTTGTTGATTCTTAATCCTGTATGATTAGATCTCCTTTACTGTGTCATAATATAGTACGATTAGACCCTTTCTTTCTTCTCAATATCGTACTACTACGATTCTTTCCTTAATCATTGTGCCGGCATAATTAATAGGCCTCATTTCTCAGTTCTTTTTCTTATACGATTAGATAATCTCTAAAATAAATAATTATAAATATTTAATGAATACGACCCGCTCTTGGTTCTTTTTAAATCAATTACGACTACTTCTCCTCTATTAGTTCTCAATCTTGTTGGATTGTATCTCCTTTTGCGACTCACCATATATTACGATTGGTCGACTTACTTAGTTCTCAATATCTTACGATTACACTTCTTCCTTAGTTATTAAGCTAATATAGTTTCCCCCATTCTCTTTCAAATGCGATTAGATTATTCATTTGATCTAAATCTTTTGTGCAAAGGTCCCACACATGGTTCTCAATCTAGTATAACTAAGTCACATATTAGGGGCTCATAATCCGTTATTAGATATTCTTATCTTTTCAACATGTATGTCAATTAGATCACCTTTCTAGTTTCTTAATTATCTCCCTAATATTTTATCATGTGTGCTTTTTTTGCGATTCATAACATGGAACATTTAGTCAATTTCTTGGCTCTCAATATCGAACGATCGCAACTTCTTCCTTACTCTTAAAGCAAGTTAGGATATTGATCGGCCTCATTTCTCTATTCTTTTGCAAATGCTATTAGATGATGTATTAGTTCTAAATCTTCACGTAATAGGTCCAGAGCATGGTTCTTAATCCATTCTTATTAAAACATATTTATGTTCTTACCTTGTGAAATTTGATCTCATATCTTTTCCAAATGTGCTATGATTGGAACTCCTCTTATATTTCATAATCTTACATGACTAGTCTCATTTCTTTGTTCTGTCTAATTGCACTAGAATGATGACTAAGATTAAATGTTCATTGTAAGGAGCATACAATTAGCAACTGTCTCTTATATAACATCTAGATGTGTATAATTATGGGACACTTCTATAATTAATTCTAGAGGTGTAACTTCAGACAGATATTAGCTTAATAACTATTGAGAGCTGTCTCTTATACACTTTTGAATTTGAACTGATTCTTGGTTCTCAATCTAGCATAATTAAATCACATTTTACGTTGTTATCATGAGTTATTAGAACTTATTATGTTTCTACAAAAATGTACTTTGTGGAGAACTCCTTTCTAGTTTCTTAATCTTATGCAACTTGATCCCAATTATTAGTATTTAATCTTGTACGATTTGTCCCCTTTCTAAGTTACCAATATCGTACAGTACAACTCCTTAGATGTGTATAAGCACGCAGACTTGGTACAATTTCTCACGTAATTTCTTCAAATACTATCATATTATAAGAAAGTTCTTATAATTTAATTATGATACATTGTCACTAAGAATACAATTTGAAGAAAGAATCAAATCGTAGATCGAGTACTAGATTGAGACGAGATGAATTTTTACATGAACTCTTATACACATCTAGATACTGTATAAGAGACAGATACAGGATTAAGAATCAACAAATAGATCTGAGACAGATTAGATCTCCTTTAAAGGGTCATAATATAGTACGATTAGACCCTTTCTTTCTTCTCAATATCGTACTACTGTCTCTTATCACTCTAGATCATTGTGCCGGCATAATTAATAGGCCTCATTTCTCAGTTCTTTTTCTTATACGATTAGATAATCTCTTAATTATAAATATTTAATGAATACGACCCGCTCTTGGTTCTTTTTAAATCAATTACGACTACTTCTCCTCTATTAGTTCTCAATCTTGTTGGATTGTATCTCCTTTTGCGACTCACCATATATTACGATTGGTCGACTTACTTAGTTCTCAATATCTTACGATTACACTTCTTCCTTAGTTATTAAGCTAATATAGTTTCCCCCGTTCTCTTTCGAATGCGATTAGATCATTCATTTGATCTAAATCTTTTGTGCACAGGTCTCACACATGGTTCTCAATCTAATCTAACTAAATCACGTACTAGGGGCTTATCATCCGTTATTAGATATTCTTATCTTTTCAACATGTATGTCGATTTGATCACCTTTCTAGTTCTTAATTATCTCCCTAATATTTTGTCATGTGTTCTCCTTTTGCGATTAATAACATAGAACAGTTAGTCAATTTCTTGGCTCTCAATATCCAACGATCGCAACTTCTTGACCTTACTCGTAAAGCAAGTTTGATCGGCCTCATTTCTCAATTCTTTTGCAAATGCTATTAGATGATGTATTAGTTCTAAATCTTCAAGGAATAGGTCCAGCGCATGGTTCTCAATCCATTCTTCTTTAAACTTATTTATGTTCTTACCTTGTGAAATTTCATCTCATATCTTTTCCAAATGTGCTATGATTGGAACTTCTCTCATGTTCAATATTCTTACACGACTAATGTCCTTTCTTCGTTCTGTGAATTGCATATGTTATGTCTCCTTTTGTGGTTCATTGTATAGCTCGATTGGTCGCATTTCTTAGTTCCCAATATTGTAAGATTATCACTTCTTCCTTTGTCATTATACAAGGTGTAATTGTCTTCATTTCTCAATTCTTTTCAAATTAGGTTAGATAATCATGTTTTGTTCAAATTCTTTTTCAATTTGAACTGATTCTTGGTTCTTAATGTATCATAATTAAATCACATTTTATGTGGTTATCATGAGTTATTGCAGTAGTACAAGAAAGACTGTGATCAAGCACGTCTACTTGGCCTTATTTCTCACTTATTTCTTCAAAACCATCATATTATATTTTAGTTCCTATTCTTTTATGCATAGTTATCACTCATGGTTCTTAATTTGGCCAAATCAAATCGCATTTTAAGTTCTTATCTTGAGTTACGAGATTGACTTTTACAAGAACTCCTGTTCTATTTCTTAATCTGATATGACTCGATCTACTTTGAAAGTTCTTAATCTATACGATATTGAGAATAAGAACTGTGTCATAATATAGTACGATTGGACCCTTTCTTTCTTCTCAATGATCGTACTATTACGATTTCTTCCTTAATCATTGTGCAGGCATGATTAATAGGCCTCATTTCGATAAATCTCAGTTCTTTTTCTTATACGATTAGATAATCTCTTAATTATAAATCTTTAATGAATACGACCCACTCTTGGTTCTTTTTAAATCTAATACGACTACTTCTCCATTATTAGTTCTCAATGTTGTTTGATTGTATCTCCTTTTGCGACTCACAATATATTACGATTAGTCGACTTTCTTAGTTCTCAATATCTTATGATTAAACTTCTTCCTTAGTTATTAAGCTAATATAGTTTCCCCCGTTCCCTTTCGAATGCGATTAGATCATTCATTTGATCTAAATCTTTTGTGCACAGGTCCCACACATTGTTCTCAGTCTAGTATAACTAAGTCACATAATAGGGGCTTATCATCCGTTATTAGATATTCTTATCTTTTCAACATGTATGTCGATTATATCACCTTTCGAGTTTCTTAATTATCTCCCTAATATTTTATCATGTGTTCTTATTTTGCAATTCATAACATAGAACATTTAGTCAATTTTTTGGCTCTCAATATCGAACGAATATCGCAACTTCTTCCTTACTCGTAAAGCAAGTTTGATCGGCCTCATTTCTCTATTCTTTTGCAAATGCTATTAAATGATGTATTAGTTCTAAATCTTCAAGGAATAGGTCCAGCGGAAGGTTCTTAATCCATTCTTATTAAAACATATTTATGTTCTTACCTTGTGAAATTTGATCTCATATCTTTTCCAAATGTGCTATGCCTGGAACTCCTCTCATATTTCATAATCTTACACGACTAATCTCATTTCTTTGTTCTGTGAATTGCATATGTTATGTCTCCTTTTGTTGAAATTGTATAGCTCGATTGGTCGCATTTCTTAGTTCTCAATATTGTACTATTATCACTTCTTCCTTTGTCATTATACAAGGTTTAATTGGCTTCATTTCTATGTTCTTTTTCAAATGAGGTTAGATATTCATCTTTTGTTCAAACTCCTTTTCAATTTAAACTGATTCTTGGTTCTCAATCTAGCATAATTAAATCACATTTTGCGTTGTTATTATCATTTGATATTTGAACATATTATCTTTCTACATGTACTTTGTTGAGAACTCCTTTCTTGTTTCTTAATCTTATGTGACTTGATCCCATTTATTAGTATTTAATCTTGTGCGATTTGTCCCCTTTCTTAGTTCTAAATATCGTATGTGTACAACTCCTTCCACTGTGATTAAGCACGTATACTTGGCCTCATTTCTGACTTATTTCTTGCAAACCGTCATATTATGTTTTAGTTCTTATTCTTTTATGCATAGTCATCACTGATAGTTCTTAATTTGGCCAAATCAAATCGCTTTTTAAGTTCTTATCTTGAGTTACTAGATTTACTATTATAAGAACTCCTGTTCTATTTCTTAATCTGATATGATTCGATCTACTTTGTTAGTTCTTAATCCTGTACGATTAGATCTCCTTTACTGTGTCATAATATAATACGATTAGACCCTTCGTGTCTTCTCAATATCGTACTATTACGATTTCTTCCTGAATCATTGTGCAGCATTGCATAATTAATAGGCCTCATTTCTCAGGTCTTTTTCTTATACGATTAGATAATCTCTTAATTATAAATCTTTAATGTATGCGACCCGCTCTTGCTTCTTTTTAAATCTAATACGACTACTTCTCCTTTATTAGTTCTCAATCGTGTTTGATTGTATTTCCTTTTGCGACTCACAATATATTACGATTAGTCTACTTTCTTAGTTCCCAATATCTTACGATTACACATTTCCATAGTTATTAAGCTAATGTAGTTGCCCCCGTTCTCTTTCGAATGCAATTAGATCATTCATTTGTTCTAAATCTTTTGTGCACAAGTCCCACACATTGTTCTAAATCTAGCCTAACTAAGTCACGTGTTAGGAGCTTACAATCCGTTATTAGATATTCTTATCTTTTCAACATATATGTCGATTAGATCACCTTTGTAGTTTCTTAATTATCTCCCTAATATTTTAACATGTGTTCTCCTTTTGCGATTTATAACATAGAACAGTTAGTCAATTATCTCTTGGCTACAATATCGAACGATCGCAACTTCTTCCTTACTCGTAAAGCAAGTTTGATTGGCCTCATTTCTATATTCTACTGCAAACGCTATTTGATGATGTATTAGTTCTAAATCTTCAGGGAATAGGCCCAGCCGCATGGTTCTTAATCCATTCTTATTAAAACATATTTATGTTCTTACCTTGTGAAATTTGATCTCATATCTTTTCCAAATGTGCAATGATTGCAACTCCTCTTATATTTCACAATCTTACACGACTAATCTCCTTTCTTTGTTCTGAATTGCATATGTTATGTCTCCTTTTGTTGTTCATTGTATATCTCGATTAGTCGCATTTCATAGATCTCGATATTGTGCGATTATCACTTCTTCCTTTGTCATTATGCAAGGTGTAATTGGCTTCATTTCTCAGTTCCTTTTCAAATTAGGTTAGATAATCATGTTTTGTTCAAAGTCTTTTTCAATTTGAACTGATTCTTGGTTCTTAACCTAGCATAACGAATTAATTCACATTTTACGTTGTTATCATGAGTTATTAGAACGTATTATGTTTCTACATGTACTTTGTTGAGAACTCCTTTTTTGTTTCTTAATCTTATGCGACTTGATCCAAGTTATTGGTATTTAATCTTGTACGATTTGTCCCCTTTCTTAGTTCTCAATATCGTACGAGTACAGCTCCTTCCACTTTGATTCAGCACGTATAGTTGGCCTCATTTCTGACTTATTTCTTCAAAACCATCATATTATATTGTAGTTCTTATTCTTTTATGCATAGTCATCACTGATGGTTCTTAATTTGGCCAAAAATAATCGCATTTTAAGTTCTTATCTTGAGATATGAGATTTACTTTTATAAGAACTCATGTTCTATTTCTTAATCTAATATGACTCGATCATTTTGTTAGTTCTTAGTCATGTACGATTAGATCTCCTTTACTGTGTCATAATATAGTATGATTAGACCCTTTCTTTCTTCTCAATATCGTACTATTACAATTTGATGAAGACTTCCTCAATCATTGTGTTCGCATAATTAACAGGCTTCATTTCCCAGTTCTTTTTCTTATACGATTATATAATCTTTTAATTATAAATCTTTAATGAATACGACCCGCTCTTGCTTCTTTTTAAATATAATACGACTTCTCCTTTATTAGTTCTCAATCTTGATTGATTGTATCTCCTTTTGCGACTCACAATATATTACGATTAGTCGACTTTCTTAGTTCTCAATATCTTACGATTACACTTCTTCCTTAGTTATTATGCTAATACGGTTGCCACCGTTGTCTTTCGAATGTGATCAGATCATTCATTTGATCTAAATCTTTTGTGCACAGGTCCCACACATGGTTCTCAATCTAGTCTACCTAAGTCACGGATTAGGGGCTTATCATCCGTTATTAGATATTCTTATCTTTCAACATCTATGTCGATTAGATCACCTTTCTAGTTTCTTAATTATCTCCCTAATATTTTATCATGTATTCTCCTTTTGTGATTCATATAATTGATAGAATAGTTAGTCAATTTCTTGGCTCTCAATATCGAACGATCGCAACTTCTTCCTTACTCCTAAAGCAAGTTTGATTGGCCTCATTTCTCTATTCTTTTGCAAATGCTATTTAGATGATGTATTAGTTCTAAATCTTCAAGGAATAGGTCCAGCCGCATGGTTCTTAATCCATTCTTATTAAAACATATTTATGTTCTTACCTTGTGAAATTTGATCTCATATCTTTTCCAAATGTGCTAGGAATAAAACTCCGCTCATATTTCATAATCTTACACGACTAATCTCCTTTCTTTGTTCTGAATTGCCTATGTTATGTCTCCTTTTGTTGTTCATTGTATAGCTCGATTTGTCGCATTTCTTAGTTCTCAATATTGTACGATTATCACTTCTTCCTTAGTCATTATACAAGGTGTAATTGGCTTCATTTCTCAGTTCTTTTTCAAACAAGGTTAGTTAATCATGTTCCCTTTTTCAATTTGAACTGATTCTTGGTTCTCACAATGAATCTAGCATAATTAAATCACATTTTACGTTGTTATGATGAGTTATTAGAACTCATTATGTTTCTACATGTACTTTGTAGAGAACTCCTTTCTTGTTTCTTAATCTTTTGAGACTTGATCCCTGTTATTAGTATTTAATCTTGTACGATTTGCCCCCTTTCTTAGTTCTTAACAACAATATTGAGAACATGTATGTCGATTGGATCACCTTTCTAGTTTCTTAATTATCTCCCTAATGTTTTATCATGTGTTCTTTTTTTGTGATTTATAACATAAAACAGTTAGTCAATTTCTTGGCTCTCAATATCGAACGATCGCAACTTCTTCCTTACTCGTAAAGCAAGTTGGATCGGCCTCATTTCTCTATTCTTTTGCAAATGCTATTAGATGATGTATTAGTTCTAAATCTTCAAGGAATCGGTCTAGCGCATGGTTCTTAATCCATTCTTCTTAAAACATATTTATGTTCTTACCTTGTGAAATTTGATCTCATATCTTTTCAACAAATGTGCTATGATTGGAACTCCTCTCATGTTTCACAATCTTACACGAATAATCTCCTTTCTTTGTTCTGTGAATTGCATATGTTATGTCTCCTTTTGTTGTTCATTGTATAGCTCGATTGGTCGCAATTCTTAGTTCTCAATATTGTACGATTATCACTTCTTCCTTTTTCATTATACAAGGTGTAATTGGCTTCATTTCTCAGTTCTTTTTCAAATAAGGTTAGATAATCATGTTTTGTTCAAACTCTTTTCCAATTTGAACTCATTCTTGGTTCTCAATCTAGGATAATTAAATCACATTTTACGTTGTTATCTGAGTTATTTGAACTTATAATTTTTCTACATCTACTTTGTTGAGAACTCCTTTCTTGTTTCTTAATCTTATGCGACTTGATCCCAGTTATTAGTATTTAATCTTGTACGATTTGTCCACTTTCTTAGTTCCCAATATCGTACGAGTACAACTCCTTCCCATGTGATTAAGCACATATCCTTGTAAAGATAGACTGCCTCATTTCTCACTTATTTCTTCAAAACCATCATATAAAATTTTAGTTCTTATTCTTTTATGCACAGTTGTAACTCATGGTTCATAATTTGGCCAAATCAAATCGCATTTAAGTTCTTATCTTGAGTTACGAGATTTACTTTTATAAGCATTCCTGTTCTATTTCTTAATCTGATATGACTCGATCTACTTTGTTAGTTCTTAATCCTATACAATTAGATCTCCTTTACTGTGTCATAATATAGTACGATTAGACCATTTCTTTCTTCTCAATATTGTACTATTACGGTTTCTTCCTTAATCATGGTGAAGGCATAATTAATAGGCCCCATTTCTCAGTTCTTTTTCTTATACGATTAGATAATCTCTTAATTATAAATCTTTAATGAATACGACCCGCTCTTGGTTCTTTTTAAATCTAATACGACTACTTCTCCTTTATTAGTTCTCAATCGTGTTTGATTGTATCTCATATTGCGACACACAATATATTATGATTAGATCGACTTTCTTAGTTCTCAATATCTTACGATTACACTTCTTCCTTAGTTATTAAGCTAATGTAGTTGCCCCCGTTCTCTTTCGAATGCGATTAGATCACTCATTAGATCTAAATCTTTTGTGCACAAGTCCCACACATGGTTCTCAATCTAGCCTAACTAAGTCACGTATTAGGGGCTTATCATCCGTTATAAGATATTATTAATTCTTCAACATGTATGTCGATTAGATAACCTTTCTAATTTCTTAATTTTCTCCCTAATATTTTATCATGTGTTGTTCTCCCTGTGCGATTCATAACATAGAACAGCTAGTCAATTTCTTGGCTCTCAATATTGAATGGTCGTAACTTCTTCCTTACTCGTAAATCAAGTTTGATCGTCCTCATTTCTCTATTCTTTTACAAATGCTATTAGATAATGTATTACTTCTAAATCTTCAAGGAATAGGTCCAGTGCATGGTTCTTAATCCATTCTTATTAAAACATGTTCATGTTCTTACCTCTGTGAAATTTGATTTCAAATCTTTTCCAAATGTGCTATATTGGAACTCCTTTCATATTTCATAATCTTACACGACTAATCTCATTTCTTTGTTCTGTGAATTGCATATGTTATGTCTCCTCTTGTTGTTCATTGTATAGCTCGATTAGTCGCATTTCTTTGTTCTCAATATTGTACGATTGTCACTTCTTCCTTTGTCATTATACAAGGAGTAATTGGCTTCATTTCTTAGTTCTTTTTCAAATAAGGTTAGATAATCATGTTTTGTTCAAACTCTTTTTCAGTTTTAACTGATTCTTGGTTCTCAATCTGGCATAATTAAATCACATTTTACGTTGTTATCATGAGTTTTAGAACTTATTAAGTTTCTACATGTACTTTGTTGAGAACTCCTTTCTTGTTTCTTAATCTTGTGCGACTTGATCCCAGTTATTAGTATTTAATCTTGTACGATTTGTCCCCTTTCTTAGTTCTCAATATCGTACGTGTACAACTCCTCCCACGTAAAAACATTTGATTAAGCACGTATAGTTGGCCTCATTTCTCACTTATTTCTTCAAAACCATTATATTATATTTTAGTTCTTATTCTTTTAGGCATAGTTATCACTCATGGTTCTTCATTTGGCCAAATCAAATGGCATTTTAAGTTCTTATGTTGAGTTACGAGATTTACTTTTACAAGAACTCCTGTTCTATTTCTTAATCTGATATGACTCGTTATACTTTTTTATTTTTTTAATCCTATACGATTAGATCTCCTTTACTGTGTCATAATATAGTACGATTAGACCCTTTCTTTCTTCTCAATATCATACTATTACGGTTTCATCCTTAATCGTTGTGCAGGCAAAATTAATAGGCCTCATTTCTCAGTTCTTTTTCTTATACGATTAGATATTCTTTTAATTATAAATCTTTAATGAATATGACCCGCTCTTGCTTCTTTTTAAATATAATACGACTACTTCTCCTTTATTAGGTCTCAATCTTGTTTGATTGTAACTCCTTTTGCGATCTCACAATATAGTAGGATTAGTCAACTTTCTTAGTTCTCAATATCTTACGATTACACTTCTTCCTTAGTTATTATGCTAATACAGTTGCCCCCGTTCTCTTTCGAATGCGATTGGATCATTCATTTGATCAAAATCTTTTGTGCACACTTCCCACACATGGTTCTCAATCTAGTCAAACTAAGTCGCGTATTAGGGATTTATCATCCGTTATTAGATATTCTTATCTTTTCAACATGTATGTCGATTGGATCACCTTTATAGTTTCTTAATTATCTCCCTAATGTTTTATCATGTGTTCTTCTTTTGTGATTTATAGCATAGAACAGTTTGTCAATTTCTTGGCTCTCAATATCGAACGATCGCAACTTCTTCCTTACTCGTAAAGCAAGATTGATCGGCCTCATTTCTCTATTCTTTTGCAAATGCTATTAGATGATGTATTAGTTTTAAATCTTGAAGGAATAGCTCCAGCCGCATGGTTCTTAATCCATCCTTCTTAGAGAACATGTTCATGTTCTTACCTTGTGAAATTTGATCTCATATATTTTCCAAATGTGCTATGATTGGAACTCCTTTCATGTTTTATAATCTTACACGACTAATCTCCTTTCTTTGATCAGTGAATTGCATATGTTATGTCTCCTTTTGTTGTTCATTGTATAGCTCGATTGGTCGCATTTCTAAGTTCTCAATATTGTGCGATTATCACTTCTTCCTTTGTCATTATGCAAGGTGTAATTGGCTTCATTTCTCAGTTCTTTTTCAAATTAGGTAGATAATCATGTTTTGTTCAAACTCTTTTTCAATTTCAACTGATTCTTGGTTCTCAATCTAGCATAATTAAATCACATTTTACGTTGTTATCATGAGTTGTTAGAATTTATTATGTTTCTAGATGTACTTTGTTGAGAACTCCTTTCTTGTTTCTTAATCTTATGCGACTTGATCCCAGTTATTAGTATTTAATCTTGTACGATTTGTCTTCTTTCTTAGTTCTCAATATCATTAAGACTCGTACGTGTACAACTCCTCCCACTTTGATTAAGCACGTATAGTTGGCCTCATTTCTCACTTATTTCTTCAAAACCATTATATTATATTTTAGTTCTTATTCTTTTAGGCATAGTTATCACTCATGGTTCTTCATTTGGCCAAATCAAATCGCATTTTAAGTTCTTATGTTGAGTTACGAGATTTACTTTTACAAGAACTCCTGTTCTATTTCTTAATCTGATATGACTCGTTATACTTTTTTATTTTTTTAATCCTATACGATTAGATCTCCTTTACTGTGTCATAATATAGTACGATTAGACCCTTTCTTTCTTCTCAATATCATACTATTACGGTTTCATCCTTAATCGTTGTGCAGGCAAAATTAATAGGCCTCATTTCTCAGTTCTTTTTCTTATACGATTAGATATTCTTTTAATTATAAATCTTTAATGAATATGACCCGCTCTTGCTTCTTTTTAAATATAATACGACTACTTCTCCTTTATTAGGTCTCAATCTTGTTTGATTGTAACTCCTTTTGCGACTCACAATATAGTAGGATTAGTCAACTTTCTTAGTTCTCAATATCTTACGATTACACTTCTTCCTTAGTTATTATGCTAATACAGTTGCCCCCGTTCTCTTTCGAATGCGATTGGATCATTCATTTGATCAAAATCTTTTGTGCACACTTCCCACACATGGTTCTCAATCTAGTCAAACTAAGTCGCGTATTAGGGATTTATCATCCGTTATTAGATATTCTTATCTTTTCAACATGTATGTCGATTGGATCACCTTTATAGTTTCTTAATTATCTCCCTAATGTTTTATCATGTGTTCTTCTTTTGTGATTTATAGCATAGAACAGTTTGTCAATTTCTTGGCTCTCAATATCGAACGATCGCAACTTCTTCCTTACTCGTAAAGCAAGATTGATCGGCCTCATTTCTCTATTCTTTTGCAAATGCTATTAGATGATGTATTAGTTTTAAATCTTGAAGGAATAGCTCCAGCCGCATATAGTCGTGTATGGTTCTTAATCCATCCTTCTTAGAACATGTTCATGTTCTTACCTTGTGAAATTTGATCTCATATATTTTCCAAATGTGCTATGATTGGAACTCCTTTCATGTTTTATAATCTTACACGACTAATCTCCTTTCTTTGATCAGTGAATTGCATATGTTATGTCTCCTTTTGTTGTTCATTGTATAGCTCGATTGGTCGCATTTCTAAGTTCTCAATATTGTGCGATTATCACTTCTTCCTTTGTCATTATGCAAGGTGTAATTGGCTTCATTTCTCAGTTCTTTTTCAAATTAGGTAGATAATCATGTTTTGTTCAAACTCTTTTGAAATGAAAACTGATTCTTGGTTCTCAATCTAGCATAATTAAATCACATTTTACGTTGTTATCATGAGTTGTTAGAATTTATTATGTTTCTAGATGTACTTTGTTGAGAACTCCTTTCTTGTTTCTTAATCTTATGCGACTTGATCCCAGTTATTAGTATTTAATCTTGTACGATTTGGTCTTCTTTCTTAGTTCTCAATATCGTACGTGTACAACTCCTCCCACTTTGATTAAGCACGTATAGTTGGCCTCATTTCTCACTTATTTCTTCAAAACCATTATATTAAAATTTTAATAAGGAATTAGATTTAGGCATAGTTATCACTCATGGTTCTTCATTTGGCCAAATCAAATCGCATTTTAAGTTCTTATGTTGAGTTACGAGATTTACTTTTAGAAGAACTCTGTTCTATTTCTTGAGTCGCAAAAGGAGTTACAATCCTGTCTCTTATACACATCTAGATGTGTATAAGAGTATAGGATCTGTCTCTTATAAGATCTAGATGTGAGAAAGAGACCTATTATATTAGCTAGATAACTAAAGAAGAAGGTGTAATCGTAAGATATTATGAATTAATAGGCCTCATTTCTCAGTTCTATTTTCTTATACGATTAGATATTCTTTTAATTATAAATCTTTAATGAATATGACCCGCTCTTGCTTCTTTTTAAATATAATACGACTACTTCTCTATCTTTATTAGGTCTCAATCTTGTTTGATTGTAACTCCTTTTGCGACTCACAATATAGTAGGATTAGTCAACTTTCTTAGTTCTCAATATCTTACGATTACACTTCTTCCTTAGTTATTATGCTAATACAGTTGCCCCCGTTCTCTTTCGAATGCGATTGGATCATTCATTTGATCAAAATCTTTTGTGCACACTTCCCACACATGGTTCTCAATCTAGTCAAACTAAGTCGCGTATTAGGGATTTATCATCCGTTATTAGATATTCTTATCTTTTCAACATGTATGTCGATTAGATCACCTTTCTAGTTTCTTAATTATCTCCCTAATATTTTATCATGTGTTATCCTTTTGTGATTCATAACATAGAACAGTTAGTTAATTTCTTGGCTCTCAATATCGAACGATCGCAACTTCTTCCTTTCTCGTAAAGCAAGTTTGATCGGCCTCATTTCTCTATTCTTTTGCAAATGCTATTAGATGATGTATTAGTTTTAAATCTTGAACTAAGGAATAGCTCCAGCCGCATATCAAATTAATCCATCCTTATTAGAACATGTTCATGTTCTTACCTTGTGAAATTTGATCTCATATATTTTCCAAATGTGCTATGATTGGAACTCCTTTCATGTTTTATAATCTTACACGACTAATCTCCTTTCTTTGTTCAGTGAATTGCATATGTTATGTCTCCTTTTGTTGTTCATTGTATAGCTCGATTGGTCGCATTTCTAAGTTCTCAATATTGTGCGATTATCACTTCTTCCTTTGTCATTATGCAAGGTGTAATTGGCTTCATTTCTCAGTTCCTTTTCAAATTAGGTTAGATAATCATGTTTTGTTCAAACTCTTTTTCAATTTGAACTGATTCTTGGTTCTCAATCTGGCATTATTAAATCACATTTTACGTTGTTATCATGAGTTATTAGAATTTATTATGTTTCTAGATGTACTTTGTTGAGTACTCCTTTCTTGTTTCTTAATCTTATGCGAATTGATCCCAGTTATTAGATATTTAATTTTGTACGATTTGTCTTCTTTCTTAGTTCTCAATATCGTACGAGTACAACTCCTCCCACTTTGATTAAGCACGTATAGTTGGTCTCATTTCTCACTTATTTCTTCAAAACCATCATATTATATTGTAGTTCTTATTCTTTTAGGCATAGTTAGCACTCATGGTTCTTCATTTGGCCAAATCAAATCGCATTTTAAGTTCTTATGTTGAGTTACGAGAATTACTTTTACAAGAACTCCTGTTCTATTTCTTAATCTGATATGACTCGTTATACTTTGTTAGTTCTTAATCCAGTAAGATTAGATCTCCTTTACTGTGTCATAATATAGTATGATTAAACCTTTTCTTTCTTCTCAATATCGTACTATTACGGTTTCTTCCTTAATCGTTGTGCAGGCAAAATTAATAGGCCTCATTTCTCAGTTCTTTTTCTTATACGATTAGATATTCTTTTAATTATAAATCTTTAATGAATACGACCCGCTCTTGCTTCTTTTTACAATATAATACGACTACTTCTCCTTTATTAGTTCTCAATCTTGTTTGATTGTATCTCCTTTTGCGACTCACAATATATTACGATTAGTCGACTTTCTTAGTTCTCAATATCTTACGATTACACTTCTTCCTTAGTTATTAAGCTAATATAGTTGCCCCCGTTCTCTTTCGAATGCGATTAGATCATTCATTTGATCTGAATCTTTTGTGCACAGGTCCCACACATGGTTTTCAATCTAGTCTAACTATGTCACGTATTAGGGGCTTATCATCCGTTATTAGATATTCTTATCTTTTCAACATGTATGTCGATTAGATCACCTTTCTAGTTTCTTAATTATCTCCCTAATATTTTATCATGTGTTCTTCTTTTGTGATTCATAACATAGAACAGTTAGTCAATTTCTTGGCTCTGAATATCGAACGATCGCAACTTCTTCCTTTCTCGTAAAGCAAGTTTGATCGGCCTCATTTCTCTATTCTTTTGCAAATGCTATTAGATGATGCAATTAGTTTTAAATCTTGAAGGACTAGCTCCAGCCGCATGGTTCTTAATCCATCCTTATTAGAACATATTCATGTTCTTACCTTGTGAATTTGATCACATATCTTTTCGAAATGTGCTATGATTTGAACTCCTCTCATATTTCATATCCTTGCACGACTAATCTCCTTTCGATGTTCTGAATTGCATATGTTATGTCTCCTTTTGTTGTTCATTGTATAGCTCGATTGGTCGCATTTCTAAGTTCTCAATATTGTGCGATTATCACTTCTTCCTTTGTCATTATGCAAGGTGTAATTGGCTTCATTTCTCAGTTCCTTTTCAAATTAGGTTAGATAATCATGTTTTGTTCAAACTCTTTTTCAATTTGAACTGATTCTTGGTTTTTCAATCTGGCATAATTAAATCACATTTTACGTTGTTATCATGAGTTATTAGAATTTATTATGTTTCTAGATGTACTTTGTTGAGAACTCCTTTCTTGTTTCTCAATCTTATGCGAATCTGATACTTGATCCCAGTTATTAGTATTTAATCTTGTACGATTTGTCCCCTTTCTTAGTTCTCAATATCGTACGAGTACAACTCCTCCCACTTTGATTAAGCACGTATAGTTGGCCTCATTTCTCACTTATTTCTTCAAAACCATCATATTATATTTTAGTTCTTATTATTTTAGGCATAGTTATCACTCATGGTTCTTCATTTGGCCAAATCAAATCGCCTTTGAAGTTCTTATATTGAGTTACGAGATTTACTTTTACAAGAACTCCTGTTCTATTTCTTAATATGATATGACACGTTATACTTTGTTAGTTCTTAATCCTATACGATTAGATCTCCTTTACTGTGTCATAATATAGTACGATTAGACCCTTTCTTTTTTCTCAATATCGTACTATTACGGTTTCTTCCTTAATCGTTGTGCAGGCAAAATTAATAGGCCTCATTTCTCAGTTCTTTTTCTTATACGATTAGATATTCTTTTAATTATAAATCTTTAACGAATACGACCCGCTATTACTTGCTTCTTTTTAAATATAATACGACTACTTCTCCTTTATTAGTTCTCAATCTTGTTTCATTGTATCTCCTTTTGCTACTCACAATATATTACGATTAGTCGACTTTCTTAGTTCTCAATATCTTACGATTACACTTCTACCTTAGTTATTAAGCTAATATAGTTGCCCCCGTTCTCTTTCGAATGCGATTAGATCATTCATTTGATCTGAATCTTTTGTGCACAGGTCCCACACATGGTTTTCAATCTAGTCTAACTAAGTCACGTATTAGGGGCTTATCATCCGTTATTAGATATTCTTATCTTTTCAACATGTAAGTCGATTAGATCAGCTTTCTAGTTTCTTAATTATCTCGCTAATATTTTATCATGCGTTCTCCTTTTGTGATTCATAACATAGAACAGTTAGTCAATTTCTTGGCTCTGAATATCGAACGATCGCAACTTCTTCCTTTCTCGTAAAGCAAGTTTGACCTGCCTCATTTCTCTATTCTTTTGCAAATGATCTATTAGATGATGTATTAGTTTTAAATCTTGAAGGAATAGCTCCAGCCGCATGGTTCTTAATCCATCCTTATTAGAACATATTCGTGTTCTTACCTTGTGAATTTGATCTCATATCTTTTTGAAATGTGCTATGATTTAAACTCTTCTCATATTTCATATCCTTGCACGACAAATTTCTTTTCTATGTTCTGAATTCCATATGTTATGTCTCCTTTTGTTGTTCATTGTATAGCTCGATTGGTCGCATTTCTAAGTTCTCAATATTGTGCGATTATCACTTCTTCCTTTGTCATTATGCAAGGTGTAATTGGCTTCATTTCTCAGTTCCTTTTCAAATTAGGTTAGATAATCATGTTTTGTTCAAACTCTTTTTCAATTTGAACTGATTCTTGGTTCTCAATCTGGCATAATTAAATCACATTTTACGTTGTTATCATGAGTTATTAGAATTTATTATGTTTCTAGATGTACTTTGTTCAGAACTCCTTTCTTGTTTCTTAATCTTATTATGCGAATTGATCCCAGTTATTAGTATTTAATCTTGTACGATTTGTCCCCTTTCTTAGTTCTTAATAACGTACGAGTACAACTCCTCCCACTTTGATTAAGCACGTATAGTTGGCCTCATTTCTCACTTATTTCTTCAAAACCATCATATTATATTTTAGTTCTTATTCTTTTAGGCATAGTTATCACTCATGGTTCTTCATTTGGCCAAATCAAATCGCATTTTAAGTTCTTATGTTGAGTTACGAGATTTACTTTTACAAGAACTCCTGTTCTATTTCTTAATTTGATATGACTCGTTATACTTTGTTAGTTCTTAATCCTGTATGATAAGATCTCCTTTACTGTATCATAATATTGTACGATTAGACCCTTTCTTTTTTCTCAATATCGTACTATTACGGTTTCTTCCTTAATCGTTGTGCAGGCAAAATTAATAGGCCTCATTTCTCAGTTCTTTTTCTTATACGATTAGATATTCTTTTAATTATAAATCTTTAATAGATTGAATACGACCCAATCTTGCTTCTTTTTAAATATAATACGACTACTTCTCCTTTATTAGTTCTCAATCTTGTTTGATTGTATCTCCTTTTGCGACTCACAATATATTACGATTAGTCGACTTTCTTAGTTCTCAATATCTTACGATTACACTTCTACCTTAGTTATTAAGCTAATATAGTTTCCCCCGTTCTTAGTTAAATCACATTATACGTTGTTATCATGAGTTATTAGAACTTGTTATGTTTCTACATGTACTTTGTTGAGAACTCCTTTCTTGTTTCTCAATCTTTTGTGACTTGATCCCAGTTATTTGTATTTAATCTTGTACGATTTGCCCCCTTTCTTAGTTCTCAATATCGTACGACTACAACTCCTTCCACAGCGATTAAGCACGTATACTTGGCCTCATTTCTCACTTATTTCTTCAAAACCATCATATTACATTTTAGTTCTTATTTTTTATGCATAATTATCACTCATGGTTCTTAATTTGGCAAATCAAATGACACAGATCGCATTTTAAGTTCTTATTTTGAGTTACGAGATTTACTTTTATAAGAACTCCTGTTCTATTTCTTAATCTGAAATGACTCGATCTACTTTGTTAGTTCTTAATCCTGTAAGATTTATATATCCTTTACTGTGTCATAATATAGTACGATTAGACCCTTTCTTTCGTCTCAATATCGTACTATTACAATTTCTTCCTTAATCATTGTGCAGGCATTATTAATAGTCTCTCATTTCTCTAGATCTTTTTAAGATACGATAAGACAATCTCTTAATTATAAATCTTTAATGAATACGACCCGCTCTTGGTTCTTTTTAAATCTAATACGACTACTTCTCCTTTAATAGTTCTCAATCTTGTTTGAATGTATCTCCTTTTGCGACTCACAATATATTTGGATTAGTCGACTTCTTAGTTCTCAATATTTTACGATTACACTTCTCCTTAGTTATTAAACTAATATAGTTACCCCCGTTCTCTTTCGAATGCGATTAGATCATTCATTATTTGATCTAAATCTTTTGTGCACAGGTCTCACACATGGTTCTCAATCTAATCTAACTAAATCACGTATTAGGGGCTTATCATCCGTTATTAGATATTCTTATCTTTTCAACATGTATGTCGATTTGATCACCTTTCTAGTTCTTAATTATCTCCCTAATATTTTGTCATGTGTTCTCCTTTTGAGATTAATAACATAGAACAGTTAGTCAATTTCTTGGCGCTCAATATCCAACGATCGCAACTTGATCGGCCTCATTTCTCAATTCTTTTGCAAATGCTATTAGATGATGTATTAGTTCTAAATCTTCAAGGAATAGGTCCAGCGCATGGTTCTCAATCCATTCTTCTTTAAACTTATTTATGTTCTTACCTTGTGAAATTTTATCTCATATTTTTTCCAAATGTGCTATGATTGGAACTTCTCTCATGTTTCATATTCTTACACGACTGACCTCCTTTCTTTGTTCTTTGAATTGCATACGTGATGTCTCCTTTTGTTGTTCAATTGTATTGCTCGATTGGTCGCATTTCTTAGTTCTCAATATTGTACGATTATCACTTCTTCCTTTGTCATTATACAAGGTGTAATTGTCTTCATTTTTCAGTTCTTTTCAAATTAGATTAGATAATCATGTTTTGTTCAAACTCTTTCTCAATTTGAACTGATTCTTGGTTCTTAATGTATCATAATTAAATCACATTTTATGTGGTTATCATGAGTTATTAGAACTTATTATGTTTCTAGGTGTACTTTGTTGAGAACTCCTTTCTTGTTTCTTAATCTTATGCGACTTGATCCCAGTTATTAGTATTTAATCTTGTACGATTTGTCCCCTTTCTTAGTTCTCAATATCGTACGAGTACAACTCCTTCCACTGTGATTAAGCACGTCTACTTGGCCTCATTTCTCACTTATTTCTTCAAAACCATCATATTATATTTTAGTTCCTATTCTTTTATGCATAGTTATCACTCATGGTTCTTAATTTGGCAAATCATCGCATTTTTAAGTTCTTATCTTGGGTTACGAGATTGACTTTTACAAGAACTCCTGTTCTATATTATACAAGATTTAGAACTATCTACAGTATTAGTTCTTAATCAAATTAAGAACTAGATAAGTAGATCGTGTCATAATATAGTACGATTGGACCGTTTCTTTCTTCTCAATATCGTACTATTACGATTTCTTCCTTAATCATTGTGCAGGCATAATTAATAGGCCTCATTTCTGAGTTCTTTTTCTTATACGATTAGATAATCTCTTAATTATAAATCTTTAATGAATACGACCCGCTCTTGGTTTTTTCTTTTTAAATCTAATACGACTACTTCTCCATTATTAGTTCTCAATGTTGTTTGATTGTATCTCCTTTTGCGACTCACAATATATTACGATTAGTCGACTTTCTTAGTTCTCAATATCTTACGATTACACTTCTTCCTTAGTTATTAAGCTAATTTAGTTTCCCCCATTCTCTTTCAAATGCGATTAGATTATTCATTTGATCTACAAAAGAATCTTTTGTGCAAAGGTCCCACACATGGTTCTCAATCTAGTATAACTAAGTCACATATTAGGGGCTCATAATCCGTTATTAGATATTCTTATCTTTTCAACATGTATGTCAATTAGATCACCTTTCTAGTTTCTTAATTATCTCCCTAATATTTTATCATGTGTGCTTTTTTTGCGATTCATAACATGGAACATTTAGTCAATTTCTTGGCTCTCAATATCGAACGATCGCAACTTCTTCCTTACTCTTAAAGCAAGTTTGATCGGCCTCATTTCTCTATTCTTTTGCAAATGCTATTAGATGATGTATTAGTTCTAAATCTTCACGTAATAGGTCCAGAGCATGGTTCTTAATCCATTCTTATTAAAACATATTTATGTTCTTACCTTGTGAAATTTGATCTCATATCTTTTCCAAATGTGCTATGATTGGAACTCCTCTTATATTTCATAATCTTACATGACTAGTCTCATTTCTTTGTTCTGTGAATTGCATATGTGACAATGTCTCCTTTTGTTGTTCATTGTGTAGCTCAATTAGTCGCATTTCTTAGTTCTCAATATTGTACGATTATCACTTCTTCCTTCGTCATTATACAAGGTGTAATTGGCTTCATTTCTCAGTTGTTTTTCGAATAAGGTTAGATAATCATGTTTTGTTCAAACCCTTTTCAATTTGAAGTTGATTCTTGGTTCTCAATCTAGCATAATTAAATCACATTTTACGTTGTTATCATGAGTTATTAGAACTTATTATGTTTCTACATGTACTTTGTGGAGAACTCCTTTCTAGTTTCTTAATCTTATGCAACTTGATCCCAATTATTAGTATTTAATCTTGTACGATTTGTCCCCTTTCTAAGTTACCAATATCGTACGAAGTAACAACCTGTCTCTTATGTGATTAAGCATGCATATAAGGCCTCATTTCATACGTATTTCTTCAAAACTATCATATTATATTTTAGTTCTTATTCTTTTATGCAGAAGTTGTCACTCATGGTTCTTAATTCGCATGGCCAAATCAAATCGCATTTTAAGTTCTTATGGAAAGTTACGGTATAATATTTTTAATGAACTCCTGTTCTATTTCTTAATCTGATATGACTCGATCTACTTTGTTGATTCTTAATCCTGATATGATAAGAGAAGAGATACTGTGTCATAATATAGTACGATAATCGTACTTTCTTTCTTCTCAATATCGTACAACTACGATTTCTTCCTTAATCATTGTGCCGGCATAATTAATAGGCCTCATTTCTTAGTTCTTTTTCTTATGCGATTAGATAATCTCTTAATTATAAATATTTATTGAATATGACCCGCTCTTGGTTCTTTTTAAATCAATTATGACTACTTCTCCTCTATTAGTTCTCAATCTTGTTTGATTGTATCTCCTTTTGCGACTCACCATATATTACGATTCGTCGACTTACTTAGTTCTCAATATCTTACGATTACACTTCTTCCTTAGTTATTAAGCTAATATAGTTACCCCCGTTCTCTTTCGAATGCGATTTCAAGATCATTCATTTGATCTAAATCTTTTGTGCACAGGTCTCACACATGGTTCTCAATCTAATCTAACTAAATCACGTACTAGGGGCTTATCATCCGTTATTAGATATTCTTATCTTTTCAACATGTATGTCGATTTGATCACCTTTCTAGTTCTTAATTATCTCCCTAATATTTTGTCATGTGTTCTCCTTTTGCGATTAATAACATAGAACAGTTAGTCAATTTCTTGGCTCTCAATATCCAACGATCGCAACTTCTTCCTTACTCGTAAAGCAAGTTTGATCGGCCTCATTTCTCAATTCTTTTGCAAATGCTATTAGATGATGTATTAGTTCTAAATCTTCAAGGAATAGGTCCAGCGCATGGTTCTCAATCCATTCTTCTTTAAACTTATTTATGTTCTTACCTTGTGAAATTTCATCTCATATCTTTTCCAAATGTGCTATGATTGGAACTTCTCTCATGTTCAATATTCTTACACGACTAATGTCCTTTCTTCGTTCAGTGTGAATTGCATATGTTATGTCTCCTTTTGTGGTTCATTGTATAGCTCGATTGGTCGCATTTCTTAGTTCCCAATATTGTAAGATTATCACTTCTTCCTTTGTCATTATACAAGGTGTAATTGTCTTCATTTCTCAGTTCTTTTCAAATTAGGTTAGATAATCATGTTTTGTTCAAATTCTTTTTCAATTTGAACTGATTCTTGGTTCTTAATGTATCATAATTAAATCACATTTTATGTGGTTATCATGAGTTATTAGAACTTATTATCTTTCTAGGTGTACTTTGTTGAGAACTCCTTTCTTGTTTCTTAATCTTATGCGACTTGATCCCAGTTGTTAGTATTTAATCTTGTACGATTTGTCCCCTTTCTTAGTTCTCAATATCGTACGAGTACAACTCCTTCCACTGTGATCAAGCACGTCTACTTGGCCTTATTTCTCACTTATTTCTTCAAAACCATCATATTATATTTTAGTTCCTATTCTTTTATGCATAGTTATCACTCATGGTTCTTAATTTGGCCAAATCAAATCGCATTTTAAGTTCTTATCTTGAGTTACGAGATTGACTTTTACAAGAAGTCATAATAGATTTCTTAAGAACCAAGACTCGATCATACTTAATAAGTTCTTAATAGATTAAGATTAGATGAATTTCACTGTGTCATAATATAGAACGATTGGACCCTTTCTTTCTTCTCAATATCGTACTAATACGACTTCTTCCTTAATCATTGTGCAGGCATAATTAATAGGCCTCATTTCTCAGTTCTTTTTCTTATGCAATTAGATAATCTCTTAATTATAAATATTTATTGAATATGACCCGCTCTTGGTTCTTTTTAAATCAATTATGACTACTTATCCTCTATTAGTTCTCAATCTTGTTTGATTGTATCTCCTTTTGCGACTCACCATATATTACGATTGGTCGACTTACTTAGTTCTCAATATCTTACGATTACACTTCTTCCTTAGTTATTAAGCTAATATAGTTACCCCCGTTCTCGTTTCGAATGCGATTAGATCATTCATTTGATCTAAATCTTTTGTGCACAGGTCTCACACATGGTTCTCAATCTAATCTAACTAAATCACGTATTAGGGGCTTATCATCCGTTATTAGATATTCTTATCTTTTCAACATGTATGTCGATTTGATCACCTTTCTAGTTCTTAATTATCTCCCTAATATTTTGTCATGTGTTCTCCTTTTGAGATTAATAACATAGAACAGTTAGTCAATTTCTTGGCTCTCAATATCCAACGATCGCAACTTCTTCCTTACTCGTAAAGCAAGTTTGATCGGCCTCATTTCTCAATTCTTTTGCAAATGCTATTAGATGATGTATTAGTTCTAAATCTTCAAGGAATAGGTCCAGCGCATGGTTCTCAATCCATTCTTCTTTTAACTTATTTATGTTCTTACCTTGTGAAATTTCATCTCATATCTTTTCCAAATGTTCTATGATTGGAACTTCTCTCATGTTCAATATTCTTACACGACTAATGGATGTCCTTTCTTCGTTCTGTGAATTGCATATGTTATGTCTCCTTTTGTGGTTCATTGTATAGCTCGATTGGTCGCATTTCTTAGTTCTCAATATTGTACGATTATCACTTCTTCCTTTGTCATTATACAAGGTGTAATTGTCTTCATTTCTCAGTTCTTTTCAAATTAGGTTAGATAATCATGTTTTGTTCAAATTCTTTTTCAATTTGAACTGATTCTTGGTTCTTAATGTATCATAATTAAATCACATTTTATGTGGTTATCATGAGTTATTAGAACTTATTATCTTTCTAGGTGTACTTTGTTGAGAACTCCTTTCTTGTTTCTTAATCTTATGCGACTTGATCCCAGTTGTTAGTATTTAATCTTGTACGATTTGTCCCCTTTCTTAGTTCTCAATATCGTACGAGTACAACTCCTTCCACTGTGATTAAGCACGTCTACTTGGCCTTATTTCTCACTTATTTCTTCAAAACCATCATATTATATTTTAGTTCCTATTCAGATGTGTATAAGAGTCATATCAGTGCAAAAAAATATAGTACGAACATGACCCTTTCTTTCTTCTCAATATCGTACTATTACGATTTCTTCCTTAATCATTGTGCAGGCATAATTAATAATCCTCAGAGATCAGGTCTTTTTCTTATACGATTAGATAATCTCTTAATTATAAATCTTTAATGAATACGACCCACTCTTGGTTCTTTTTAAATCTAATACGACTACTTCTCCATTATTAGTTCTCAATGTTGTTTGATTGTATCTCCTTTTGCGTCTCACAATATATTACGATTAGTCGACTTTCTTAGTTCTCAATATCTTACGATTAAACTTCTTCCTTAGTTATTAAGCTATGTTAATATATAGTTTCCCCCGTTCTCTTTCGAATGCGATTAGATCATTCATTTGATCTAAATCTTTTGTGCACAGGTCCCACACATGGTTCTCAGTCTAGTATAACTAAGTCACATAATAGGGGCTTATCATCCATTATTAGATATTCTTATCTTCTCAACATGTATGTCGATTATATCACCTTTCGAGTTTCTTAATTATCTCCCTAATATTTTATCATGTGTTCTTATTTTGCAATTCATAACATAGAACATTTAGTCAATTTTTTGGCTTTCAATATCGAACGATCGCAACTTCTTCCTTACTCGTAAAGCAAGTTTGATCGGCCTCATTTCTCTATTCTTTTGCAAATGCTATTAAATGATGTATTAGTTCTAAATCTTGAAGGAATAGGTCCAGCGGAATGTTCTTAATCCATTCTTATTAAAACATATTTATGTTCTTTCCTTGTGAAATTTCATCTCATATCTTTTCCAAATGTGCTATGCCTGGAACTCCTCTCATATTTCATGCAAAATCTTACACGACTAATCTCATTTCTTTGTTCTGTGAATTGCATATGTTATGTCTCCTTTTGTTGTTCATTGTATAGCTCGATTGGTCGCATTTCTTAGTTCTCAATATTGTACGATTATCACTTCTTCCTTTGTCATTATACAAGGTTTAATTGGCTTCATTTCTATGTTCTTTTTCAAATGAGGTTAGATATTCATCTTTTGTTCAAACTCCTTTTCAATTTAAACTGATTCTTGGTTCTCAATCTAGCATAATTAAATCACATTTTGCGTTGTTATCATTTGATATTTGAACATATTATCTTTCTACATGTACTTTGTTGAGAACTCCTTTCTTGTTTCTTAATCTTATGTGACTTGATCCCATTTATTAGTATTTAATCTTGTGCGATTTGTCCCCTTTCTTAGTTCTCAATATCGTACGTGTACAACTCCTTCCACTGTGATTAAGCACGTATACTTGGCCTCATTTCTGACTTATTTCTTGCAAACCGTCATATAAATATGTTTTAGTTCTTCTTCTTTTATGCATAGTCATCACTGATAGTTCTTAATTTGGCCTAATCAAATCGCTTTTTAAGTTCTTATCTTGAGTTACTAGATTTACTATTATAAGAACTCCTGTTCTATTTCTTAATCTGATATGATTCAATTAACCTAGGCAAATATATCCACGATTAGATCTCCTTTCGTGTCATAATATGACCTGTACGATTAGACCCTTCGTGTCTTCTCAATATCGTACTATTACGATTTCTTCCTGAATCATTGTGCAGGCATAATTAATAGGCCTCATTTCTCAGGTCTTTTTCTTATACGATTAGATAATCTCTTAATTATAAATCTTTAATGTATATGACCCGCTCTTGCTTCTTTTTAAATATAATACGACTACTTCTCCTTTATTAGTTCTCAATCGTGTTTGATTGTATTTCCTTTTGCGACTCACAATATATTATGATTAGTCTACTTTCTTAGTTCCCAATATCTTACGATTACACATTTCCATTTGTAGTTATTAAGCTAATGTAGTTGCCCCCGTTCTCTTTCGAATGCAATTAGATCATTCATTTGTTCTAAATCTTTTGTGCACAAGTCCCACACATTGTTCTAAATCTAGCCTAACTAAGTCACGTGTTAGGAGCTTACAATCCGTTATTAGATATTCTTATCTTTTCAACATGTATGTCGATTAGATCACCTTTGTAGTTTCTTAATTATCTCCCTAATATTTTAACATGTGTTCTCCTTTTGCGATTTATAACATAGAACAGTTAGTCAATTTCTTGGCTCTCAATATCGAACGATCGCAACTTCTTCCTTACTCGTAAAGCAAGTTTGATCGGCCTCATTTCTATATTCTACTGCAAACGCTATTTGATGATGTATTAGTTCTAAATCTTCAGGGAATAGGCCCAGCCGCATGGTTCTTAATCCATTCTTATTGAAACATACTTATGTTCTTACCTTGTGAAATTTGATCTCATATCTTTTCCAAAGGTGCAATGATTGCAAGAAATGTACTAACAAATCCTCTTATATTTCATAATCTTACACGACTAATCTCCTTTCTTTGTTCTGAATTGCATATGTTATGTCTCCTTTTGTTGTTCATTGTATAGCTCGATTGGTCGCATTTCTAAGTTCTCAATATTGTGCGATTATCACTTCTTCCTTTGTCATTATGCAAGGTGTAATTGGCTTCATTTCTCAGTTCCTTTTCAAATTAGGTTAGATAATCATGTTTTGTTCAAACTCTTTTTCAATTTGAACTGATTCTTGGTTCTCAATCTGGCATAATTAAATCACATTTTACGTTGTTATCATGAGTTATTAGAATTTATTATGTTTCTAGATGTACTTTGTTGAGAACTCCTTTCTTGTTTCTTAATCTTATGCAAATTGATCCCAGTTATTAGTATTTAATCTTGTACGATTTGTCCCCTTTCTTAGTTCTCAATATCGTACGAGTACAACTCCTCCCACTTTGATTAAGCACGTATAGTTGGCCTCATTTCTCACTTATTTCTAATGTTTCAAAACCATCATATTATATTTTAGTTCTTATTCTTTTAGGCATAGTTATCACTCATGGTTCTTCATTTGGCCAAATCAAATCGCATTTTAAGTTCTTATGTTGAGTTACGAGATTTACTTTTACAAGAACTCCTGTTCTATTTCTTAATCTGATATGACTCGTTATACTTTGTTAGTTCTTAATCCTGTACGATTAGATCTCCTTTACTGTGTCATAATATAGTACGATTAGACCCTTTCTTTCTCCTCAATATCGTACTATTACGGTTTCTTCCTTAATCGTTGTGCAGGCAAAATTAATAGTCCTCATTTCTCAGTTCTTTGTCTTATACGATTAGATATTCTTTTAATTATAAATCTTTAATGAATACAACCCGCTCTTGCTTCTTTTTAAATATAATACGACTACTTCTCCTTTGTTAGTTCTCAATCTTGTATGATTCTATCTCCTTTTGCGACTCACAATATATTACGATTAGTAGAATGTCTTAGTGCTCAATAGTCTTCTCAATCTTACGATTACACTTCTTGCTTAGTTATTAAGCCAATATAGTTGCCCCCGTTCTCTTTCGAATGCGATTAGATTATTCATTTGATTAGAATCTTTTGTGCACAGGTCCCACAGTGGAAGGAGTTGTACTCGTACGATATTGAGAACTAAGAAAGGGGACAAATCGTACAAGATTAAATACTAATAACTGGGATCAAGTCGCATAAGATTAAGAAACAAGAAAGGAGTTCTCAACAAAGTACATCTAGAAACATAAGTCCTATTAACTCATGGTAACAACGTAAAATGTGATTTAATTATGCTAGATTGAGAACCTAGAATCAGTTCAAATTGAAAAAGAGAACATGGTTATCTAACCTTATTTGAAAAAGAACAGAGAAATGAAGCCAATTACACCTTGTATAACGACAAAGATAGAAATGATAATCTTAGAATATTGAGAACTAAGATCTGCGACTAATCGAGCTTTACAGTGAAAAACAGAAGGAGACATAACATATGCAATCGGTCCTAATTCACAGAACAAAGAAAGGAGATTAGTCGTGTAAGATTATGAAATATGAGAGGAGTTCCAATCATAGCACATTTGGAAAAGATATGGGATCAAATTTCACAAGGTAAGAACATAAATATGTTTTAATAAGAATGGATTAAGAACCATGCGTTGGACCTATTCCTTGAAGATTTAGAACTAATACATCATCTAATAGCATTTGCAAAAGAATAGAGAAATGAGGCCGATAAAACTTGCGTTACGAGTAAGGAAGAAGTTGCGATCGTTCGATATTGAGAGCCAAGGAATTGACTAACTGTTCTATGTTATGAATCTTAAAAGGAGAACACATGATAAAATATTAGGGAGATAATTAAGAAACTAGAAAGGTGATCTAATCGACATACATGTTGAAAAGATAAGAATATCTAATAGGGGATGATAAGCCCCTAATACGTGACTTAGTTAGACTAGATTGAGAACCAAGTGTAGGACGTGTGCACAACAGATTTAGATCAAAAGATATATATGATCTAATCGCATTCGAAAGAGAACGGGGGCAACTATATTAGCTTAATAACTAAGGTAGAAGTGTAATCGTAAGATATTGAGAACTAAGAAAGTCGACGAATCGTAATATATTGTGAGTCGCAAAAGGAGATGCAATCAAACAAGATTGAGAACAAATAAAGGAGAAGTAGTCGTATTTGATTTAAAAAGAACCAAGAGCAGGTAGTATTCATTAAAGATTTATAATTAAGAGATCATCCAATCGTATAAGAAAAAGAACAGAGAAATGAGGCCTATTAATTATGCCTGCACAATGATTAATTCAGAAATCGTAATAGTACGATATTGAGAAGATAGAGAGGGTCTAATCGTACTATATTATGACACATTAAAAGAGATCTAATCATACAGGATTAAGAACTAACAAAGTAGATCGAGTCATATGAGATTAAAAAATAGAACAGGAGTTCTTATATAAAAGTAAATCTCGTAACTCAAGATAAGAACTTAAAATGCGATTTGATTTTGGCCAAATTAAGAACCATGAGTGATGACTATGCATAAAAGAATAAGAACTAAAATGTAATATGATGGTTTTGAAAAAATAAGTGAGAAATGAGGCCAAGTATACGTGCTTAATCATAGTGGAAGGAGTTGTACTCGTACGATATTGGGAACTAAGAAAGGGGACAAATCGTACAATATCAAATACTAATAACTGGGATCAAGTCGTATAGGATTAAGAAACAAGAAAGGAGTTCTCAACAAAGTACATCTAGAAACATAATAAGTTCTAATAACTCATGACAACAACATAAAATGTGATTTAATTATGCTATATTGAGAACCAAGAATCAGTTCAAATTGAAAAAGAGTTTGAACAAAACATAATTATCTAACCTTATTTGAAAACGAACTGAGAAATGAAGCCAATTACACCTTGTATAACGACAAAGATAGAAATATTAATCTTAGAATATTGAGAACTAAGATCTGCAACTAATCGAGCTATACAATGAAAAATAAAAGAGCTGAGACATAATATATGCAATTCACAGAACAAAGAAAGAGATTAGTCGTGTAAGATTATAAAATATGAGAGGAGTTCCAATCATAGCACATTTGGAAAAGATATGTGATCAAATTTCACAAGGTAAGAACATAAATATGTTTTAATAAGAAAGGATTAAGAACCATGCGCTGGACCTATTCCTTGAAGATTTAGAACTAATACATCATCTAATTGCATTTGCAAAAGAATAGACAAATGAGGCCGATAAAACTTGCTTTACGAGTAAGGAAGAAGTTGCGATCGTTTGATATTGAGAGCCAAGAAATTGACTAACTATTCTATGCTATGAATCGTAAAAGGAGAACACATTACAAAATATTAGGGAGATAATTAAGAAACTAGAAAGGTGATCTAATCGACATACATGTTGAAAAGATAAGAATATCTAATAATGGATGATAAGCCCCTAATACGTGACTTAGTTAGACTAGATTGAGAACCATGTGTGGGACGTGTGCACAAGAAGATTTAGATCAAATGAATGATCTAATCGCATTCGAAAGAGATCGGGGGGCAACTATATTAGCTTAATAACTAAGGAAGAAGTGTAATCGTAAGATATTGAGAACTAAGAAAGTCGACGAATCGTAATATATTGTGAGTCGCAAAAGGAGATGCAATCAAACAGGATTGAGAACAAATAAATGAGAAGTAGTCGTATTTGATTTAAAAAGAACCAAGAGCGGGTCGTATTCATTAAAGATTTATAATTAAGATATTATCTAATCGTACAAGAAAAAGAACTGAGAAATGAGGCCTATTAATTATGCCTGCACAGTGATTAATTAAGAAATCGTAATAGTACAATATTGAGAAGAAAGAGAGGGTCTAATCGTACTATATTATGACACATTAAAGGAGATCTAATCGTACAGGATTAAGAACTAACAAAGTAGATCGAGTCATATCAGATTAAGAAATAGAACAGGAGTTCTTATAAAAGTAAATCTCGTAACTCAAGATAAGAACTTAAAACAGGTTGCGATTTGATTTGGCCAAATTAAGAACCATGAGTGATAACTATGCATAAAAAAAATAAGAACTAAAATATAATATGATGGTTTTGAAGAAATAAGTGAGAAATGAGGCCAAGTGTACGTGCTTAACCACAGTGGAAGGAGTTGTACTCGTACGATATTGGGAACTAGGAAAGAGGACAAATCGTACAATATCAAATACTAATAACTGGGATCAAGTCGCATAGTATTAAGAAACAAGAAAGGAGTTCTCAACATAGTACATCTAGAAATATAATAAGTTCTAATAACTCATGCCAACAACATAAAATGTGATTTAATTATGCTAGATTGAAAACCAAGAATCAGTTCAAATTGAAAAAGAGTTTGAACAAAACATGATTATCCAACCTTATTTGAAAAAGAACAGAGAAATGAAGCCAATTACACCTTGTATAAAGACAAAGAAAGAAAGGGTCTAATCGTACTATATTATGACACAGTAAAGGAGATCTAATTGCACAGGATTAAAAGAATTAACAAAGTGAGAAATGAGGCCAAGTGTACGTGCTTAGTCACAGTGGAAGGATTTGTACTCGTACGATATTGAGAACTAAGAAATGGCACCAATCGTACAAGATTAAATACTAATAACTGGGATCAAATCGCATAAGATTAAGAAACAAGAAAGGAGTTCTCAACAAAGTACATCTAGAAACATAAGTTCTAATAACTCATGGTAACAACGTAAAATGTGATTTAATTATGCTAGATTGAGAACCTTGAATCAGTTCAAATTGAAAAAGAGAACATGGTTATCTAACCTTATTTGAAAAAGAACAGAGAAATGAAGCCAATTACACCTTGTATAACGACAAAGATAGAAATGATAATCTTAGAATATTGAGAACTAAGATCTGCGACTAATCGAGCTTTACAGTGAAAAACAGAAGGAGACATAACATATGCAATTCACAGAACAAAGAAAGGAGATTAGTCGTGTAAGATTATGAAATATGAGAGGAGTTCCAATCATATGCACATTTGGAAAAGATATGGGATCAAATTTCACAAGGTAAGAACATAAATATGTTTTAATAAGAATGGATTAAGAACCATGCGCTGGACCTATTCCTTGAAGATTTGGAACTAATACATCATCTAATAGCATTTGTTAAAGAATAGAGAAATGAGGCCGATAAAACTTGCTTTACGAGTAAGGAAGAAGTTGCGATCCTTCGATATTGAGAGCCAAGAAATTGAATAACTGTTCTATGTTATGAATCGTAAAAGGAGAAAACATCATAAAATATTAGGGAGATAATTAAGAAACTAGAAAGGTGATCTAATCGACATACATGTTGAAAAGATAAGAATATCTAATAACGGATGATAAGCCCCTAATACGTGACTTAGTTAGACTAGATTGAGAACCATGTGTGGGACATGTGCACAAAAGATTTAGATCAAATGAATGATCTAATCGCATTCGAAAGAGAACGGGGGCAACTATATTAGCTTAATAACTAAGGAAGAAGTGCCTTAATCGTAAGATATTGAGAACTAAGAAAGTCGACGAATCGTAATATATTGTGAGTCGCAAAAGGAGATGCAATCAAACAAGATTGAGAACAAATAAAGGAGAAGTAGTCGTATTTGATTTAAAAAGAACCAAGAGCGGGTAGTATTCATTAAAGATTTATAATTAAGAGATCATCCAATCGTATAAGAAAAAGAACAGAGAAATGAGGCCTATTAATTATGCCTGCACAATGATTAAGTAAAAAATCGTAACAGTACGATATTGAGAAGAAAGAAAGGGTCTAATCGTACTATATTATGACACAGTAAAGGAGATCTAATTGCACATGATTAAGAATTAACAAAGTGAGAAATGAGGCCAAGTGTACGTGCTTAGTCAAAGTGGAAGGATTTGTACTCGTACGATATTGAGAACTAAGAAATGGCACAAATCATACAAGATTGAATACTAATAACTGGGATCAAATCGCATTAGATTAAGAAACAGGAAAGGAGTTCTCACGACAAAGTACATCTAGAAACATAAGTTCTAATAACTCATGGTAACAATGTAAAATATGATTTAATTATGCTAGATTGAGAACCTAGAATCAGTTCAAAATGAAAAAGAGAACATGATTATCTAACCTTATTTGAAAAAGAACAGAGAAATGAAGCCAATTACACCTTGTATAACGACAAAGATAGAAATGATAAGCTCAGAATATTGAGAACTAAGATCTCCGACTAATCAAGCTATACCATGAAAAACAAAAGTAGACATAACATATGCAATTCACAGAACAAAGAAAGGAGATTAGTCGTGTAAGATTATGAAATATGAGAGGAGTTCCAATCATAGCACATTTGGAAAAGATATGGCATCAAATTTCACAAGGTAAGAACATAAATATGTTTTAATAAGAATGGATTAAGAACCATGCGCTGGACCTATTCCTTGAAGATTTGGAACTAATACATCATCTAATAGCATTTGCTAAAGAATAGAGAAATGAGGCTAATAACCGAACTCGATTCACGAACTTGCTTTACAAGTAAGGAAGAAGTTGCGATCCTTCGATATTGAGAGCCAAGAAATTGACTAACTGTTCTATGTTATGAATCGTAAAAGGAGAAAACATGATAAAATATTAGGGAGATAATTAAGAAACTAGAAAGGTGATCTAATCGACATACATGTTGAAAAGATAAGAATATCTAATAACGGATGATAAGCCCCTAATACGTGACTTAGTTAGACTAGATTGAGAACCATGTGTGGGACGTGTGCACAAAAGATTTAGATCAAATGTGTCACGCCCCAAAAACGGGACCGTAACACGCCGCGCTAATGGTACACCGGACCAAAGCGCAAGGCACAAACGAACAGAGCAACAAAATCTAACCGCAATGTAATAGAACCATCAAGCCATTTCTTAACTATAAAACCGAATATTTCATTTTACACAAAAAAACGAATTACAAAATTCCTTCTTAGTACAAAAGATGCTACATCAAAAAAACAAAGTTCATCAATACAAAACTTATCTAATACACTACCCCTCTCCAAACAAAAGAGAAGCTTGGAAGATTATCCGCAGAGTCCTACCACAAATGTATTATCTGGAGAAAATCTAAAAGCTGCTAACGCGGTGGAGAGTCAAAGACGAGCACCTAATCTGAAAAATTATAAGTCACGTGGGGTGAGCATAACTAGCTCAGTGGATTTCATAAAAGCTCTTCCAATGGGGCCAAGCATTTCAATAAAAAGAAAACATAAAGATAATAACATTTGTGAAAACCATAGTCATGAAGCAGTTTCTAAAATGTCTCCTGCCATTTCAACGTCAGGCATGTTCAAAACATAGCCAAACAGATCAAATCATTTCAAAACATAGTATGCTAAAGCATAGCTAACAAATCCAAGTATAGTTTCAATCCGGAATTTAATAAAATAGCATGAGTATCTTTTAGGCTCAATGGTATGACTTTCAGTACTAGCCAGATCTAGTAATCTACCACACCTACTAGTCTGACCGGGAGGTCAAGTTATCCCATCACAAGACCCCGTATCAGAGAGTTCATAACATTCACAGAAGTCACCATGGCGTCCCATGGATGACTATAGAACCAATCTCCACGTATCATTCATTTCCAAACACATCCAAAATTATATACCTAGGTCACCTATGATAAAAACAGTTATAAAATGCTTTCATATCAAAAGAGTTTGAACATATCAATTGATTAACATAAAATAGCTTGGTCCCGATTTCATATGTAATAGTTCCAAAACTTGATAAAAGTGCAGTTCCAAACATCATACACATTTTAAAATCTATCCAAACATATTTCGAAAGTCGTTAAACAAAATACAAGTGGAAGAGGGTCTAGGTTACCCACCTATCAAAGCAAAAACTGCACAATGATCACTGAACGCGATTGCCGGCGGTAGGTGGCGTGGTATCTAAAACAGATATAAGAGGACTCTTAGAAGAGATGTAGAAGTTAAAGAATGACTAGGGAAGTGATCATTGACGCGAAACGATAGAAAAAATGACACCAAAAGCTCTTTGGTCAAAAATGACCTTTTCACAATTTCTGACCAACTTCGACAAGCTAAAACCCCAGTCAAAACACTTAGTTAATCCCTCAAATTCTTATTACAGCTAGATTAGGAGATAATAATTTCAGTTTTCCAGAAAAACCGAAAATCGATCTTTTGAGGCTTTTAGGTGTTTTCCATGCCAATAAAAGGCAATTCCAAGGTATTCAAGGGACCTTGGTTACAACCCAACTCAAAACAACATATTCAACCAACCAACAAAATCCATTTCCAAGGTATTCAAGGGACCTTGGTTACAACCCAACTCAAAACAACATATTCAACCAACATTTTCCATAAACGGAAAGATTCACCGAGCAATAGCCGGGACTATATCAATAGCATTCCACCACAATGGAAAACACCTAAAACCATCAAAAGATCATTAAAGACCCTTTAAACATAACCAATTATCCAAATTATCCTAGTTGCGCCAAACTTCCGCTTGTGAATCACTTACAAAATGAAGGGAAATCAATTCCACTTGGTTTCAAGTCTCAATTCCTATCCAAACTAACCTTAAAACACTCTTAAAACATCATTATGTGCATAGACATAAGCATTCATAGCATAACACTCTAGGCCACATATGGAAGACAAAACCCTAACTCATAATCTTAAAATTTGTAATCTAACCATGGAAAGTTGTTAAAAATCAACCCCAATCACTTCCCAACCTCCAAAACACTAAGAACAACCCATAACATACATAAATCACAACTTATAAGGCTGCAAAGAGGGTTTTCTCAGCCATAAATAATCCTACAAAACTTGAAATTAAAGCTTAAATCATAAAGCCCATAAGCCATAAATGCTAAAATACATAAAATCTTACCTTCCAAGTGATTCCTACTTGAGACAGCAAGAAAATTTTTTTTGGGGAAAATGGAGGAGAGGAGTTCAAGTTCCAAGGTTGACCAAATAGTACCCCATTGACCAAATAGTCTCCAAGTTGACTATTTGACCCAAAAACTAATTTTTGCTACTAAATTAACATTATAAATCAGTCATCAAACAACACTCACACACCACAATGCACTAATTACATTTTGTCTAATTTTTTGACCCGTTTACCCGCCGGTACCGAAATCGCGTAAATCGAAAAATTTGCCGAATTGAAGAACGAATAAGTTGAAGTACTTTATGACTAAAAATAGTATGAAAAACATTTTAAACCAGTTAAAATCAAAGAACAAGGCTTTTAAAATACTGGGTTTCACATTCTACCCCCCTTAAACAAAGTTTCGTCCTCGAAACTTACGGAATCACGAAGCAAACAAAGCTGGATACTTCGATCTCATGAGGCTTTCAAGCTCCCAGGTAGCTTCTCGCTCAGAATGATTAGACCATAAAACCTTCACGTAGGGGATAACTTTATTCCTCAATGTCTTATCTTGTCGATCCAAGAAATCTTCTCCGGACGTTTCTATCCTCGTATGTCGTGTCCTCCCTATCTACTAAAGGTTCATGGCTCAACACATGAGAGGGATTAGGGATATACCTCCTCAACTGAGAGACATGGAAGGTATTATGAACTCTAGACAACTCCGGAGGCAAAGCCAATTGGTATGTCAAATCACCAACCTTGTTCAACACCTCATAGGGGCCTATATAGCGTGGACTCAACTTTCCACCTTTCCCAAACCTAGCTACCCCTTTAGTCGGCGATACTTTCACAAACACTTTATCCCCAACCGCAAACTCCATTGGCTTCCTCTTGCGATCTGCCCAGCTCTTCTGACGATCTTGAGCCGCTTTCAAATTCTGGCGAACAATAGCAATCTTATCAATCATTGCCTGAATCAAATCGGGGGCCCTCGAAGGATCTTTCACCAACTTCATCCCAATGTAAAGGTGATCTACACTTACGACCGTATAAAGCCTCAAATGGTGCCATACCGATGCTGCTGTGATAGCTGTTATCCTATTATACGAGAATTCCATAAGCATCACATGCTCATCCCAGCTTCCTTGGAAGTCTATGGCACAAGCTCTCAACATATCCTCCAATGTCTGAATAGGAGGCTCGATTGGCCATCTGTCTCGAGGATGATAAGCGACTAAGACTCAAAGTTGTGCCACAAGCTCTCGGTAGGTTGACCGAACTCGGATACAAACTCGGGATCGCGATCGGATTGAAACTGTACTTGGATTCTGTCTCTTATACACATCTCCGATCATATAACTTCACTAATGACTCCAAAGTACCACGGACTAGGCGAGGTAATGACAGTATATGGGTGATTGTTGACCGCCTGACAACAATCACCCATATACTGTCATTACCTCGCCTAGTCCGTGGTAACCCATGTACAAAATCCATAGTAATATGCTCCCATTTCCACTCCGGTATCTCCAATGATCGTAGTAAACAGTGGGCCATCTGGTGTTATTACCTTAAATTGTGAAAAGGTCATTTTTGACCAAAGAGCTTATATTCTAGTCTTTTCCAAAGAGCTCAATAGCTCAAGCCAACGCCTTTGCCTCATATTAAGCTCTTTTTGAGTGAAGAGGTACTTCAGACTTTGATGATCAGTGAACACTTCACACTGCTCTCCATACAGGTAATGCCTCCAAATCTTGAGAGCAAACACTATCGCAGCTAACTCCAGGTCATGAGTAGGATAATTCTGCAACACTCCGAAGCCAAAACTCGCATTTGCTAAGCTTACCATACAACTGCTCTTTCCTTAACAAGTTCAAAACTTCTCGCAAATGCTCGGCATGAGCCTCTCGCTCGGAGAATAATAGGGTGTAGAGGACTATCGATGAAGACCACTACACATACATCAAGATAGTCCTTGAACACCCTATTCATCAACTCCATAAAGGCTGCAGGGGCGTTAGTTAAACCAAAAGGCATAACCAAAAACTCGTAATGGCCATAGCGAGTCCGAAAAGCTGTCTTAGGTACATCCTCTTCCTTCACCCTCAATTGATAATATCCGGACCGCAAATCAATCTTAGAGAAGTACCTCGCACCCTTAAGCCGGAATTTCTTGTCCAAGAGTTCTTGAAGCTGCTCCTTCAACTCCTTTAAGAGTGCAGGTGCCATATTTTAGGGGGCCTTTGAAATTGAAACCACCCCTGGTTCTAAACAAATCTCAAAATTGACAAGTGCATTTTGGAGTGTGAGCCTAATTATAGCCTACAACTTCTCTTAAAAAGTATTAGAACACTATGGTATGGACAGGCTAGGATTCCTCAATGCCTGGCTCTACTTTATCTTAGAGTCTATCACATAAGCCAAATAGCTCTCACAACCCCTATCTAAGGCCTTAAACGCCTTCACTACTGATATAATCGGAATCCTACTCTTGGGCTTCTTTTCATTCCCACGAAAAATCACCGTATCTAAACCAGACATCTGAAACATCACATACCTCTCTTTACAATCAATCGTCGCACCATTAGCCGCCAACCAATCCATACCCAAAATTAAATCAAAGTCGGTTATCGGTAACTGAATAAGGTCAGCCTCAAACTTCCTATCACAAAACTCTAACCGACAACCTTCGTCCAAAACAAACCTAGACTCCAAAACCTCCCCATCCGGGGTGCCCACTCTATAAGGATCCTCTAACCATCTAGGTTTCTCGGACAGACATCTAAGAAAACATCTAGCTGATAAGAGTCAAAGACGGAATCATGAACAAAGAATAACTCTTCAAGATTCAACAAAAGAGGTACATCAAAGATTACATAAGCAAGGACCTCTCAAAAACCCCCCAAAACAAGTCAATCAATAACTCCAGGTCAAAGAATTCCACAGATCCTGTAATGTCGCGAGCAAAACAGAATCTTATATAATTCTAAGCCCGAGCACATCAATTTAAACCTCGAAAGACTCATCGAATACCTATTACTGGACTTAGAATTCAAACCTATGCTCTGATACCACTAAATGTCACGCCCCAAAAACGGGACCGTAACACGTATCCAGGTACTGGTATTATACCATAGCGTGTTGGCACAAAGATTTTAATAACAAAATCTTAACCGCAATGTAATAGAACCATCAAGCCATTCATTTGTGATACTAAGCTTAAGAAAACCATAGTCATCTTGGTTCAGTTTCTAAAATGTCTGATTGCCATTTCAACGTCAGGCATGTCCAAAACGTTAGCCAAACAGATCAAATCATTTCAAAACATAGTATGCTAAAGCATAGCTAACAAATCCAAGTATAGTTTCAATCCGGAAAGACTTTAATAAAATAGCATGAGTATGTCTTTAGGCTCAATGGTATGACTGTATAAGAGACAGACTCTAGTAATCTACCACACCTACTAGTCTGACCGGGAGGTCAAGTTATCCCATCACAAGACCCCGTATCAGAGAGTTCATAACATTCACAGAAGTCACCATGGCGTCCCATGGATGACTATAGAACCGGTTCTCCACAAATCAAACATTTCCAAACACATCCAAAATTATATACCTAGGTCACCTATGAGCCAAAACAGTTATAAAATGCTTTCATATCAAAAGAGTTTGAACATATCAATTGATTAACATAAAATAGCTTGGTCCCGATTTCATATGTAATAGTTCCAAAACTTGATAAAAGTGCAGTTCCAAACATCATACACATTTTAAAATCTATCCAAACATATTTCGAAAGTCGTTAAACAAAATACAAGTGGAAGAGGGTCTAGGTTACCCACCTATCAAAGCAAAAACTGCACAATGATCACTGAACGCGATTGCCACGGCGGTAGGTGGCGTGGTATCTAAAACAGATATAAGAGGACTCTTAGAAGAGATGTAGAAGTTAAAGAATGACTAGGGAAGCGAAAACGACGCGAAACGATAGAAAATGACACCAAAAGCTCTTTGGTCAAAAATGACCTTTTCACAATTTCTGACCAACTTCGACAAGCTAAAACCCCAGTCAAAACACTTAGTTAATCCCTCAAATTCTTATTACACTAGATTAGGAGATAATAATTTCAGTTTTCCAGAAAAACCGAAAAACTTCGCCTCTCCCTAGGCTATAATTAGGCTATCCTCCCTGCCAATAAAATCCAATTCCAAGGTATTCAAGGGACCTTGGTTACAACCCAACTCAAAACAACATATTCAACCAACCAACAAAATCCATTTCCAAGGTATTCAAGGGACCTTGGTTACAACCCAACTCAAAACAACATATTCAACCAACAAAATCCATAAACGGAAAGATTCACCGGAGCAATAGCCGGGACTATATCAATAGAGTTATATATACATTCCACCACAATGGAAAACACCTAAAACCATCAAAAGATCATTAAAGACCCTTTAAACATAACCAATTATCCAAATTATCCTAGTTGCGCCAAACTTCCGCTTACTTACAAAATGAAGGGAAATCAATTCCACTTGGTTTCAAGTCTCAATTCCTATCCAAACTAACCTTAAAACACTCTTAAAACATCATTATGTGCATAGACATAAGCATTCATAGCATAACACTCTAGGCCACATATGGAAGACAAAAACCCTAACTCATAATCTTAAAATTTGTAATCTAACCATGGAAAGTTGTTAAAAATCAACCCCAATCACTTCCCAACCTCCAAAACACTAAGAACAACCCATAACATACATAAATCACAACTTATAAGGCTGCAAAGAGGGTTTTCTCAGCCATAAATAATCCTACAAAACTTGAAATTAAAGCTTAAATCATAAAGCCCATAAGCCATAAATGCTAAAATACATAAAATCTTACCTTCCAAGTGATTCCTACTTGGCCTAGAAGAAAATTTTTTGGGGAAAGGAACTGAGAGGAGTTCGGCTTATGCTGGAAGAAAATGAGGAAGAAAAAAACAAGAAGAAGACTTAAAAAGAAATTCCAAGGTTGACCAAATAGTACCCCATTGACCAAATAGTCTCCAAGTTGACTATTTGACCCAAAAACTAATTTTTGCTACTAAATTAACATTATAAATCAGTCATCAAACAACACTCACACACCACAATGCACTAATTACATTTTGTCTCGACTCACAATATATTACGATTCGTCTTATTTCGTAAATCGAAAAATTTGCCGAATTGAAGAACGAATAAGTTGAAGTACTTTATGACTAAAAATAGTATGAAAAACATTTTAAACCAGTTAAAATCAAAGAACAAGGCTTTTAAAATACTGGGTTTCACAAAATGAATGATCTAATCGCATTCGAAAGAGAACGGGGGCAACTATATTAGCTTAATCACTAAGGAAGAAATGTAATCGTACCAGATTAAGATATTGAAAACTAGGAAAGTCGACGAATCGTAATATATTGTGAGTCGCAAAAGGAGATGCAATCAAACAAGATTGAGAACAAATAAAGGAGAAGTAGTCGTATTTGATTTAAAAAGAACCAAGAGCGGGTAGTATTCATTAAGGATTTATAATTAAGAGATCATCTAATCGTATAAGAAAAAGAACTGAGAAATGAGTCCTATTAATTATGCCTGCACAATGATTAATTAAGAAATCGTAATAGTACGATATTGAGAAGAAAGAGAGGGTCTAATCGTACTATATTAAGACATATTAAAGAAGATCTAATCGTACAGGATTAAGAACTAACAAAGTAGATCGAGTCATATGAGATTAAAAAATAGAACAGGAGTTCTTATAAAAGTAAATCTCGTAACTCAAGATAAGAACTTAAAATGCGATTTGATTTGGCCAAATTAAGAACCACGACTGATAACTATGCATAAAAGAATAAGAACTAAAATGTAATATGATGGTTTCTTGATTTATGAAGAAATACGTGCTTAATCACAGTGGAAGGAGTTGTACTCGTACGATATTGGGAACTAGGAAAGAGGACAAATCGTACAATATCAAATACTAATAACTGGGATCAAGTCGCATAGGAATAAGAAACAAGAAAGGAGTTCTCAACAAAGTAGATCTAGAATCATAATAAGTTCTAATAACTCATGACAACAACGTAAAATGTGATTTAATTATGCTAGATTGAGAACCAAGAATCAGTTCAAATTAAAAAGAGTTTGAACAAAACATGATTATCAAACCTTATTTGAAAATGAACAGAGAAATGAAGCCAATTACACCTTGTATAATGACAAAGGAAGAAGTGATAATCGTATAATATTGAGAACTAAGAAATGCAACTAATCGAGCTATACAATGGACTACAAAAGGAGACATAACATATGCAATTCACAGGACAAAGAAAGGAGATTAGGCGTGTAAGATTATGAAATATGAGAGGAGTTCCAATCATAGCACATTTGTTGAAAAGATATGAGATCAAATTTCACAAGGTAAGAACATAAATATGTTTTAATAAGAATGGATTAAGAACCATACGCTGGACCTATTCCTTGAAGATTTAGAACTAATACATCATCTAATAGCATTTGCAAAAGAATAGAGAAATGAGGCCGATCAAACTTGCTTTACGAGTAAGGAAGAAGTTGCGAAAGTTCGATATGAGGGCCAAGAAATTGACTAACTGTTCCATGTTATGAATCGCAAAAGGAGAACCCATGACAAAATATTAGGGAGATAATTAAGAAATTACAAAGGTGATCTAATCGACAGACATGTTTAAAAGATAAGAATATCTAATAACGGATGATAAGCCCCTAATACGTGACTTAGTTAGACTAGATTGAGAACCATGTGTGGATCCTGTGCACAAAAGATTTAGTTCAAATGAATGATCTAATCGCATTCGAACGAGAACGGGGGCAACCATATTAGCTTAATAACTAAGGAAGAAGTGTAATCGTAAGTATATTGAGAACTAAGAAATTCGACTAATCGTAATATATTGTGAGTCGCAAAAGGAGATACAATCAAACATGATTGAGAACTAATAAAGGAGAAGTAGTCGTATTAGATTTAATAAGAACCAAGAGCGGGTCGTATTCATTATAAATTTATAATTAAGAGATTATCTAATCTTATAAGAAAAAGAACTGAGAAATGAGGCCTATTAATTATGCCTGCAGAATGATTAAGGAAGAAATCGTAATAGTATGATATTGAGAAGAAAGAAAGGGTGTAATCGTACTATATTATGACACAGTAAAAGAGATCTAATCGTACAGGATTAAGAACTAACAAAGTAGATCGAATCATATCAGATTGAGAAATAGAACAGGTGTTCTTATAAAATTAAATCTAGCAACTCAAGATAAGAACTTAAAATGCGATTTGATTTGGCCAAATTAAGAACCATGAGTGATAACTATGCATAAAAGAATAAGAACTAAAATGTAATATGATGGTTTTGACAGAAATAAGTGAGAAATGAGGCCAAGTATACGTGCTTAATCACAGTGGAAGGAGTTGTACTCGTACATATTGGGAACTAAGAAAGGGGACAAATCGTACAATATTAAATACTAATAACTGGGATCAAGTCGCATAGGATTAAGAAACAAGAAAGGAGTTCTCAACAAAGTACATCTAGAAACGTAATAAGTTCTAATAACTCATGAGGGCAATGTAAAATGTGATTTAATTATGATAGATGAAGAACCAAGAATCAGTTCAAATCGAAAAAGACTTTGAACAAAACATGATTATCTAACCTTATTTGAAAAAGAACTGAGAAATGAAGCCAATTACACCTTGTATAACGACAAAGATAGAAATGATAATCGTACAATATTGGGAAATAAGATCTGCGACTAATCGAGCAATACAGTGAAAAACAAAAGGAGACATAACATATGCAATTCACAAAACAAAGAAAGGAGATTAGTCGTGTAAGATTATGAAATATGGGAGGAGTCTTCCAATCATAGCACCTTTGGAAAAGATATGGGATCAAATTTTCACAAGGTAAGAACATAAATATGTTTTAATAAGAATGTATTAAGAACCATGCGCTGGACCTATTCCTTGAAGATTTAGAACTAATACATCATCTAATAGCATTTGCAAAAGAATAGAGAAATGAGGCCGGCCAAACTTGCTTTACGAGTAAGGAAGAAGTTGCTATCGTTCGATATATAGAGCCAAGAAATTGACTAACTGTTCTATGTTACGAATCGTAAAAGGAGAACACATGATAAAATATTAGAGAGATAATTAAGAAACTAGAAAGTTGATCTAATCGACGTACATGTTGAAAAGATGAGAATATCTAATAACGGATGATAAGCCCCTAATACGTGACTTAGTTTGACTAGATTGAGAACCATTAGGGGGACGTGTGCACGAAAGATTTAGATCAAATGAATGATCTAATCACATTCGAAAGAAAAAGGAGGCAACTATATTTGCTTAATAACTAAGAGACAAAGGAAGAAGTGTAACCGTAAGATATTGAGAACTAAGACAGTCGACTAATCGTAATATATTGTGAGTCGCAAAAGGAGATACAATGAAACAAGATTGAGAACTAATAAAAGAGAAGTAGTCGTATTGGATTTAAAAAGAACCAAGAGCGAGTCGTATTTATTAAAGATTTATAATTAAGAGATCATCTAATCGTATAAGAAAAAGATCTGAGAAATTAGGCCTATTAATTATGCTTGCACAATGATTAAGGAAGAAATTGTAATAGTACGATATTGAGAAGAAAGAAAGGGTCTTATCGTACTATATTATGACACAGTAAAGGAGATCTAATCGTACAGGATTAAGAACTGACAAAGTAGATCGAGTCATATCAGATTAAGAAATGGAACAGGAGTTCTTATAAATGTAAATCTAGTAACTCAAGATAAGAGCTTAAAATGCGGATTTGATTTGTCCAAATTAAGAACCATGAGTGATAACTATGCATAAAAGAATAAGAACTAAACATATATATGTTGGTTTTGAAGAAATAAGTGAGAAATGAGGCCAAGTATACGTGCTTAATCACAGTGGAAGGAGTTGTACTCGTACGATATTGAGAACTAAGAAAGGGGACAAATCGTACAGGATTAAATACTAATAACTGGGATCAAGTCTCTTAAGATTAAGAAACAAGAAAGGAGTTCTCAACAAAGTACTGTGTAGAAACATAATAAGTTCTAATAACTCATGATAACAACGTAAAATGTGATTTAATTATGCTAGTTGAGTACCAAGAATCAGTTCAAATTGAAAAAGAAAACATGATTATCTAACCTTATTTGAAAAAGAATAGAGAAATGAAGCCAATTACATCTTGTATAATGACAAAGGAAGAAAAATGATAATCGTACAATATTGAGAACTAAGAAATGCGACAAATCAAGCTATACAATGAACAACAAAAGGAGACATAACATATGCAATTCACAGAACAAAGAAAGGAGATTAGTCGTGTAAAATTTTGAAATATGAGAGGAGGAATTCCAATCATAGCACATTTGGAAAAGATATGAGATCAAATTTCACAAGGTAAGAACATAAATATGTTTTAATAAGAATGGATTAAGAACCATGCGCTGAACCTATTCCTTGAAGATTTAGAACTAATATATTATCTAATAGCATTTACGAAAGAATAGAGAAATGAGGCCGACCAAACTTGCTTTACGAGTAAGGAAGAAGTTGCGATCGTTCGATATTGAGAGCCAAGAAATTGACTAACTGTTCTATGTTATGTATCGCAAAAGGAGAACACATGATAAAATATTAGGGAGATAATTAAGAAACTAGAATGGTGATCTAATCGACATACATGTTGAAAAGATAAGAATATCTAATAGGGGATGATAAGCCCCTAATACGTGACTTAGTTAGACTAGATTGAGAACCATGTGTAGGACGTGTGCACAAAAGATTTAGATCAAATGAATGATCTAATCGCATTCGAAAGAGAACGGGGGCAACTATATTAGATTAATTAACTAAGGAAGAAGTGTAATCGTAAGATATTGAGAACTAAGAAAGTCGACTAATCGTAATATATTGTGAGTCGCAAAAGGAGATACAATGAAACAAGATTGAGAACTAATAAAGGAGAAGTAGTCGTACTGGATTAAAAAAGAAGCAAGAGCGGGTCGTATTCATTAAAGATTTATAATTGAGAGATTATCTAATCGTATAAGAAAAAGAACTGAGAAATGAGGCCTATTAATTATGCCTGCAGAATGATTAAGGAAGAAATTGTAATAGTACGATATTGAGAAGAAAGATAGGGTCTAATCGTACTATATTATGACACAGTAAAGGAGATCTAATCGTACAGGATTAAGAACTAACAAAGTAGATCGAGTCATATCAGATTAAGAAATAGAATAGGAGTTCTTATAAAAGTAAATCTCGTAACTCAAGATAAGAGCTTAAAATGCGATTTGATTTGGCCAAATTAAGAACCATGAGTGATAACTATGCATAAAAGAATAAGAACTAAGTTATAATATATATGTTGGTTTTGAAGAAATAAGTGAGAAATGAGGCCAAGTATACGTGCTTAATCACAGTGGAAGGAGTTGTACTCGTACGATATTGAGAACAAAGAAAGGGGACAAATCGTACAGGATTAAATACTAATAACTGGGATCAAGTCGCGAAGATTAAGAAACAAGAAAGGAGTTATCAACAAAGTACATGTAGAAACATAATAAGTTCTAATAACTCATTGATAACAACGTAAAATGTGATTTAATTATGCTAGTTGAGTACCAAGAATCAGTTCAAATTGAAAAAGAAAACATGATTATCTAACCTTATTGAAAAAGAACAGAGAAATGAAGCCAATTACATCTTGTATAATGACAAAGGAAGAAAAATGATAATCGTACAATATTGAAAACTAAGAAATGTGACAAATCCAGCTATACAATGAACAACAAAATGAGACATAACATATGCAATTCACAGAACAAAGAAAGGAGATTAGTTGTGTAAGATTTTGAAATATGAGAGGAATTCCAATCATAGCACATTTGGAAAAGATATGAGATCAAATTTCACAAGGTAAGAACATAAATATGTTTTATTAAGAATGGATTAAGAACCATGCGCTGAACCTATTCCTTGAAGATTTAGAACTAATACATCATCTAATAGCATTTACAAAAGAATAGAGAAATGAGGCCGATCAAACTTGCTTTACGAGTAAGGAAGAAGTTGCGATCGTTCGATATTGAGATCCAAGAAATTGACTAACTGTTCTATGTTATGTATCGTAAAGGAGAACACATGACAAAATATTAGGGAGATAATTAAGAAACTAGAATGGTGATCTAATCGACATACATGTTGAAAAGATAAGAATATCTAATAGGGATGATAAGCCCCTAATACGTGACTTAGTTAGACTAGATTGAGAACCATGTGTAGGACGTGTGCACAAAAGATTTAGATCAAATGAATAGTTTAATCGCATTCGAAAGAGAACGGGGGCAACTATATTAGCTTAATAACTAATCTATCAGGAAGAAGTGTAATGGTAAGATATTGAGAACTAAGAAAGTCGACGAATCGTAATATATTGTGAGTCGCAAAAGGAGATACAATGAAACAAGATTGAGAACTAATAAAGGAGAAGTAGTCGTACTGGATTAAAAACAGCAAGATGTGTATTCATTACAGATTTATAATTGAGAGATTATCTAATCGTATAAGAAAAAGAATTGTAGAAATGAGGCCTATTAATTATGCCTGCAGAATGATTAAGGAAGAAATTGTAATCTGTACGATATTGAGAAGAAAGAAAGGGTCTAATCGTACTATATTATGACCCTTTCTATATCTTACGTATCAGGATCGTCGACTTTCTTAGTAGATCGAATCTGTATCAGATTAAGAAATAGAATTAGTTCTTAATAAAAGTAAATCTCGTATACACTCAGAGATAAGAGCTTAAAATGCGGATTTGATTTTTTCCAAATTAAGAACCATGAGTGATAACTATGCATAAAACAATAAGAACTAAAAATCATTGTACTTATGTCTATAATATGATGGTTTTGAAGAAATAAGTGAGAAATGAGGCCATGTATACATGCTTAATCACAGTGGAAGGGGTTGTGCTCGTACGATATCGAGAACTAAGAAAGGGGACAAATCGTACAAGATTAAATAATAATAACTTGGATCAAGTCGCATAAGATTAAGAAACAAGAAAGGAATTCTCAACAAAGTACATGTAGAAACATAATAAGTTCAAATAACTCATGATAACATAGTAACATGGGGTTTAATTATGCTAGATTGAGAACCAAGAATCAGTTCAAATTGAAAAAGAGTTTGAAAAAAAACATGATTATCTAACCTTATTTGAAAACGAACTGAGAAATGAAGCCAATTACACCTTGTTTAAAGACAATGGAAGAAGTGATAATCATACAATATTGAGAACTAAGAAATGCGACTAATCGAGCTATACAATGAACAACAAAAGGAGACATAACATAGGCAATTCACAGATCAAAGAAAAAAGATTAGTCATGTAAGATTAGATCAAATATGAGATGAGTTCCAATCATAGCACATTTGGATAAGATATGAGATCAAATTTCACAAGGTAAGAACATAAATATGTTTTTATAAGAATGGATTAAGAACCATGTGCTGGACCTATTCCTTGAAGATTTAGAACTAATACATCATCTAATAGCATTCGGAAAATAATAGAGAAATGAGGCCGATCAAACTAGCTTTAAGAGTAAGGAAGAAGTTGCAATCGTTCTATGTTGAGAGCCAAGAAATTGACTTATCTCCCTAATATTTTATCATGTATTCTCCTTTTGCGATTCATAACCGTTAGTCAATTTCTTGGCTCTCAATATCGAACGATCGCAACTTCTTCCTTACTCGTAAAGCAAGTTTGATCGGCCTCATTTCTCTGTTCTTTTGCAAATTCTATTAGATGATTTATTATTCTAAATCTTGAAGGAATAGGTCCAGCGCATGGTTCTTAATCCATTCTTATTAAAACATATTTATGTTCTTAACTTGTGAAATTCTTTGATCTCATATCTTTTCCAAATGTGCTATGACTGGAACTCCTCTCATATTTCATAATCTTACACGACTAATGTCCTTTCTTTGTTCTGCGAATTGCATATGTTATGTCTCCTTTTGTTGTTCATTGTATAGCTCGATTTGTCGCATTTCTTTGTTCTCAATATTGTACGATTGTCACTTCTTCCATTGTCTTTATACAAGGTGTAATTTGCTTCAATTCTCAGTTCTTTATCAAATAAGGTTAGATAATCATGTTTTGTTCAAACTCTTTTTCAATTTGAACTGATTCTTGGTTCTCAATCTAGCATAATCAAATCACATTTTACGTTGTGATCATCAGTTATTTGAAGTTATTATGTTTCTACATGTACTTTGTTGAGAACTCCTTTTTTGTTTCTTAATCTTATGCGACTTGATCCCAGGTATTAGTATTTAATCTTGTACGATTTGTCCCCTTTCTTTGTTCTCAACATCGTACGAGTACAATTCCTTCCACTGTGATTAAGAGAACATATACATGGCCTCATTTCTCACTTATTTCTTCAAAACCATCATATTATATGCATAAAGTTCTTATTGTTTTGTGCATAGTTATCACTCGTGGTTCTTAATTTGGCCAAATCAAATCCGCATTTTAAGCTCTTATCTTGAATTACTAGATTTACTTTTATTAGAACTCCTGTTCTATTTCTTCATCTGATATTACTCGATCTACTTTGTTAGTTCTTAATCCTGTACGATTAGATCTCCTTTAATGTGTCATAAGATAGTACGATTAGACCCTTTCTTTCTTCTCAATATCGTACTATTACAATGTCTTTCTTAATCATTGTGCAGGCATAATTAATAGGCCACATTTCTCAGTTCTTTGTCTTATACGATTAGATAACCTATTAATTATAAATCTTTAATGAATACTACCCGCTCTTGGTTCTTTTTAAATCTAATACGACTACTTCTCCTTTATTAGTTCTCAATCTTGTTTGATTGTATCTCCTTTTGCGACTCACAATATATTACGAATAGTCGACTTTCTTAGTTGTCAATATCTTACGATTACACTTCTTCCTTAGTTATTAAGCAAATATAGTTGCCTCTGTTCTATTTCGAATGCTATTAGATCATTCATTTGATCTAAATCTTCTGTGCACAAGTCCCAAACATGGTTCTCAATCTAGTCCAACTAAGTCACGTATTAGGGGCTTATCATCTGTTATTAGATATTCTCATCTTTTCAACATGTATGTCGATTAGATCACCTTTCTAGTTTCTTAATTATCTCCCTAATATTTTATCATGTATTCTCCTTTTGCGATTCATACCATAAAACCGTTAGTCAATTTCTTGGCTCTCAATATCGAACGATCGCAACTTCTTCCTTACTCGTAAAGCAAGTTTGATCGGCCTCATTTCTCTGTTCTTTTGCAAATGCTATTAGATGATTTAATAGTTCTAAATCTTCAAAGAATAGGACCAGCGCATGGTTCTTAATCCATTCTTATTAAAACATATTTGAATGTTCTTACCTTGTGAAATTTGATCTCATATCTTTTCCAAATGTGCTATGATTGGAACTCCTCTCATATTTCATAATGTTACACGACTAATCTCCTTTCTTTGTTCTGCGAATTGCATATGTTATGTCACCTTTTGTTGTTCATTGTATAGCTCGATTTGTCGCATTTCTTAGTTCTCAATATTGTACGATTGTCACTTCTTCCATTGTCTTTATACAAGGTGTAATTTGCTTCAATTCTCAGTTCTTTTTCAAATAAGGTTAGATAATCATGTTTTGTTCAAACTCTTTTTCAATTTGAACTGATTCTTGGTTCTCAATCTGGCATAATCAAATCATATTTTACGTTGTGATCATCAGTTATTTTAACTTATTATGTTTCTGCATGTACTTTGTTGGGAACTCCTTTCTTGTTTCTTAATCTTATGCGACATGATCCCCGGTATTAGTATTTAATCTTGTACGATTTGTCCCCTTTCTTATTTCTCAATATCGTACGATGTACAACTCCTTCCACTATGATTAACCACGTATACTTGGCCTCATTTCTCACTTATTTCTTCAAAACCATCGTATTATATTTTTGTTTTATTGTTTTATGCATAGTTATTACTCATGGTTCTTAATTTGGCAAAATAGAATAGCATTTTAAGCTCTTATCTTGAGTTAGGAGATTTACTTTTATAAGAACTCTTGTTCTAAATTTCTTAATCTGATATGACTCGATCTACTTCGTTAGTTCTTAATCATGTGCGATTAGATCTCCTTTTCTGTGTCATAATGTAGTACGATTAGATCCTTTCATTCTTCTCAATATCGTACTATTACAATTTCTTCCTTAATCATTGTGCAGGCATAATTAATAGGCCTCATTTCTCAGTTCTTTTTCTTATACAATTGGATAATCTCTTAATTATAAATCTTTAATGAATACGATCCGTTCTTGGTTCTTTTTAAATATAATACGACTACTTCTCCTTTATTAGTTTCAATCTTGTTTGTATTGTATCTCCTTTTGCGACTCACAATATATTACGATTAGTCAATTTTCTTAGTTCTCAATATCTTACGATTACACTTCATCCTTAGTTATTAAGCTAATATAGTTGCCTCCATTCTCTTTCGAATGCGATTAGATCATTCATTTGATCTAAATCTTTTGTGCACAAGTCCCAAGCAAGGTTCTCAATCTAGTCCAACTAAGTCACGTATTTGGGGCTTATCATCCGTTATTAGATATTTCATCTTTTCAACATGTATGTCGACTAGATCACCTTTCTAGTTTCTTAATTATCTCCCTAATATTTTATCATGTGTTCTCCTTTTGCGATTCATAACGTAAAACTGTTAGTCAATTTTTTGGCTCTCAATATCGAACGATCGCAACTTCTTCCTTACTCGTAAAGAAAGTTTGAGCGGCCTCATTTCTCTGTTCTTCTGCAAATGCTATTACATGATTTATTAGTTCTAAATCTTCAAGGAATAGGTCCAGCGCATGGTTCTTCAATCCATTCTTATTAAAACATATTTATGTTCTTACCTTGTGAAATTTGATCTCATATCTTTTCCAAATGTGCTATGATTGGAACTCCTCTCATATTTCATAATCTTACACGACTAATCTCCTTTCTTTGTCCTGAATTACATATGTTATGTCTCCTTTTTTTGTTCATTGAATAGCACGATTAGTCGCATTTCTTAGTTCTCAATATTGTACGATTATCACTTCTTCCATTGTCTTTATACAAGGTGTAATTGGCTTCAATTCTCAGTTCTTTTTCAAATAAGGTTAGATAATCATGTTTTGTTCAAACTCTTTATCAATTTGAACGGATTCTTGGTTCCCAATCTAGCATAATTAAATCACATTTTACGTTGTGATCATGAGTTATTTGAAACTTATTATGTTTCTACATGTACTTTGTTGGGAACTCCTTTCTTGTTTCTTATTCTTGTGCGACTGGATCCCAGTTATTAGTATTTAATCTTGTACGATTTGTCCCCTTATCTTAATTCTCAATATCGTACGAGTACAACTCCTTCCACTGTGATTAAGCACGTATACTTGGCCTCATTTCTCACTTATTTCTTCAAAACCATCAATTATATTTTAGTTCTTAATGTTTTATGCATAGTTATCACTCATGGTTCTTAATTTGGCCAAATCAAATCCGCATTTTAAGCTCTTATCTTGAGTTACTAGATTTACTTTTATAAGAACACCTGTTCTATTTATTAATCTGATATGACTCTGTCCACTTTGTTAGTTCTTAATCCTGTACGATTAGATCTCCTGTAATGTGTCATAATATAGTACGATTAGACCCTTTCTTTCTTCTCAATTTCGTACAATTACAATTTCTTCCTTAATCATTGTGCAGGCATAATTAATAGGCCACATTTCTCAGTTCTTTTTCTTATACGATTAGATAATCTATTAATTATAAATCTTTAATGAATACGACCCGCTCTTGGTTCTTTTTAAATCTAATACGACTACTTCTCCATATTGTATTAGTTCTCAATCTTGTTTGATTGTATCTCCTTTTGCGACTCACAATATATTAAGATTACTTGACTTTCTTATTTCTCAATATCTTACGATTACACTTCTTCCTTAGTTATTAAACTAATATAGTTGCCTCCGTTCTCTTTCGAATGCGATTAGATCATTCATTCGATCTAAATCTTTTATGCACACATCCCACACACGGTTTCTAGTCCAACAAAGTCACGTATTTGGGACTTATCATCCGTTATTAGATATTCTCATCCTTTCAACATCTATGTCGATTAGATCACCTTTCTAGTTTCTTAATTATCTCCCTAATATTTTATCATGTGTTCTCCTTTTGCGATTCATAACACAAAACAGTTAGTCAATTTCTTGGCTCTCAATATCGAACGATCGCAACTTCTTCCATACTCTTAAAGCAAGTTTTATCGGCCACATTTCTCTGTTCTTTTGCAAATGCTATTAGATGATTTATTAGTTCTAAATCTTCAAGGACCTATAGGTGCAGCGCATGGTTCTTAATCCATTCTTATTAAAACATATTTATGTTCTTACCTTGTGAAATTTGATCTCATATCTTTTCCAAATGTGCTATGATTGGAACTCCAATTATATTTCATAATCTTACACGACTAATCTCCTTTCTTTGTTCTACGGATTGCCGATGTTATCTTTCCTTTTGTTGTTCATTGTATAGCTCGATTTGTCGCAATTCTTAATTCTCAATATTGTACGATTATCACTTCATCCATTGTCTTTATACAAGGTGTAATTAGCTTCAATTCTCAGTTCTTTTTCAAATAAGGTTAGATAATCATGTTTTGTTCAAACTCTTTTTCAATTTGAACTGATTCTTGGTTCTCAATCTAGCATAATTAAATCACATTTTACGTCGTGATCATGAGTTATTTGAAACTTATTATGTTTCTACATGTACTTTGTTGGGAACTCCTTTCTTGTTTCTTAATCTTATGCAACTTGATCCCAGTTATTACTATTAGAGACACATAATCTTGCACGATTTGTTCCCTTGCTTAGTTCTTAATATCGTACGAGTACAACTCCTTCCATTGTGATTAAGCACGTATACTTGGCCTCATTTCTCACTTATTTCTTCAAAACCATCATATTATATTTTAGTTTTTGTTGTTTTATGCATAGTTATCACTCATGGTTCTTAATTTGGCCAAATCAAATCCTCATTTTAAGCTCTTATCTTGAGTTACTAGATTTACTTTTCTGAGAACTCCTGTTCTATTTCTTAATCTGATATGAGATCTACTTTGTTAGTTCTTAATCCTATATGATTAGATCTCCTTTAATGTGTCATAATATAGTACGATTAGACCCTTTCTTTCTTCTCAATATCGTACTATTACAATTTCTTCCTTAATCATTGTGCAGGCATAATTAACAGGCCTCATTTCTCAGTTCTTTTTCTTATACGATTAGATAATCTCTTAATTATAAATCTTTAATGAATACGACCAGCTCTTAGTTCTTTTTAAATCCCACTAATACGACTACTTCTCCTTTATTAGTTATCAATCTTGTTTGATTGTATATCCTTTTACGACTCACAATATATTACGATTAGTCGACATTCTTATTTCTCAATATCTTACTATTACACTTCTTCCTTAGTTATTAAGCTAATATAGTTGCCTCCGTTCTCTTTCGCATGCGATTAGATCATTCATTTGATCTAAATCTTTTGTGCACAGGTCCCACACATGGTTCTCAATCTAGTCCAACTAAGTCACGTATTTGGGGCTTATCATCCGTTATTAGATATTCTCATCTTTTCAACATGTATGTCGATTAATCACCGTTCTAGTTTCTTAATTATCTAGATAACATTTTATCAAGTGTTCTCCTTTTGCAATTCAAAACATAGAACAGTTAGTCAATTTCTTGAACTCTCAATATCGAACGATCGCAACTTCTTCCTTACTCGTAAAGCAAGTTTGATCGGCCTCATTTCTCTGTTCTTTTGCAAATGCTATTAGATGATGTACTTCATTCTAAATCTTCAAGGAATAGGTCCAGTGCATGGTTCTTAATCCATTCTTATTAAAACATATTTATGTTCTTACCTTGTGAAATTTGATCTCATATCTTTTCCAAATGTGCTATGATTGGAACTCCTCTCATATTTCATAATCTTACACGACTAATGTACATTCTTTGTTCTACGAATTGCATATGTTATGCCTCCTTTTGTTGTTCATTGTATAGCTCGATTAGTCGCATATCGTAATTCTCAATATTGTACGATTATCACTTCTTCCATTGTCTTTATACAAGGTGTAATTGGCTTCATTTCTCAGTTCTTTTTCAAATAAGGTTAGATAATCATGTTTTGTTCAAACTCTTTTTCAATTTAAACTGATTCTTGGTTCTCAATCTGGAATAATCAAATCACATTTTACGTTGTGATCATCAGTTATTTGAACTTATTATGTTTCTACATGTACTTTGTTGAGAACTCCTTTTTTGTTTCATAATCTTATGCGACTTGAGACATCCCAGGTATTAGTATTTAATCTTGTACGATTTGTCCCCTTTCTTAGTTCTCAACATCGTACGAGTACAATTCCTTCCACTGTGATTAAGAACGTATACATGGCCTCATTTCTCACTTATTTCTTCAAAACCATCATATTATATGAATAAAGTTCTTATTGTTTTGTGCGTAGTTATCACTCGTGGTTCTTAATTTGGCCAAATCAAATCCGCATTTTAAGCTCTTATCTTGAGTTACTAGATTTACTTTTATAAGAACTCCTATTCTATTTCTTCATCTGATATTACTCGATCTACTTTGTTAGTTCTTAATCCTGTACGATTAGATCTCCTTTAATGTGTCATAAGATAGTACGATTAGACCCTTTCTTTCTTCTCAATATCGTACTATTACAATGTCTTTCTTAATCATTGTGCAGGCATAATTAATAGGCCTCATTTCTCAGTTCTTGTTCTTATTCGATTAGATAATCTCTTAATTATAAATCTTTAATGAATATTAGATTGACCCGCTCTTGGTTCTTTTTAAATCTAATACGGCTACTTCTCCTTTATTAGTTTCTCAATCTTGTTTGATTGTATCTCCTTTTGCGACTCACAATATATTACGATTAGTCAACTTTCTTAGTTCTCAATATCTTACTATTACACTTCATCCGTAGTTATTAAGCTAATATAGTTGCCTCCGTTCTCTTTCGAATGCAATTAGATCTAAACCTTTTGTGCACAGGTCCCACACATGGTTCTCAATCTAGTCCAACTAAGTCACGTATTTGGGGCTTATAATCCGTTATTAGAGATTCTCATCCTTTCAGCATGTATGTCGATTAGATCACCTTTCTAGTTTCTTAATTATCTCCCTAATATTTTATCATGTGTTCTCCTTTTGCGATTCATAACATAGAACAGTTTGTCAATTTCTTGGCTCTCAATATCGAACGATCGCAACTTCTTCCTGACTCTAAAGCAAGTTTGATCGCCCTCATTTCTCTGTTCTTTTGCAAATGCATATTAGATGATTTATTAGTTCTAAATCTTCAAGGAATAGGTCCAGCGCATGGTTCTTAATCCATTCTTATTAAAACATATTTATGTTCTTACCTTGTGAAATTTGATCTCATATCTTTTCCAAATGTGCTATGATTGGAACTCCTCTCATATTTCATTGTCTTACACGACTAATCTCCATTCTTTGTCCTGCGAATTACATATGTTATGTCTCCTTTTGTTATTTATTGTGTAGCTCGATTAGTCACATTTTTTAGTTCTCAATATTGTACGATTATCACTGCTTGCATAGTCTTTATGCAAGGTGTAATTGGCTTCAATTCTCGGTTCTTTTTCAAATAAGGTTAGATAATCATGTTTTGTTCAAACTCTTTTTCAATTTGAACTGATTCTTGGTTCTCAATCTAGCATAATTAAATCACATTTTACGTTGTGATCATCAGTTATTTGAACTTATTATGTTTCTACACGTACTTTGTTGGGAACTCCTTTCTTGTTTCTTCAATATTATGCAACTTGATCCCAGTTATTAGTATTTAATCTTATACGATTTGTCCCCTTTCTTAGTTCTCAATAAAGTACGAGTACAACTCTTTCCATTATGATTAAGCACGTGTACTTGGCCTCATTTCTCACTTATTTCTTCAAAACCATCATATTATATTTTTGTTCTTATTCTTTTATGCATAGTTAGCACTCATGGTTCTTAATTTGGCCAAATCAAATCCGCATTTTAAGCTCTTATCTTGAAATACGAGATTTACTTTTATAAGAACTCCTGTTCTATTTCTTAATCTGATATGACTCGATCTACTTTGTTAGTTCTTAATCCTGTACTATAAGATCTCCTTTAATGTGTCATAATATAGTACGATTAGACCCTTTCTTTCTTCTCAATATCGTACTATTACAATTTCTTCCTTAGTCATTGTGCAGGCATAATTAATAGGCCTCATTTCTCAGTTCTTTTTCTTATACGATTAGATAATCTCTTAATTATAAATCTCTTTAATGAATACGACCCGCTCTTAGTTCTTTTTAAATCTAATACGACTACTTCTGCTTTATTAGTTATCAATCTTGTTTGATTGTATATCCTTTTGCGACTCACAATATATTACGATTAGTCGACTTTCTTATTTCTCAATATCTTACTATTACACTTCTTCCTTAGTTATTAAGCTAATATAGTTGCCTCCGTTCTCTTTCGCATGCGATTAGATCATTCATTTGATCTAAATCTTTTGTGCACAGGTCCCACACATGGTTCTCAATCTAGTCCAACTAAGTCACGTATTTGGGGCTCATCATCCGTTATTAGATATTCTAATCTTTTCAACATGTATGTCGATTAATCACCGTTCTAGTTTCTTAATTATCTCCCTAACATTTTATCATGTGTTCTCCTTTTGCAATTCAAAACATAGAACAGTTAGTCAATTTCTTGGCTCTCAATATCGAACGATCGCAACTTCTTCCTTACTCGTCAAGCAAGTTTGATCGGCCTCATTTCTCTGTTCATTTGCAAATGCTATTAGATGATTTATTAGTTCTAAATCTTCAAGGAATAGGTCCAGCGCATGGTTCTTAATCCATTCTTATTAAAACATATTTATGTTCTTACCTTGTAAAATATGATCTCATATCTTTTCCAAATGTGCTATGATTGGAACTCCTCTCATATTTCATAATCTTACAGGACTAATCTCCTTTTTTTTTTCTGTGAATTGCATCTGTTATGTCTCCTTTTTTTGTTCATTGTATAGCTCGATTAGTCGCATTTCTTAGTTGTCAATATTGTACGTTTATCACTTCTTCCATTGTCTTTATACATGGTGTAATTGGCTTCATTTCTCAGTTCTTTTTCAAATAAGGTTAGATAATCATGTTTTGTTCAAACTCTTTTTCAATTGGAACTTATTCTTGGTTCTCAATCTAACATAATTAAATCACATTTTACGTTGTGATCACGAGTTATTTGAACTTATCATGTTTCTACATGTACTCTGTTGGAAGAACTCCTTTCTTGTTTCTTAATCTTGTGTGACTGGATCCCTGTTATTAGTATTTAATCTGGTACGATTTGTCCCCATTCTTAGTTCTCAATATCGTACGAGTACAACTCCTTCCACTGTGATTAAGCACGTATACTTGGCCTCATTTCTCATTTATTTCTTCAAAACCATCATATTATATTTTAGTTCTTATTGTTTTATGCATAGTTATCACTCATGGTTCTTAATTTGGCCAAATCAAATTCGCATTTTAAGCTCTTATCTTGAGTTACTGGATTTTCTTTTATAAGAACTCCTGTCCTATTTCTTAAACTGATATGACTCGATCTACTTTGTTAGTTCTTAATCCTGTACGATTAGATCTCCTTTACCGTGTCATAATATAGTACGATTAGACCCTTTCTTTCTTCTCAATATCGTACTATTACAATTTCTTCCTTAATCATTGTGCAGGCATAATTAATAGTCCTTATTTCTCAGTTCTTTTTCTTATACGATTAGATAAGCTGTATAATCTCTTAATTATAAATCTTTAATGAATACGACCCGCTCTTGGTTCTTTTTAAATCTAATACGACTACTTCTCCTTTATTAGTTCTCAATCTTGTTTGATTGTATCTACTTTTGCTACTCACAATATATTTGATTTGTCGACTTTCTTAGTTCTCAATATCTTGCGATTACACTTCTTCCTTAGCTATTAAGCTAATATAGTTGCCCCCGTTGTCTTTCGAATGCGATTATATCATTCATTTGATCTAAATCTTTTGTGTACAGGTCCCACACATGGTTCTCAATCTAGTCTAACTAAGTCACGTATTAGGGGCTTATCATCCGTTATTAGATATTCTTATCTTTTCGACATGTTTGTCGATTAGATCACCTTTCTAGTTTCTTAATTATCTCCCTAATATTTTATCATGTGTCCTCCTTTTGCGATTCATAACATCGAACAGTTAGTCAATTTCTTGGCTCTCAATATCCGACGATCGCAACTTCTTCCTTACTCGTAAAGCAACAAAGTTTGATCGGCCTCATTTCTCTATTCTTTTGCAAATTCTATTAGATGATGTATTAGTTCTAAATCTTCAAGGAATAGGTCCAGCCCATGGATCTTAATCCATTCTTATTAAAACATATTTATGTTCTTACCTTGTGAAATTTGATATCATATCTTTTCCAAATGTGCTATGATTGGAACTCCTCTCATATTTCATAATCTTAGACGACTAATCTCCTTTCTTAGTTCTGCGAATTGCATATGTTATGTCTCTTTTTGTTATTCATTGTATAGCTCGATTAGTCGCATTTCTTAGTTTTCAATATTGTACGATTATCACTTCTTCCATTGTCTTTATACAAGGTGTAATTGGCTTCATTTCTCAATTCTTTTTCAAATAAGGTTGGATAATCATGTTTTGTTCAAGCTCTTTTTCAATTTGAACTGCTTCTTGGTTCCCAATCTAGCATAATTAAATCACATTTTACGTTATATTTTAGTTCTTATTGTTTTATGCATAGATCTTATCGCTCATTGTTCTTAATTTGGCCAAATCAAATCCGCATTTTATGCTCTTATCTTGAGTTACTAGATTTACTTTGATAAGAACTCTTGTTCTATTTCTTAATCTGATATGATTCGATCTAAGAAGAAGTAGATGTACGATTAGATCTCCTTTACTGTGTCATAATATAGTACGATTAGACCCTTTCTTTCTTCTCAATATCGTACTATTACAATTTCTTCCTTAATCATTGTGCAGGCATAATTAATAGGCCTCATTTCTCAGTTCTTTTTCTTATATGATTAGATAATCTCTTAATTATAAATCTTTAATGAATACGACCCGCTCTTGGTTCTTTTTAATCTAATGCGACTACTTCTCCTTTATTAGTTCTCAATCTTGTTTGATTGTATCTCCTTTTACGACTCACAATATATTACGATTAGTCGACTTTCTAAGTTCTTAATATCTTACTATTACACTTCATCCTTAGTTATTAAGCTAATATAGTTGCAGATTTAGACTCCGTTCTCTTTAGAATGCGATTAGATCATTCATTTGATCAAAATCTTTTGTGCACAGGTCCCACACATGGTTCTCAATCTAGTCCAACTAAGTCACGTATTAGGGGCTTATCATCCGTTATTAGATATTCTCATCTTTTCAACATGTATGTCGATTAATCACCGTTCTAGTTTCTTAATTATCTCCCTAATATTTTATCATGGGTTATCCTTTTGCGATTCACAACATAAAACAGTTAGTCAATTTCTCGGCTCTCAATATCGAACAATCACAACTTCTTCCTTACTCGTAAAGCAAGTTTGATCGGCCTCATTTCTCTATTCTTTCGCAAATGCTATTAGATGATGTATTAGTTCTAAATCTTCTACGAATTGGTCCAGCGCATGGTTCTTAATCCATTCTTATTAAAACAAATTTATGTTCTTAACTTGTGAAATTTGATCTGATATCTTTTCCAAATGTGCTATGATTGGAACTCCTCTCATATTTCATAATCTTAGGGAACGACTAATCTCCTTTCTTTGTTCTGCGAATTGCATATGTTATGTCTCCTTTTGTTGTTCATTGTATAGCTCGATTAGTCGCATTTCTTGGTTCTCAATATTGTACGATTATCACTTCTTCCATTGTCTTTATATAGGGTGTAATTGGCTTCAATTCTCGGTTCTTTTTCAAATAATGTTAGATAATCATGTTTTGTTCAAACTCTTTTCCAATTTTAACTGATTCTTGGTTCTCAATCTAGCATAATTAAATCACATTTTACATTGTGATCATGAGTTATTTGAACTTATTATGTTTTACATGTACTTTGTTGGGAACTCCTTTCTTGTTTCTTAATCTTATGCGACCTGATCCCAATTATTAGTATTTAATCTTGTAAGATTTGTCTCCTTTCTTAGTTCTCAATATCGTACGAGTACAACTCCTTCCACTGTGATTAAGCACGTATACTTGGCCTCATTTCTCACTTATTTCTTCAAAACCATCATATTATATTTTAGTTCTTTAAGAGTATTGTTTTATGAATAGTTATCACTCATGGCTCTTAATTTTGGCCATATCAAATTAGCATTTTAAGCACTTATCTTCAGTTACTAGATTTACTTTTATAAGAACTCCTGTTCTATTTCTTAATATGATATGACTCGATCTACTTTGTTAGTTCTTAATCCTGTAAGATTAGATCTCCTTTAATGTGTCATAATATAGTACTATTACCCTTTCTTTCTTCTCAATATTGTACTATTGCAATTTCTTCCTTAATCATTGTGTAGGCATAATTATTAGGCCTCATTTCTCTTTTCTTTTTCTTATACGATTAGATAATCTCTTAATTATAAATCTTTAATGAATACGACCCGCACTTGATCTTTTTAAATCTAATACGACTACTTCTCCTATATTAGTTCTCAATCTTGTTTGATTGTATCTTTTTTTGCGACTCACAATATATTAGATAAGTCGACTTTCTTAGTTCTCAATATCGTACGATTAACATCTTCCTTTGTTTTTATGATATGCAAGCTAATATAGTTGCCTCCGTTCTCTTTCGAATGCGATTAGATCATTCATTTGATCTAAATCTTTTGTGCACAGGTCCCACACATGGTTCTCATTCTAGTCCAACTAAGTCACGTAATAGGGGCTTATCATCCGTTATTAGATATTCTCATCTTTTCAACATGTATGTCGATTAGATCACCATTCTAGTTTCTTAATTATCTCCCTAATATTTTATCATGTGTTCTCCTTTTGCGATTCATAACACAGAACAGTTAGTCAATTTCTTGGCTCTCAATATCGAACGATCGCAACTTCTTGCTTACTCGTAAAGCAAGTTTGATCGGCCTCATTTCTCTGTTCTTTTGCAAATGCTATTAGATGATTTATTAGTTCTAAATCTTCAAGGAATAGGTCCAGCGCATGGTTCTTAATCCATTCTTATTAAAACATATTTATGTTCTTACCTTGTGAAATATGATCTCATATCTTTTCCAAATGTGCTATGATTGGAACTCTTCTCAATGTATTTCATAATCTTACACGACTAATCTCCTTCTTTGTTCTGTGAATTGCATATGTTATGTCTCCTTTTTTTGTTCATTGTATAGCTCCATTAGTCGCATTTCTTAGTCCTCAATATTGTACGTTTATCACTTCTTCCATTGTCTTTATACAAGGTGTAATTGGCTTCATTTCTCAGTTCTTTTTCAAATAAGGTTAGATAATCATGTTTTGTTCAAACTCTTTTTCAATTTGAACTGATTCTTGGTTCCCAATCTAGCATAATTAAATCACATTTTACGTTGTTATCATGAGTTATTTGAACTATCATGTTTCTACATGTACTTTTTTGAGAACTCCTTTCTTGTTTCTTAATCTTGTGCGACTCGATCCTAGCTATTAGTATTTAATCTTTTACGATTTGTCCCCTTTCTTAGTTCTCAATATCGTACGAGTACAAATCCTTCCACTGTGATTAAGCACGTACGCTTGGCCACATTTCTCACTTATTTCTTCAAAACCATCTAATATTATATTTTAGTTCTTATTGTTTTTTGCATAGTTATAACTCATGGTTCTTAATTTGGCCAAATCAAATCCGCATTTTAGGCTCTTATCTTGAGTTACTAGATTTACTTTTATAACACCTCCTGTTCTATTTCTTAATCTGATATGACTCCATCTACTTTGTTAATTCTTAATCCTGTACGATTAGATCTCCTTTACTGTGTCATAATATAGTACGATTAGACCCTTTCTTTCTTCTCAATATCGTACTATTACAATTTCTTCCTTAATCATTGTGCCGGCATAATTAAAGGCCTCATTTCTATAGTTCTTTTTCTTATACGATTAGATAATCTCTTAATTATAAATCTTTAATGAATACGACCCGCTCTTGGTTCTTTTTAAATCTAATACGACTACTTCTCCTTTATTAGTTCTCAATCTTGTTTGATTGTATCTCCTTTTGCGACTCACAATATATTTGATTAGTTGAATTTCTTAGTTTTCAATATCTTACGATTACATTCTTCTTCCTTAGTTATTAAGCTAATATAGTTGCCGCCGTTCTCTTTGGAATGCGATTAGATCATTCATTTTATCGAAATCTTTTGTGGACAGGTCTCACAAATGGTTCTCAATCTAGTCCAACTAAGTCGCGTATTATGGGCTTATCATCCGTTATGAGATATTCTCATCTTTTCAACGTGTATGTCGATTAGATCACCTTTCTAGTTTCTTAATTATCTCACTAATATTTTATCATGTGTTCTCCTTTTGCGATTCATAACATAGAACAGTTAGTCAATTTCTTGGCTCTCAATATCCAACGATCGCAACTTCTTCCTTAATCGTAAAGCAAGTTTGATCGGCCTCATTTCTCTGATATTTTGCAAATGCTATTAGATGATTTATTAGTTCTAAATCTTCAAGGAATAGGTCCAGCGCATGGTTCTTAATCCATTCTTATTAAAACATATTTATGTTCTTACCTTGTGAAATATGATCTCATATCTTTTCCAAATGTGCTAGTTATAATTGATTGGAACTCCTCTCATATTTCATAATCTTACATGACTAATCTCCTTTCTTTGTTCTGTGAATTGCATATGTTATGTCTCCTTTTTTTGTTCATTGTATAGCTCCATTAGTCGCATTTCTTAGTCCTCAATATTGTACGTTTATCACTTCTTCCATTGTCTTTATACAAGGTGTAATTGGCTTCATTTCTCAGTTCTTTTTCAAATAAGGTTAGATAATCATGTTTTGTTCAAACTCTTTTTCAATTTGAACTGATTCTTGGTTCCCAATCTAGCATAATTAAATCACATTTTACGTTGTTATCATGAGTTATTTGAACTATCATGTTTCTACATGTACTTTTTTGAGAACTCCTTTCTTGTTTCTTAGTCTTGTGCGACTGGATCCTAGTTATTAGTATTTAATCTTGTACGATTTGTCCCTATTCTTAGTTCTCAATATCGTACGAGTACAACTCCTTCCACTGTGATTAAGCACGTATGCATGGCCACATTTCTCACTTATACATTCTTCAAAACCATCATATTATATTTTTGTTCTTATTGTTTTATGCATAGTTATCACTCATGGTTCTTAATTTGGCCAAATCAAATCCGCATTTTAAGCTCTTATCTTGAGTTACTAGATTTACTTTTATAACAACTCTTGTTCTATTTCTTAATCTGATATGACTCGATCTACTTTGTTTGTTCTTAATCCTGTACGATTAGATCTCCTTTACTGTGTCATAATATAGTACTATTAGACCCTTTCTTTCTTCTCAATATTGTACTATTACAATTTCTTCCTTAATCATTGTGCAGGCATAATTAATTGGCCTCATTTCTCAGTTCCTTTTCTTATACGATTAGATAATCTCCTAAATATAAATCTTTAATGAACACGACCCGCACTTGGTTCTTTTTAAATCTAATACGACTACTTCTCCTTTATTAGTTCTCAATCTTGTTTGCTTGTTATATCTCCTTTTGCAACTCACAATATATTACGATTAGTCGACTTTCTTAGTTCATAGAAAACAATATCTTACGATTACACTGAATGATTAGTTATTAAGCTAATATGGTTGCCTCCGTTCTCTTTCGAATAATTAGATCATTCATTTGATCTAAATCTTTTGTGCACAGGTTCCACACATGGTTCTCAATCTAGTCTAACTAAGTCACGATGTATTAGGGGCTTATCATCCGTTATTAGATATTCTTATCATTTCAACATGTATGTCGATTAGATCACCTTTCTAGTTTCTTAATTATCTCCCTAATATTTTATCATGTGTTTTCCTTTTGCGATTCATAGGACAGTTAGTCAATTTCTCGGCTCTCAATATCGAAAGATCACAACTTCTTCCTTACTCGTAAAGCAAGTCTGATTGGCCTTATTTATCTATGCTTTTGCAAATGCTATTAGATGATATATTAGTTCTAAATCTTCAAAGAATAGGTTCAACGCATGGTTCTTAAACCATTCTTATTGAAATATATTTAAGTTCTTACCTTGTGAAATTTGATCCCATATCCTTTTCCAAATGTGCTATGATTGGAACTCCACTCATATTTCATAATCTTGCACGACTAATCTCCTTTCTTTGTTTTGAATTGCACATGTTATGTCTCCTTTTGTTGTTCATTGTATAGCTCGATTAGTCGCATTTCTTAGTTCCCAATATTGTACGATTATCACTTCTTCCTTTGTAATTAAACAGGGTGTAATTGGCTTTATTTCTCAGTTATTTTTCAAATAAGGTTAGATAATCATCTTTTGTTCAAAGCCTTTTTCAATTTGCACTGATTGTTGTTTCTTAATCTGGCATAATTAAATCACATTTTATGTTGTTATCATGAGTTATTAGAACTTATTATGTTTATGCATGTACTTTGTTGAGATCTCCTGTCTTGTTTCTTAATCTTATGCGACTTGATCCCAGTTGTTTGTAATTAATCTTGTACGATTTGTCCCCTTTCTTTGTTCTCAATATCGTACGAGTACAACTCCTTCCATTCTGATTAAGCACGTATACTTGGCCTTTGATCATTACTCACTTATTTCTTCAAAACCATCATATTATATTTTAGTTCTTATTCTTTTATGCATGGTTATCACTCATGGTTCTTAATTGGCCAAATCAAATAGCATTTTAAATTCTTATCTTGAGTTAGGTGATTTACTTTTATAAGAACTCCAGTTCTATTTCCTAATCTGATATGACTCGATCTACTTTGTTAGTTCTTAATCCTGTACGATTAGATCTCCTTTACTGTGTCATAATTTAGTACAATTAGACCCTTTCTTTCTTCTCAATATCGTACTATTACAATTTCTTCCTTAATCATTGTTCAGGCATAATTAATAAGTCTCATTTCTCAGTTCTTTTTCTTATACGATTGGATAATCTCTTAATTATAAATCTTTAATGAATATGACCCCCTCTTGGTTCTTTTTAAATCTAATACGACTACTTCTCCTTTATTAGTTCTCAATCTTGTTTGATTGTTGTATCTCCTTTTGCGACTCACGATATATTACGATTAGTCATGCGACTTTCTTAGTTCTCAATATCTTACGATTACACTTGTTCCTTAGTTATTAAGCTAATACGGTTGCCTCTGTTCTCTTTCGAATGCGATTAGATCATTCATTTGATCTAAATCTTTTGTGCACAGGTCCCACACATGGTTCTCAATCTAGTCTAACTAAGTCACGACGTATTAGGGGCTTATCATCCGTTATTAGATATTCTTATCTTTTCAACATGTATGTCGATTAGATGACCTTTCTAGGTTCTTAATTATCTCCCTAATATTTTATCATGTGTTCTCCTTTTGCGATTCATAGAATAGTTAGTCAATTTCTCGGCTCTCAATATCGAACGATCGCAACTTCTTCCTTTCTCGTAAAGCAAGTTTGATTGGCCTCATTTCTCTATTCTTTTGCAAATGCTATTAGATGATGTATTAGTTCTAAATCTTCAAGGAATAGGTCCAGCCGCATGGTTTTTATCCATTCCTTTTAAAACATTTTTATGTTCTTACCTTGTGAAAATAAATTTGATATCATATCTTTTCCAAATGTGCTCGGATTGGAACTCCTCTCATATTTCATAATGTTACATGAGTAATCTCCGTTCTTAGTTCTGAATTGCACATGTTATGTCTCCTTTTGTTGTTCATTGTATAGCTCGATTAGTCACATTTCTTAGTTCCCAATATTGTACGATTATCACTTCTTTCTTTGTCATTATACAAGGTGTAATTGGCTTCATTTCTCAGTTCTTTTTCAAATAAGGTTAGATAACCATCTTTTGGTCAAAGTCTTTTTCAATTTGAACTGATTCTTGGTTCTCAATCTAGCATAATTAAATCACATTTTACGTCGTGATCATGAGTTATTTGAAACTTATTATGTTTCTACATGTACTTTGTTGGGAACTCCTTTCTTGTTTCTTAATCTTATGCAACTTGATCCCAGTTATTACTATTTAATCTTGCACGATTTGTCCCCTTTCTTAGTTCTCAATATCGTACGAGTAGAACTCCTTCCACTGTGACTTTAAGCACGTATACTTGGCCTGATTTCTCACTTATTTCTTCCAAACCATCATATTATATTTTAGTTCTTATTCTTTTATGCATAGTTATCACTCATGGTTCTTAATTTGGCCAAATCAAATCGCATTTTAAGTTCTTATCTTGAGTTACGAGATTTACTTTTATAAGAACTCCTATTCTATTTCTTAATCTAATATGACTCGATCTACATCATCAGTTCTTAATCCTGTACGATTAGATCTCCTTTACTGTTTCATAATATAGGACGATTAGACCCTTTCTTTCTTCTCAATAGTGTACTATTACATTTCATCCTTAATCATTGTGCAGGCATAATCAATAGGCCTCATTACTCAGCAGTTCTTTTTCTTCTACGATAAGATAATATCTTAATTATAAATCTTTAATGAATACGACCCGCTATTGGTTCTTTTTAAATCTAATACGACTACTTCTCCTTTATTAGTTCTCAATCTTGTTTGATTGTTGTAACTCCTTTTGGGAACTCACAATATATTAGGATTAGTCGACTTTCTTAGTTCTCAATATCTTACGATTACACATCTTCCTTAGTTACTATGGTAATGTGGTTGCCTCCATTCTCTTTCGAATGCGATTAGATCATTCATTTGATCTAAATCTTTTGTGCACAAGTCCCACACATGGTTCTCAATCTAGTCCAACTAAGTCACGACGTATTAGGCGCTTAACATCCGTTATTAGATATTCTTATCTTTTCAACATGTATGTCGATTGGATCACCTTTCTAGTTTCTTCCTTATCTCCTTAATATTTTATCATGTGTTTTTCTTTTGCGATTCATAACATAGAACAGTTAGTCAATTTCTTGGCTCTCAGTATCGAACGATCGCAACTTCTTCCTTACTCTTATAGCAAGTTAGATTGGCCTCATTTCTCTATTCTTTTGCAAATTCTATTAGATGATGTATTAGTTCTAAATCTTCAAGGAATAGGTCCAGCCGCATGGTTCTTAATCCATTCCTTTCATTAAAACAAATTTATGTTCTTACCTTGTGAAATTTGATCTCATATCTTTTCCAAATGTGCTATGATTGGAATTCCTCTCATATTTCATAATCTCACACGACTAATCTCCTTTCTTTGTTCTGAATTGCATATATTATGTCTCCTTTTGTTGTTCATTGTATAGCTCAATTAGTTGCATTTCTTAGTTCTCAATATTGTACGATTATCACTTCTTCCATTGTCTTTATACAATGTGTAATTGGCTTCATTTCTCAGTTCTTTTTCAAAAAAGGTTAGATAATCATGTTTTGTTCAAACTCTTTTTCAATTTGAACTGATTCTTGGTTCTCAATCTAGCATAATTATATCACATTTTACGTTGTTATCATGAGTTATTTGAACTTATCATGTTTCTACATGTACTTTGTTGAGAACTCCTTTCTTGTTTCTTAATCTTGTGCTACTGGATCCCAGTTATTAGTATTTAATCTTGTACGATTTGTCCCCTTTCTTAGTTCTCAATAATCGTACGAGTACAACTCCTTCCACTGTGATTAAGCATGTATACTTGGCCTCATTTCTCACTTATTTCTTCAAAACCATCATATTATATTTTAGTTCTTATTGTTTTATGTATAGTTATTGTTGGTCCCAAAGCAACCTAAGAGGGGGGTGAATTAGGTTTCTCAAAAAATATACTTTCAGAAATATTGAGATTTTTAAATTAAATGCTGATATAATGAAATCAATAGAATAGTAAGGTAAAGAGAAAAATTAAACAACCAATACTTCCAAGCAAGCAAGCTTGACGTATTCAATCACTAGAATGCTTCACACACTTGATGAGCCAATAATCTTTACAAAGTTGGGAAGTTCTTGCTCACAATAAAAGACTTTTAGTTGTGCCAAGAATATTACTTACAACCACACTTTCATACAAGATTATCACTCCACTCAAAGTTGAATTGCACTCACAACTGCACACTAATACAACTAAGCACTATAGTCAATTTGCACTCAAATTGCTCTACTTTCTAAAGCTTGTATTCAATGTATTAGATGATTTTTTCTTTGTTTTAAAGCAGCTATTTATAAGAGCATTAAATAGTGGTTGCAACTACTTCCTAACGGTTAAATAATAAATGCACAAAAAATAGCCGTTGGGGTTTCGGACGTCCGAGATATGTTGGATGCGTCCGAAGCAGCGTCCGATCTTCTTACAGTTTGTTGAGGAGCTTAGTTCGGACGTCCGTGCATGCGTCCGTTCCTTCGTCCGACAGACACTTCGGACGGTCATGTTCGTCCGAAAGAGAAGCAGTAGGATCCCATTTCTTTCTGCCAGTTCATTTGGGCGGTGCAATGCGTCCAAGAAGTTTTGACCTAGTTCGGACGGTTCAGTGCGTTCGAAAGCTACAAACTGCAAAAACTTGTTTTACAGAGTTAAGTGTTTATGTCATCATCAAAATAAGGTTTGGAAAACATCAATCTCCCTCTTTTTGATGATGACAAACCTTTATGTAAAAACAGTTGGATATGACTATCATCATCAATTTGCAATATAGCACAATTGGATATCAATCATTTTGCATAGCACAATAGTATAGAGAAGACTACTCCCCCTTTTGACATTGACAAAAAAAGCTCTCCCTGAGAATATGCTAGTATTTGACAGAAATTTAACAAGCTTCATACATTCAACTGAAAAGTTTAAGAGTGCTAAAGTCAAGGAAATACACAACCAATCTACAGGAAGTTCTAACAACCAAAGAAATGCTGAAAACAAAATACAAATGTGAAAAGAACTAATGTGAGTCATTTCGCTTCTTGGAGCGCTTTTCAGTCTTTCATCGTTTGGATGGAACATCTTCATCGGTGGCTTCACTGTCGTCCTCTTCTCCGGTGCGACGTTGCATGATGAAGTCAAATATGTCGTCAACATCCTCATCATCGTCGTCATCGTCATCGGCAGCTCCTTGACCAGCTTTCGCATTGTCTTCACGGGTATTTCCATCTTCAGGTTCATCACTGTCGGAAGATGATTCAAGTGGATATTGTGACTGAAGATTAGCAAATTGAACCTGAGCCGAAGCAGACATGCCAAGGATGAGTGCCTCTTGGAGAATCATTTGACGAGTTTCAAGTCACTTGATAACTTTCAATTTGTGCGACGTTGAAATTGAACTGACTTGAGTGCTCAAAGAGGTGAGAAGTCCACAGATATGTGAAAGAGATGGCTCAGATATAGATGGAGGAGGAACGTGGAATGGTGGAGGTGGTTGAGGAGTAGGAGACTGGGGAATATACAAATCAGATGTGTATAAGAGACAGCTCATAAACCTTTGAATATCAAAGGCTGCTTTAGTTAACCATTGATCGTTGAAAAATCGGAGGCCTTTGCGTTCAATGTATGATTTGTTAAAATAAGGAGGAAATTGTTTGTTTCCGCTAAAAGGTATGTTAAGGAAATCAAAAATTTTGGTGAGAAATTTGCCAAAAGGAATGTTTCTTCGGGTATCAGTAACAAAGAGTTCCCATGGGGAACAAAAGAGATACCCGAAATCAAGAGATGAATACCCTTGAAAACACAAAAAAATAAGTAAAGTTTCATTTTACAGGGCTCAGTATGATGCCCGTCAGTTGGCAATAACAGATTGGTGACAAGAGTGTACAGAATATTGAGTTCAAGAGAGAGCAATGTAGTTTTGGCTTCCGAGGCCTGTTTAAAATGGATGTTGAAAATAGCCCTAACTTCTTCGATGTCAAAACGAGTATCAATAGCGGGCCATTTGTCTAAGGAAAAGAAATAGGAGAAATCATTTGGGTTTGAGACTTCACATTCAAAAATGGTGTTAATGATGTTGGATGAAATCTCAAGATTGGTGTTGTTAACACGAGAAATTAGAGTGCGAGCAGTAGGGCCTTTCAGAAGATTGGCGGTGAACTGAAGCACCATGTCATGATATACAGGTAAATCAAGATGCACAAGATGACCCCAATTTGGTTTTTCAAAACAAGATTTGACAATGGGAAGATTATATTCATCAAATAGACTTTGAGAAGCAGGAAGTTGAACGATGGTGAATAAATATAGATTTACTTAAAAGGGCTGTATACCGTTTGGATGCCTTGGCATTGATGAATTTTGATAAGATTGGATCTGTGGAGACTTGGGGATTAGCTGATGATTCTCCTCGTACTGGAGCCTTCCCTTTATTTTTTCGACCCCGATTTGCTTAGTAAGAACCTCTTCAAAAATTCAAAATTTGAAAAATTTTTCTGTTTAGAATCATCTCAATTTAAATCTTTATAAGATTTCTGAGAATTCCTGTTCAATGAGATCTCTGGATGGGGGAAATTAGATGTGATTTAGGTGAGAAAAACTTTGGGTATGATAATTTTCCAACCAATTTTGGAAGAGAGAATAGGAATTTAGAGGGGGTGGTGAATAGACAATTTTCGCCAGAGGGTTTCCGGGGGAGGTGGTGAGTCTGAAATGGGAAAGATGGATGGTTTTAATCAAATAGGGGGACCTTTCGGACGGCCGAACGTTTGGTGTGAGTCCGACGAAGAGTCCGAAAGCTGAAGAACGTACGGCCGAAGGAAGAGCCAGTGCGTCCGATGTTCTTTCTGACGATGGTGCGCGTCCGAAAGATTTCTAGAGAGTTTGGTGAATAAAATGAATATCGTTCGGACGATTATGAGCGTCCGAGAAATAACAGAAGCTTTCGGACGATCCAGAGCGTCCGAAAGAAAAGTTGTTCGGACGAAGGAGTGCGTCCGAACTAAGAACCTATGCCAAATTGATCTGTAAAATCTCCAAACATTTTCTGAGCGATTCAAAGCGATCTAGAGCTAAGGGTTTTGTAAAAATATCAGCCAATTGATCTGAAGTAGGCACAAAATCAACACGAATTTCCTTTTTACAAACAAGGTCTCTAATGAAATGATGCTTAACATCAATGTGTTTGGTTCTAGAGTGCATAACAGGATTTTTTGTGAGATTAATTGCACTAGTGTTGTCACACATTATAGGAACACAATCAAAAAATACACCAAAATCTTTCAGAGTATGTTTCATCCAAAGAAGTTGAGCACAACAATTTCCAACAGCAACACTGTATTCGGCTTTAGCCGTAGAAAGAGAAATAGAATTTTGTTTTTTGCTAAACCAAGACACAAGACAATTTCCCAAAAAATAACACATACCACTGGTACTTTTTCTATCAATTTTACACCCAGCAAAGTCAGCATCAAATAACTAATCAAATCAAATGTAGAGGACTTTGGATACCACAGACCAAAATCCATTGATCCCTTTAGATATCTAAAAATTCTTTTAACAGCTATCAAATGCGATTCTTTAAGGCAAGATTGAAATCTAGCACATAAACAAACAGCAAACATGATATCTGGTCTACTGGCAGTTAAGTAAAGTAGACTTCAGATCATACCTCTATAGTGTTTTTCATCAACACTATTACCTTTTTCATCTTTATCAAGTTTGGTTGAAGTGCACATTGGCGTACCAACTTGTTTGCAATCTTCCATTCCAAATCGTTTGAGTAGTTCCTTTGTGTACTTGATTTGTGTAATAAACGTTCCTTCCTTAGTTTAATGAATCGTACTTGTAATCTGAGGAAAAATTGCAACTTGCCGATCATACTCATCTCAAACTCTTCTTGCATTAAATGTGAAAAATCCTTACACAAACTTTCATTAGTTGCTCCAAAAATAATATGTTTCAACATAAATTTGTCGATTCTCAAACCATTTGAATACTTTTTTGTAAAAAGAGTGGTGTCAACTACACCTCTTTTGAAACCATTTTCTATCAAGAAACCACTTAATCTTTCATACCAAGCTCTTGGAGCTTGTTTCAAACCATATAAAGCTTTGGAGAGTTTGAAAACATAATTTGGAAGATTTTTATTTTCAAAGCCCGGAGGTTGTTCGACGAAAACTTCTTGATCGATAAAGCCATTTAAAAAAGCACTTTTGACATCCATTTGAAATAATTTGAAATTATTGAAACATGCAAATGCAAGAAACATGCGAATGGATTCTAATCTAGCCACGGGTGTAAAGGTTTCATCAAAATCAATACCTTCTTTTTGAGCATAACCTTTAAAAGCAACAAGTCTAGCTTTGTTCCTTATGATTTCACCTTTGTCATTTAATTTGTTTCTAAAAATCCATTTAGTACCAATAACGGGATGAGAAGAAGATCTTTCAACCAAGGTCCATACATTATTTTTCTCAAATTGCCTAAGTTCATCTTGCATAGCATTAACCCAATATTCATCACTCAAAGCAACATCTATATGTTTAGGTTCAATGTGAGAGAGTAATGCACAATTACTATTCAAAGGTTTATGAGAGCGAGTAATTACTCCATCGGATAGATCACCTATGATTGAATCTTGAGGATGACTAGAGACGAATTTCCAAGCTTTCGGAAGATCATTTGGAGTATCCTCATTCTTTTCATCATCGATTTGATGGTTGTTGACATCAACGCTTGATGTGATTTCTTGATGATCTTCATGAATAACAAGCTTCTTGAGCTCCTTTAAAATACCGACATCTTCATCTTCACATAAATTCTTTGAGATAACATCATTAGTTTCATCTAAATGTAACATGCACAACTTCTTCAATCAAAAGCGTTCTTCTATTGTAAACTCGGTATGCTTTCTTGTCACTAAAATATCCTAGAAAAATTCCTTCATCCGATTTTTTGTCAAATTTTCCAAGGTTTTCTTTGATTTTTAAAATAAAACATTTGCTATTTCAAAACTTTGAAATAGCTCAAACGGGTTTTATACAAAAAAGGAGTTCATAAGGAGTTTTATTTAAAGAGGATCTTAATAAAACTTGATTCATGACATAACAAGCCGTGTTGACCGCTTTGGCCCAAAAGTATTGTGGTAAGTCACATTCACTAATCATAGTTCTAGCCGTTTCTTGAAAAGTCCTATTTTTCCTTTCAACAACACCATTTTGTTGAGGGACTCTAACAACTGAAAATTCATGAAAAATACCGTTGTGATCACAAAAGTCGGGAAAACCCCTAAATTTAAATTCAGCACCATTGTCACTTCTTAAGCGAACAATTTTTTTTATCCAATAAATTTTGGTAATTTTGGAAAACAATTTTACAAATTTTTCAAATGCTTCATTTTTGTGAACAAGAAATATTACCCAAGTAAACCTAGAATAGTCATCTACAATAACAAATGCATATTTGCAACCACCTAGACTAGCATATTGAGTAGGTCCAAATAAGTCTAAATGCAACAATTCCAAAGGTTTATGAGTAGACACAAAATTCTTTGGTTTAAAAGAAACTTTGACTTGTTTACCAAATTGGCATGCATCACAAATTTTGTTTTTCAAAAATTTTAGTTTTGGCAAACCTCTTACCAAATCTTTCTTGGCAAGTTTTTCAATTAAATCCATATTAAAATGACAAAGTCTTCGATGCCAAAGCCAAGGATCATCTATGGAAGCGGTAAGGCATTTTACATTGCTATTGCTAATTTTATCAAGATGAATCACATAAACATCATTGTGCCTAGTGCCTTTGAATAAAACAACATGACTTTTATCAAGGATAAGACATTCATGCTTAGTAAAGAATGTACATATAAATTTTTGTCACAAAGTTGACTAACACTTAATAAATTATAGTTCAAATTATCAACAAGAAGCACATTCTTAATCAAGGTTTCACCATTTTTACCTACATCACCAATGCCGATTGATTTTGCTTTGTTGTTATCTCCAAAAGTGACTTTTCCACTGTTTTTGGATGTAAGATTTGTGAAGAGAGAGGCATCACCCGTCATTTGCCTTGAACATCCACTATCTGTGAACCACTTAGCATTGTTGGTGATGTTAATTACCTACACGATAAATTAATTGATAACTTTTGGTACCCATATTTTCTTGGGTCCATTTGAGTTAGTGAAATTGCTTTCGATCCATGCAACTTTCATCCCAAGTTTTTCATTCTTCTTGACATAACACATATTCTTAACATGTCCATGTTGTTGGCAATATCTACAAATAATGCTTTTATTTCCATATAAAGAAGATTTTGGTTTTACAATACATAAGTCATCCCTTCTAAACATGACAAATGTCTCAAAATTTTTGTTGATTGCTACATTTCTATTTCTTTTCATATCAACAATATTGTCTTTCTTTCTATTTAGGAGAGCATTCAAATCATCCATTCTTTTCTTCAAGGAGGCTTGTTCTTCCTTGACCTTAGATCTCACATGCATTCTTTTCTTCAAATCACGAGTTTCTTGTGATAGCCTATTGTTTTCATTCACAAGTTTAGAGTTAGCATTCAATAAAGCATTTGACTTTTTAGCTAACTCCTTATTTCTAGCATATGATTCTTTTAAGCTATCATGCAATTTCAAAATGAAAGCTTCAAGATCATCTTCACCATTTTCTTCATTAGAGTCTTAGTTAGAATTTACCTCATCATCTCCAATGGCCATGAAGGCCATTTGTGCCGACTCCATTTCTTCTTCAACTTCTCTTTCGGAGTTGCAATCATCCCATGTGATTTGAAAGTTGTTGAATCTTGGTTTTCTTCCTTCCTTCTTTTTCTTGGAAGGACACTCATTTGCAAAATTTCTGTCCGAGTTGACCGTATTCAAAGCATTTATCGTTTTGCTTCTTCATTTCAAGCCTTGACTTCCCTTTGAAATTATTTGTGTTTGTAGCTCCGCCTCTTCTCATTCTTCATTTGTTGATGTAATGTTTAAGAAATCCTTTGGTGATGAGTGCAAGATCTCCTTCATCAAGATCTTCATCTTCTAGATTGATGGAGCTGTTTTCATCTCCCTCTTGAGAGGTCTTTAAAGCAGTGCTCCTTCTTGGCCTTGCTTCTTCATCATCCACTATCTTGGCCTTTAACTTGAGTTCATAAGATGTAAGAGAATTGATTAGCGATTCAATAGGCATCAAATTTAAATTCTTGGCTTCCTCTATAACAATTGTTTTGGCATCCCATTCTTTGGATAGAGCATTTAAGATTTTTCTATTTTTTTCACCCAACAAGTACTCCTTACTCAAGGCTTCAAGATCCTTTATAATGTCATTGAACCTGCACTACATTTTGTCAATGTTTTCATGTGACTTGTTGTTCCATCTCAAAGGACTCATACTTGGCAACAAGTAAGGATTTCTTTTGGTCACGAACATCATCGCTCCCTTCATGGATTTCCTTCAACTTATCCCATATTTCTTTAGCGGAAATGCAGCCCTTCACGCGAGTTGATTCATTTGCATCCAAGGCATTATATAACACATTCATGGCTTTTGCATTCAACATCAAGTTTGCCTTGTCTTGTGGAGTGAGCTCATTCCTTGTCTTTTCTCTTCTTCTATTTGTGTGATCATCAATGATAGAAGCTTCAAATGGACCTTCATTGACAACATACCACAAATCAATGTCAATAGATTGCAGAAATATTTTCATTCTATCTCTCCAACTAATAAAATTTGCCCCATTAAACATAGGGGAACTAGTAACGGATTGGCCCTAAAAAAACAGAGCATTGTTGGTAGCCATAAGATTTCTTTTCTCAAAAGTAGTTTAAGCAATACAATGAGACCAAGCTCTGATACCAATTGTTGGTCCCAGAATACAGTAGCAACCTAAGAGAGGGGGTGAATTAGGTTTCTCAAAAAATATACTTTCAGAAATATTGAGATTTTCAAATTAAATGCTGATATAATGAAATCAATAGAATAGTAAGGTAAAGAGAAAAATTAAACAACCAATACTTCCAAGCAAGCAAGCTTGAAGTATTCAATCACTAGAATGCTTCACACACTTGGTGAGCCAATAATCTTTTATAAAGTTGGGAAGTTCTTGCTCACACTAAAAGACTTTTAGTTGAGCCAAGAATATTACTACCAACCACACTTTCATACAAGATTATCACTCCACTCAAAGTTGAATTGCACTCACAACTGCACACTAATACAACAAAGCACTATAGTCAATTTGCACTCAAATTGCTCTTTTCTAAGGCTTGTATTCAATGTATTAGATGATTTTTTCTTTGTTTTAAAGCAGCTATTTATAAGAGCAATAAATAGTGGTTGCAACTACTTCCTAACGGCTAAATAATAAATGCACAAAAAATAGCCGTTGGGCTTTCGGACGTCCGAGATATATTGGATGCATCCGAAGCAGCGTCCGATCTTCTTACAGTTTGTTGAAGAGCTTCGTTCGGACGTCCGTGCATTGCGTCCGTTCCTTCGTCCGACAGAGCTTCGGACAGTCATCTTATACAAAGAGAAATGTAAATCCCATTTCTTTCTGCCAGTTCATTCGGACGGTGCAATGCGTCCAACAAGTTTTGACCTAGTTCGGAAGGTTCAGTGAGTCCGAAAGCTCTGTTCCTACAAAAACTTGTTTTACAGAGTTAACTGTTTATGTCATCATCAAAATAAGGTTTGGAAAACATCAGTTATCTCTCATGGTTCTTAATTTGACCAAATCAAATCTGTATTTTAAGCTCTTATCTGGAGTTTCTAGATTTACTTTTATAAGAACTCCAGTTCTATTTCATAAACTGATATGACTCGATCTACTTATGTTAGTTCTTAATCCTGTAAGATTAGATCTCCTTTACTGTGTCATAATATAGTACGATTAGACCCAAATTTCTTTCTTCTCAATATCGTACTATTACAATTTCTTCCTTAATCATTATGCATGCATAATTAATAGGCCTCATTTCTCAGTTCTTTTTCTTGTACGATTAGATAATCTCTTAATTATAAATCTTTAATAAATACGACCCGCTCTTGGTTCTTTTTAAATCTAATACGACTACTTCTCCTTTATTAGATCTCAATCTTGTTTGATTGTTGTGTCTCCTTTTGCGACTCACGATATATTATGATTAGTCGACTTTCTTAGTTCTCAATATCTTACCATTACTCTTGTTCCTTAGTCATTAAGCTAATACGGTTGCCTCCGTTCTCTTTCGAATGCGATTAGATCATTCATTAAAGCTAAATCTTTTGTGCACAGGTCCCACACATGGTTCTCAATCTAGTCTAACTAAGTCGCTACGTATTAGGGGCTTATCATCCGTTATTAGATATTCTTATCTTTTCAACATGTGTGTGGATTAGATCACCTTTCTAGCTTCTTAATTGAATCTTCCTAATATTTTATCATGTGTTCTCCTTTTGCGATTCATAGAATAATTAGTCAATTTCTCGGCTCTCAATATCGAACGATCGGAACTACTTCCTTACTCGTAAAGCAAGTTTGATTGGCCTCATTTCTCTATTCTTTTGCAAATGCTATTAGATGAATGTATTAGTTCTAAATCTTCAAGGAATAGGACCAGCCGCATGGTTTTTATCCATCGTATAAGAATATTAAAACATATTTATGTTCTTACCCTGTGAAATTTGATCTCATATCTTTTTGTAAATGTGCTTGGATTGGAACTCCTCTCATATTTCATAATCTTACACGACTAATCTCCTTTCTTTCTTCTGAATTGCATATGTTATGTCTCTTTTTGTTGTTCATTGTATAGCTCGATTAGTCGCATTTATTCGTTATCAATATTGTATGATTATCACTTCTTCCTTTGTCATTATACAAGGTGTAATTGGCTTCATTTCTCAGTTCCTTTTCAAATAAGGTTAGATAATTCATCTTTTGTTCAAAGTCTTTTTCAATTTGAACTGATTCTTAGTTCTTAATCTAGCATAATTAAATCACATTTTACGTTGTTATCATGAGTTATTGGAACTTATTATATTTCTGATGTACTTTGCTGAGAACTCGTTTCTTGTTTCTTAATCTTATGCGACTTGATCCCAGTTGTTAGTATTTAATCTTGTACGATTTGTCCCCTTTCTTAGTTCTCAATATCGTACGAGTACAACTCCTTACACTGTGATTAAGCACGTATACTTTGCCTCATTTCTCACTTATTCCTTAAAACCATCATATTATATTTTAGTTCTTCTTCTTTTATGCATAGTTATCACTCATGGTTCTTAATTTGGCCAAATCAAATGGCATTTTAAGTTCTTATCTTGAGTTACGGGATTTACTTTTATAAGAACTCCTGTTCTATTTCTTAATCTGATATGACTCGATCTACTTTGTTAGTTCTTAATCCTGTACGATTAGATCTCCTTTACTGTGTCACCAATAATATAGTACGATTAGACCCTTTCTTTCTTCTCAATATCATACTATTACAATTTCTTCCTTAATCATTATGCAGGCATAATTAATAGGCCTCATTTCTCAGTTCTTCTTCTTATACGATTAGATAATCTCTTAATTATAAATCTCTAATGAATACGACCCGCTCTTGGTTCTTTTTAAATCTAATACGACTACTTCTCCTTCATTAGATCTCAATCTTGTTTGATTGTTGTGTCTCCTTTTGCGACTCACGATATATTATGATTAGTCGACTTTCTTAGTTCTCAATATCTTACCATTACTCTTGTTCCTTAGTCATTAAGATAATACGGTTGCCTCCGTTCTCTTTCGAATGCGATTAGATCATTCATTAAAGCTAAATCTTTTGTGCACAGGTCCCACACATGGTTCTCAATCTAGTCTAACTAAGTCGCTACGTATTAAGGGCTTATCATCCGTTATTAGATATTCTTATCTTTTCAACATGTGTGTGGATTAGAATTCACCTTTCTAGCTTCTTAATTATCTTCCTAATATTTTATCATGTGTTCTCCTTTTGCGATTCATAGAACAATTAGTCAATTTCTCGGCTCTCAATATCGAACGATCGCAACTTCTTCCTTACTCGTAAAGCAAGTTTGATTAATCATTTCTCTATTGTTTTGCAAATTCTATTAGATGATGTATTAGTTCTAAATCTTCAAGGAATAGGTCCAGCCGCATGGTTCTTAATCCATTCCCATTTAAACATATTTATGTTCTTACCTTGTGAAATTTGATCTCTTATCTTTTCCAAATGTGCTATGATTGGAACTCCTCTCATCTCACACGACTAATCTCCTTTCTTTGTTCTGAATTGCATATATTATGTCTCCTTTTGTAGTTCATTGTATAGCTTTATAAGTCGCATTTCTTAGTTCCCAGTATTGTACGATTATCACTTCTTCCTTTGTCATTATACAAGGTGTAATTGGCTTCATTTCTCAGTTCTTTTCCAAATCTGAAAAAATAATGAAAGGTTACAAAATCATGTTTTGTTCAAAGTCTTTTTCAGTTTGAACTGATTCTTGGTTCTTAATCTAGCATAATTAAATCACATTTTACGTTGTTATCATGAGTTATTAGAACTTATTATGTTTCTGCATGTACTTTGCTGAGAACTCCTTTCTTGTTTGTTAATCTTATGCGACTTGAAACCAGTTGTTAGTATTTAATCTTGTACGATTTGTCCCCTTTCTTTGTTCTCAATATCGTACGAGTACAACTCCTTCCATTGTGATTAAGCCCGTATACTTGGCCTCGTTACTCACTTATTTCTTCAAAACCATCATATTATATTTTAGTTCTTATTCTTTTATGCATGGTTATCACTCATGGTTCTTAATTTTGCCAAATCAAATAGCATTTTAAGTTCTTATCTTGAGTTACGGGATTTACTTTTATAAGAACTCCTGTTCTATTTCTTAATCTAATATGACTCGATCTACTTTGTTAGTTCTTAATCCTGTACGATTTGATACATCCTTTACTGTATCATAATATAGTACGATTAGACCCTTTCTTTCTTCTCAATATCGTACTATTACAATTTCTTCCTTAATCATTGTGCAGGCATAATTAATAGGCCTCATTTCTCAGTTCTTTTTCTTATACGATTAGATAATCTCCTAATTATAAATCTTTAATGAATACGACCCACTCTTGGTTCTTTTTAAATCTAATACGAGTACTTCTCCTTTATTTGTTCTCAATCTTGTTTGATTGTTGTATCTTCTTTTGCGACTCGCGATATATTACGATTACTCGACTTTCTTAGTTCTCAATATCTTACGATTACACTTCTTCCTTAGTTATTAAGCTAATATAGTTGCCTCCGTTCAATTACGAATGCGATTAGATCATTAATTTGATCTAAATCTTTTGTGCACAGGTACCACACATAGTTCTCAATCTAGTCTAACTAAGTCACGACGTATTAGGGGCTTATCATCCGTTATTAGATATTCTTATCTTTTCAACATGATAGGCCCTGTATGTTGATTAGATCACCTTTCTAGTTTCTTAATTATCTTCCTAATATTTTATCATTTGTTCTCCTTTTGAGATTCATAGAACAGTTACTCAATTTCTCGGCTCTCAATATCGAACGATCGCAACTTCTTCCTTACTCGTAAAGCAAGTTTGATTGGCCTCATTTCTCTATTCTTTTGCAAATGGAATTAGATGATGCATTAGTTCTAAATATTCAAGTAATAGGTCCAACCGCATGGTTCTTAATCCATTCTTATTAAAACAAATTTTTGTTCTTACCTTGTGAAATTTGATCTCACATCTTTTCCAAATGTGCTATGATTGGAACTCCTCTCATATTTCATAATCTTACACGACTAATCTCCTTTCTTTGTTCTGAATTGCACATGTTATGTCTCCTTTTGTTGTTTATTGTATAGCTCGATTAGTCGCATTTCTTAGTTCCCAATATTGTACGATTATCACTTCTTCCTTTGTCATTATACAGGGTGTAATTGGCTTCATTTCTCAGTTCTTTTTCAAATAAGGTTAGATAATAATCTTTTGTTCAAAGTTTTTTTCAATTTGAACTGATTCTTGGTTCTTAATCTAGCATAATGAAATCACATTTTACATTGTTATCATTAGTTATTAGAACTTATTATGTTTGTGCATGTACAAATACTCCTTTCTTGTTTGTTAATCCTATGCGACCTGATCCCAGTTGTTAGTATTTAATCTTGTAAGAATACGACCCGCTCTTGGATCTTTTTAAATCTAATACGACTACTTCTCCTTTATTAGTGCTCAATCTTGTTTGATTGTTGTGTCTCCTTTTGCGACTCACGATATATTATGATTAGTCGACTTTCTTAGTTCTCAATATCTTACGATTACACTTCTTCCTTAGTTATTAAGCTAATATAGTTGCCTCCGTTCTCTTACGAATGCGATTAGATCATTCATTTGATCTAAATCTTTTGTGCATAGGTCCCGCACATGGTTCTCAATCTAGTCTAACTCGTGACAAAGTCACGACGTATTAGGGGCTTATCATCCGTTATTAGATATTCTTATCTTTTCAACATATATGTTGATTAGATCACCTTTCTAGTTTCTTAATTATCTCCCTAATATTTTATCATGTGTTCTCCTTTTGAGATTCATAGAACAGTTACTCAATTTCTCGGCTCTCAATATCGAACGATCGCAACTTCTTCCTTACTCGTAAAGCAAGTTTGATTGGCCTCATTTCTCTATTCTTTTGCAAATGGAATTAGATGATGCATTAGTTCTAAATATTCAAGTAATAGGTCCAGCCGCATGGTTCTTAATCCATTCTTATTAAAACAAATTTATGTTCTTACCTTGTAAAATTTGATCTCACATCTTTTCCAAATGTGCTATGATTGGAACTCCTCTCATATTTAATAATCTTACACGACTAATCTCCTTTCTTTGTTCTGAATTGCAAATGTTATGTCTCCTTTTGTTGTTTATTGTATAGCTCGATTAGTCGCATTTCTTAGTAAGTCCCAATATTGTACGATTATCACTTCTTCCTTTGTCATTATACAGGGTGTAATTGAGCTTCATTTCTCAGTTTTTTTCAAATAGGTTAGATAATAATCTAATTGTTCGCATTCAAAAGAGAAATGATTCTTGGTTCTTAATCTAGCATAATTAAATCACATTACATTGTTATCATTAGTTATTAGAACTTATTATGTTTCTGCATGTACTTTGCTGAGAACTCCTTTCTTGTTTGTTAATACTATGCGACCTGATCCCAGCTGTTAGTATTTAATCTTGTAAGAATACGACCCGCTCTTGGATCTTTTTAAATCTAATACGACTACTTCTCCTTTATTAGTTCTCAATCTTGTTTGATTGTTGTGTCTCCTTTTGCGACTAACGATATATTATGATTAGTCGACTTTCTTAGTTCTCAATATCTTACCATTACTCTCGTTCCTTAGTCATTAAGCTAATACGGTTGCCTCCGTTCTCTTTTGAATGCGATTCGATCATTCATTTTGAGCTTTGAGCTAAATCTTTTGTGCACAGGTCCCACACATGGTTCTCAATCTAGTCCAACTAAGTCGCGACGTATTAGGGGCTTATCATCCGTTATTAGATATTCTTATCTTTTCAACATGTGTGTGGATTAGATCACCTTTCTAGCTTCTTAATTATCTTCCTAATATTTTATCATGTGTTCTCCTTTTGCGATTCATAGAACAATTAGTCAATTTCTCGGCTCTCAATATCAAACGATCGCAACGTCTTCCTTACTCGTAAAGCAAGTTTGATTGGCCTCATTTCTCTATTCTTTTGCAAATTCTATTAGATGATGTATTAGTTCTAAATCTTCAAGGAATAGGTCCAGCCGCATGGTTCTTAATCCATTCCCATTAAAACATATTTATGTTCTTACCTTGTGAAATTTGATCTCATATCTTTTCCAAATGTGCTACGATTGGAACTCCTCTCATCTCACACGACTAATCTCCTTTCTTTGTTCTGAATTGCATATATTATCGTCTCCTTTTGTAGTTCATTGTATAGCTTGACTAGTCGCATTTCTTAGTTCCCAATATTGTACGATTATCACTTCTTCCTTTGTCATTATACAAGGTGTAATTGGCTTCATTTCTCAGTTCTTTTCCAAATAAGGTTACAAAATCATGTTTTGTTCAAAGTATTGAGAACTAAGAAAGGAGATTCTTCGTTCTAGATCTAGCATAATTAAATCACATTTCGTATTGTTATCAAGAGTTATTAGAACTGGAAAGGAGATGTTTCGCATGTAGATTTCTAAAGATGATAAGGAGTTGTTTGTTAATACATGCGATGAAACCAGTTGTTAGTATTTAATCTTGTACGATTTGTCCCCTTTCTTTGTTCTCAATATCGTACGAGTACAACTCCTTCCATTGTGATTAAGCCCGTATACTTGGCCTCGTTACTCACTTATTTCTTCAAAACCATCATATTATATTTTAGTTCTTATTCTTTTATGCATGGTTATCACTCATGGTTCTTAATTTGGCCATCAAAATCAAATAGCATTTTAAGTTCTTATCTTGAGTTACGGGATTTACTTTTATAAGAACTCCTGTTCTATTTCTTAATCTAATATGACTCGATCTACTTTGTTAGTTCTTAATCCTGTACGATTTGATATCCTTTACTGTATCATAATATAGTACGATTAGACCCTTTCTTTCTTCTCAATATCGTACTATTACAATTTCTTCCTTAATCATTGTGCAGGCATAATTAATAGGCCTCATTTCTCTGTTCTTTTTCTTATACGATTAGATAATCTCCTAATTATAAATCTTTAATGAATACGACCCACTCTTGGTTCTTTTTAAATCTAATACGACTACTTCTCCTTTATTTGTTCTCAATCTTGTTTGATTGTTGTATCTTCTTTTGCGACTCGCGATATATTACGATTACTCGACTTTCTTAGTTCTCAATATCTTACGATTACACTTCTTCCTTAGTTATTAAGCTAATATAGTTGCCTCCGTTCTCTTACGAATGCGATAAGAACCTACAGATCATTAATTTGATCTAAATCTTTTGTGCACAGGTACCACACATGGTTCTCAATCTAGTCTAACTAAGTCACGACGTATTAGGGGCTTATCATCCGTTATTAGATATTCTTATCTTTTCAACATGTATGTTGATTAGATCACCTTTCTAGTTTCTTAATTATCTTCCTAATATTTTATCATTTGTTCTCCTTTTGAGATTCATAGAACAGTTACTCAATTTCTCGGCTCTCAATATCGAACGATCGCAACTTCTTCCTTACTCGTAAAGCAAGTTTGATTGGCCTCATTTCTCTATTCTTTTGCAAATGGAATTAGATGATGCATTAGTTCTAAATATTCAAGTAATAGGTCCAACCGCATGGTTCTTAATCCATTCTTATTAAAACAAATTTTTGTTCTTACCTTGTGAAATTTGATCTCACATCTTTTCCAAATGTGCTATGATTGGAACTCCTCTCATATTTCATAATCTTACACGACTAATCTCCTTTCTTTGTTCTGAATTGCACATGTTATGTCTCCTTTTGTTGTTTATTGTATAGCTCGATTAGTCGCATTTCTTAGTTCCCAATATTGTACGATTATCACTTCTTCCTTTGTCATTATACAGGGTGTAATTGGCTTCATTTCTCAATTTTTTTCAAATAAGGTTAGATAATAATCTTTTGTTCAAAGTCTTTTTCAATTTGAACTGATTCTTGGTTCTTAATCTAGCATAATCAAATCACATTTTACATTGTTATAGGACTCTTGTTCCTTAGTCATTAAGCTAATACGGTTGCCTCCGTTCTCTTTTGAATGCGATTAGATCATTCATTTGAGCTAAATCTTTTGTGCACAGGTCCCACACATGGTTCTCAATCCAGTCTAACTAAGTCGCGACGTATTAGGGGCTTATCATCCGTTATTAGATATTCTTATCTTTTCAACATGTGTGTGGATTAGATCACCTTTCTAGCTTCTTAATTATCTTCCTAATATTTTATCATGTGTTCTCCTTTTGAGATTCATAGAACAGTTACTCAATTTCTCGGCTCTCAATATCGAACGATCGCAACTTCTTCCTTACTCGTAAAGCAAGTTTGATAAGCCTCATTTCTCTATTCTTTTGCAAATGGAATTAGATGATGCATTAGTTCTAAATATTCAAGTAATAGGTCCAGCCGCATGGTTCTTAATCCATTCTTATTAAAACAAATTTATGTTCTTACCTTGTAAAATTTGATCTCACATCTTTTCCAAATGTGCTATGATTGGAACTCCTCTCATATTTAATAATCTTACACGACTAATCTCCTTTCTTTGTTCTGAATTGCAAATGTTATGTCTCCTTTTGTTGTTTATTGTATAGCTCGATTAGTCGCATTTCTTAGTTCCCAATATTGTACGATTATCACTTCTTCCTTTGTCATTATACAGGGTGTAATTGGCTTCATTTCTCAGTTCTTTTTCAAATAAGGTTAGATAATAATCTTTTGTTCAAAGTCTTTTTCAATTTGAACTGATTCTTGGTTCTTAATCTAGCATAATCAAATCACATTTTACATTGTTATCATTAGTTATTAGAACTTATTATGTTTCTGCATGTACTTTGCTGAGAACTCCTTTCTTGTTTGTTAATCCTATGCGACCTGATCCCAGTTGTTAGTATTTAATCTTGTAAGAATACGACCCGCTCTTGGATCTTTTTAAATCTAATACGACTACTTCTCCTTTATTAGTTCTCAATCTTGTTTGATTGTTGTGTCTCCTTCTTGCGACTCACGATATATTATGATTAGTCGACTTTCTTAGTTCTCAATATCTTACCATTACTCTTGTTCCTTAGTCATTAAGCTAATACGGTTGCCTCCGTTCTCTTTTGAATGCGATTAGATCATTCATTTGAGCTAAATCTTTTGTGCATGTGTCCCACACATGGAGTATAATCTAGTCCAACTAAGTCGCGACGTATTAGGGGCTTATCATCCGTTTTTAGATATTCTTATCTTTTCAACATGTGTGTGGATTAGATCACCTTTCTAGCTTCTTAATTATCTTCCTAATATTTTATCATGTGTTCTCCTTTTGCGATTCATAGAACAATTAGTCAATTTCTCGGCTCTCAATATCAAACGATCGCAACGTCTTCCTTACTCGTAAAGCAAGTTTGATTGGCCTCATTTCTCTATTCTTTTGCAAATTCTATTAGATGATGTATTAGTTCTAAATCTTCAAGGAATAGGTCCAGCCGCATGGTTCTTAATCCATTCCCACGAGATTAAAACATATTTATGTTCTTACCTTGTGAAATTTGATCTCATATCTTTTCCAAATGTGCTACGATTGGAACTCCTCTCATCTCACACGACTAATCTCCTTTCTTTGTTCTGAATTGCATATATTATGTCTCCTTTTGTAGTTCATTGCATAGCTTGACTAGTCGCATTTCTTAGTTCCCAATATTGTACGATTATCACTTCTTCCTTTGTCATTATACAAGGTGTAATTGGCTTCATTTCTCAGTTCTTTTCCAAATAAGGTTACAAAATCATGTTTTGTTCAAAGTCTTTTTCAATTTGAACTGATTCTTGGTTCTTAATCTAGCATAATTAAATCACATTTTACGTTGTTATCATGAGTTATTAGAACTTATTACGTTTCTGCATGTACTTTCCTGAGAACTCCTTTCTTGTTTGTTAATCTTATGCGACTTGAAACCAGTTGTTAGTATTTAATCTTGTACGATTTGTCCCCTTTCTTTGTTCTCAATATCGTACGGGTACAGGAACTCCTTCCATTGTGATTAAGCCCGTATACTTGGCCTCGTTACTCACTTATTTCTTCAAAACCATCATATTATATTTTAGTTCTTATTCTTTTATGCATGGTTATCACTCATGGTTCTTAATTTGGCCAAATCAAATAGCATAATAAGTTCTTATATTGAGTTACGGGATTTACTTTTATAAGAACTCCTGTTCTATTTCTTAATCTAATATGACACGATCTACTTTGTTAGTTCTTAATCCTGTACGATTTGATATCCTTTACTGTATCATAATATAGTACGATTAGAGAAGAAAGTTTCTTCTCAATATCGTACTTTATTTGATTTCTTCCTTAATCATTGTGCAAGCATAATTAATAGGCCTCATTTCTCAGTTACCACATCTTATACGATTAGATAATCTCCTAATTATAAATCTTTAATGAATACGACCCACTCTTGGTTCTTTTTAAATCTAATAGGACTACTTCTCCTTTATTTGTTCTCAATCTTGTTTGATTGTTGTATCTTCTTTTGCGACTCGCGATATATTACGATTAGTCGACTTTCTTAGTTCTCAATATCTTACGATTACACTTGTTCCTTAGTTATTAAGCTAATACGGTTGCCTCTGTTCTCTTTCGAATGCGATTAGATCATTCATTTGATCGAAATCTTTTGTGCACAGGTCCCACACATGGTTCTCAATCTAGTCTAACTAAGTCACGACGTTTTAGGGGCTTATTATCCGTTATTGGATATTCTTATCTTTTCAACATGTATGTTGATTAGATCACCTTTCTAGTTTCTTAATTATCTCCCTAATATTATATCATGTGTTCTACTTTTGAGATTCATAGTACAGTTACTCAATTTCTCGGCTCTCAATATCGAACGATCGCAATTTCTTCCTTACTCGTAAAGCAAGTTTGATTGGCCACATTTCTCTATTCTTTTGCAAATGGAATTAGATGATGCATTAGTTCTAAATATTCAAGGAATAGGTCCAGCCGCATGGTTCTTAAATGTCCATTCTTATTTAAACAAATTTATGTTCTTACCTTGTGAAATTTGATCTCATATCTTTTCCAAATGTGCTATGATTGGAACTCCTCTCATATTTCATAATCTTACACGAATAATCTCCTTTCTTTGTTCTGAATTGCACATGTTATGTATCCTTTTGTTGTTTATTGTATAGCTCGATTAGTCGCATTTCTTAGTTCCCAATATTGTACGATTATCACTTCTTCCTTTGTCATTATACAGGGTGTAATTGGCTTCATTTCTCAGTTCTTTTTCAAATAAGGTTAGATAATAATCTTTTGTTCAAAGTCTTTTTCAATTTGAACTGATTCTTGGTTCTTAATCTAGCATAATCAAATCACATTTTACATTGTTATCATTAGTTATTAGAACTTATTATGTTTCTGCATGTACTTTGCTGAGAACTCCTTTCTTGTTTGTTAATCCTATGCGACCTGATCCCAGTTGTTAGTATTTAATCTTGTAAGAATACGACCCGCTCTTGACGATAACATGATCTTTTTAAATCTAATACGACTAGTTCTCGTTTATTAGTTCTCAATCTTGTTTGATTGTTGTGTCTCCTTTTGCGACTCACGATATATTATGATTAGTCGACTTTCTTAGTTCTCAATATCTTACCATTACTCTTGTTCCTTAGTCATTAAGCTAATACGGTTGCCTCCGTTCTCTTTTGAATGCGATTAGATCATTCATTTGAGCTAAATCTTTTGTGCACAGGTCCCACACATGGTTCTCAATCTAGTCCAACTAAGTCGCGACGTATTAGGGGCTTATCATCCGTTATTAGATATATTCTTATCTTTTCAACATGTGTGTAGATTAGATCACCTTTCTAGCTTCTTAATTATCTTCCTAATATTTTATCATGTGTTCTCCTTTTGCGATTCATAGAACAATTAGTCAATTTCTCGGCTCTCAATATCAAACGATCGCAACGTCTTCCTTACTCGTAAAGCAAGTTTGATTGGCCTCATTTCTCTTTTGTTTTGCAATCTTAATATTCTATTAGATGATGTATTAGTTCTAAATCTTCAAGGAATAGGTCCAGCCGCATGGTTCTTAATCCATTCCCATTAAAACATATTTATGTTCTTACCTTGTGAAATTTGATCTCATATCTTTTCCAAATGTGCTATGATTGGAACTCCTCTCATCTCACACGACTAATCTCCTTTCTTTGTTCTGAATTGCATATATTATGTCTCCTTTTGTAGTTCATTGTATAGCTTGACTAGTCGCATTTCTTAGTTCCCAATATTGTACGATTATCACTTCTTCCTTTGTCATTATACAAGGTGTAATTGGCTTCATTTCTCAGTTCTTTTCCAAATAAGGTTACAAAATCATGTTTTGTTCAAAGTCTTTTTCAGTTAGAACTGATTCTTGGTTCTTAATCTAGCATAATTAAATCACATTTTACGTTGTTATCATGAGTTATGAGAACTTATTATGTTTCGGCATGTACTTTGCTGAGAACTCCTTTCTTGTTTGTTAATCTTACATAATGCGACTTGAAACCAGTTGTTAATATTTAATCTTGTACGATTTGTCCCCTTTCTTTGTTCTCAATATCGTACGAGTACAACTCCTTCCATTGTGATTAAGCCCGTATACTTGGCCTCGTTACTCACTTATTTCTTCAAAACCATCATATTATATTTTAGGTCTTATTCTTTTATGCATGGTTATCACTCATGGTTCTTAATTTGGCCAAATCAAATAGCATTTTAAGTTCTTATATTGAGTTACGGGATTTACTTTTATAAGAACTCCTGTTCTATTTTCTTAATCTAATATGACTCGATCTACTTTGTTAGTTCTTAATCCTGTACGATTTGATATCCTTTACTGTATCATAATATAGTACGATTAGACCCTTTCTTTCTTCTCAATATCGTACTTTACAATTTCTTCCTTAATCATTGTGCAGGCATAATTAATAGGCCTCATTTCTCAGTTCTTTTTCTTATACGATTAGATAATCTCCTAATTATAAATTTTTAATGAATACGACCCGCTCTTGGTTCTTTTTAAATCTAATACGACTACTTCTCCTTTATTAGTTCTCAATTTTGTTTGATTATTGTATCTCCTTGTGGGACTCACAATATATTACGATTAGTCGACATTCTTAGTTCTCAATATCTTACGATTACACATCTTCCTTAGTTATTAAGCTAATGTGGTTGTCTCCATTCTCTTTTGAATGCGATTAGATCATTCAAAAGAAGAAATAAGGAAGCACTGGTTGAGAACATGGTTCTCAATGTACACAACTAAGTTACGACGTCACAGGTGTAAGGAGATCGATATAATCGTACAGGATTGTCTCTTAACACAAGTAGATGTGTATAAGAGACAGGTCGTATTAGATCTCCCTAATATTTTATCATGTGTTCTCCTTTTGAGATTCATAGAACAGTTACTCAATTTCTCGGCTCTCAATATCGAACGATCGCAACTTCTTCCTTACTCGTAAAGCAAGTTTGATTGGCCTCATTTCTCTTATTCTTTTGCAAATGGAATTAGATGATGCATTAGTTCTAAATATTCAAGGAATAATAAAGCCGCATGGTTCTTAATCCATTCTTATTAAAACAAATTTATGTTCTTACCTTGTGAAATTTGATCTCACATCTTTTCCAAATGTGCTATGATTGGAACTCCTCTCATATTTCATAATCTTACACGACTAATCTCCTTTCTTTGTTCTGAATTGCACATGTTGTGTCTCCTTTTGTTGTTTATTGTATAGCTTGATTAGTCGTATTTCTTAGTTCCCAATATTGTACGATTATCACTTCTTCCTTTGTCATTATACAGGTGTAATTCGTACTCTCTGTTCTTTTAAAATAAAGTTAGACAATAATCTTTTGTTCAAAGTCTTTTTCAATTTTAATTGATTCTTGGTTCTTAATCTAGCATAATTAAATCACATTTTACATTGTTATCATTAGTTATCAGAACTTATTATGTTTCTGCATGTACTTTGCTGAGAACTCCTTCGGATCTTGTTTGTTAATCTTATGCGACCTGATCCCAGTTGTTAGTATTTAATCTTGTAAGATTTGTCCCCTTTCTTTGTTCTCAATATCGTACGAGTACAACTCCTTCCATTGTGATTAAGCACGTATACTTGGCCTCGTTACTCACTTATTTCTTCAAAACCATCATATTATAGTTTAGTTCTTATTCTTTTATACATGGTTATCACTCATGGTTCTTAATTTGGCCAAATCAAAAGGCATTTTAAGTTCTTATCTTGAGTTACGGGATTTACTTTTATAAGAACTCCTGTTCTATTTCTTAATCTGATATGACTCGATCTACTTTGTTAGTTCTTAATCCTGTACGATTAGATCTCCTTTACTGTGTCATAATATAGTACGATTAGACCCTTTCTTTCTTCTCAATATCATACTATTACAATTTCTTCCTTAATCATTGTGCAGGCATAATTAATAGGCCCATTCTCAGTTCCTTTTCTTATACGATTAGATAATCTCTTATTTATAAAATCTTTAATGAATACGACCCACTCTTGGTACTTTTTAAATCTAATACGACTACTTCTCCTTTATTAGTTCTCAATCTTGTTTGATTGTTCTATCCCCTTTTGCGACTCACGATATATTACGAATACTCGACTTTCTTAGTTCTCAATGTCTTACGATTACACTTCTTCCTTTGTTATTAAGCTAATACGGTTGCCTCCCTTCTCTTACGAATGCGATTAGATCATTCATTTGATCTAAATCTTTTGTGCACAGGTCCTACACATGGTTCTCAATCTAGTCCAACTAAGTCACGACGCATTAGGGGCTTATCATCCGTTATTAGATATTCTTATCTTTTCAACATGTATGTCGATTAGATCACCTTTCTAGTTTCTTAATTATCTCCCTAATATTTTATCATGTGTTCTCCTTTTGCGATTCATAGAACAGTGAATCAATTTCTCGGCTCTCAATATCGAACGATCGCAACTTCTTCCTTACTCGTAAAGCAAGTTTGATTAATGGCCTCATTTCTCTATTCTTTTGCAAATTCTATTAGATGATGTATTAGTTCTAAATCTTCAAGGAATAGGTCCAGCTGCTTGGTTCTTAATCCATTCCTATTAAAACATATTTATGTTCTTACCTTGTGAAATTTGATCTCATATCTTTTCCAAATGTGCTATGATTGGAACTCCTCTCATATTTCATAATTCACATGACTAATCTCCTTTCTTTGTTCTGAATTGCATATATTATGTCTCATTTTGTTGTTCATTGTATGGCTTGATTAGTCGCATTTCTTAGTTCTCAATATTGTACGATTATCACTTCTTCCTTTGTCATTATACAAGGTGTAATTGGTTTCGCTTTCTCGATTCTTTTCCAAATAAGGTTAGAAAATCATGTTTTGTTCAAAATCTTTTCAGTTTGAACTGATTCTTGGTTCTTAATCATTAAAAATTTATAATTAGGAGATTATCTAATCGTCATAAGTTAAAAGAACTGAGAAATGTTTCTGCATTACTTATGCAGAGAACTCCTTTCTCTTATACACATCTAGATGTGTATAAGAGACAATTGAGTATAATAAAGGAGTAGTAGATCGTATCCCAGATCTTAGTTAAGTCGTGAGTACGAGTACGACTCCTTCCACTGTGATTAAGCACGTATAATTGGCCTCATTTCTCACTTATTTCTTCAAAACCATCATATTATATTTTAGTTCTTATTCTTTTATGCATTGTTATCACTCATGGTTGTTAATTTGGCGAAATCAAATCGCATTTGAAATTCTTATCTTGAGTTACGAGATTTACTTTTATAAGAACTGCTGTTCTATTTCTTAATCAGATATGACTCGATCTACTTTGTTAGTTCATAATCCTGTACGATTAGATCTCCTTTACTGTGTCAGAATAGAGTACGATTAGACCCTTTCTTCGTTCTCAATATCATACTGTTACAATTTCTTCCTTAATCATTGTGCATAATTAATAAGGCCTCATTTATACAGTTCTTTTTCTTATACGATTAGATAATCCACTCCTAATTATAAATTTTTAATGAATACGACCCGCTCTTGGTTCTTTTTAAATCTAATACGACTACTTCTCCTTTATTAGTTCTCAATTTTGTTTGATTATTGTATCTCCTTGTGGGACTCACAATATATTACGATTAGTCGACATTCTTAGTTCTCAATATCTTACGATTACACATCTTCCTTAGTTATTAAGCTAATGTGGTTGTCTCCATTCTCTTTTGAATGCGATTAGATCATTCATTAGATCTAAATCTTTTGTGCACTGGTCCCACACATGGTTCTCAATGTAGTCTAACTAAGTCACGACGTATTAGGGGCTTATCATCCGTTATTAGATATTCTTATCTTTTCAACATGTATGTTGATTAGATCACCTTTCTAGTTTCTTAATTATCTCCCTAATATTTTATCATGTGTTCTCCTTTTGAGATTCATAGAACAGTTACTCAATTTCTCGGCTCTCAATATCGAACGATCGCAACTTCTTCCTTACTCGTAATCAGCAAGTTTGATTGGCCTCATTTCTCTATTCTTTTGCAAATGGAATTAGATGATGCATTAGTTCTAAATATTCAAGGAATAGGTCCAGCCGCATGGTTCTTAATCCATTCTTATTAAAACAAATTTATGTTCTTACCTTGTGAAATTTGATCTCACATCTTTTCCAAATGTGCTATGATTGGAACTCCTCTCATATTTCATAATCTTACACGACTAATCTCCTTTCTTTGTTCTGAATTGCACATGTTGTGTCTCCTTTTGTTGTTTATTGTATAGCTTGATTAGTCGTATTTCTTAGTTCCCAATATTGTACGATTATCACTTCTTCCTTTGTCATTATACAGGGTGTAATTGGCTTCATTCTCAGTTCTAGAATCAATTAAAATAAGGTTAGACAATAATCTTTTGTTCAAAGTCTTTTTCAATTTTAATTGATTCTTGGTTCTTAATCTAGCATAATTAAATCACATTTTACATTGTTATCATTAGTTATCAGAACTTATTATGTGATTAAGATGTACTTTGCTGAGAACTCCTTTCTTGTTTGAAAAGTAGAATATGAGAGCCAGATGATAAGAACTTAATACAAGTAAGATTTGTCCCCTTTCTTTTATCAATATCGTACGAGGACCTGTCCTTCCATTGTGATTAAGCACGTATACTTGGCCTCGTTACTCACTTATTTCTTCAAAACCATCATATTATAGTTTAGTTCTTATTCTTTTATACATGGTTATCACTCATGGTTCTTAATTTGGCCAAATCAAAAGGCATTTTAAGTTCTTATCTTGAGTTACGGGATTTACTTTTATAAGAACTCCTGTTCTATTTCTTAATCTGATATGACTCGATCTACTTTGTTAGTTCTTAATCCTGTACGATTAGATCTCCTTTAATGTGTCATAATATAGTACGATTAGACCCATTTCTTTCTTCTCAATATCATACTATTACAATTTCTTCCTTAATCATTGTGCAGGCATAATTAATAGGCCCATTCTCAGTTAGCCCCTTTTCTTATACGATTAGATAATCTCTTATTTATAAATCTTTAATGAATACGACCCACTCTTGGTACTTTTTAAATCTAATACGACTACTTCTCCTTTATTAGTTCTCAATCTTGTTTGATTGTTGTATCCCTTTTGCGACTCACGATATATTACGAATACTCGACTTTCTTAGTTCTCAATGTCTTACGATTACACTTCTTCCTTTGTTATTAAGCTAATACGGTTGCCTCCCTTCTCTTACGAATGCGATTAGATCATTCATTTGATCTAAATCTTTTGTGCACAGGTCCTACACATGGTTCTCAATCTAGTCCAACTAAGTCACGACGCATTAGGGGCTTATCATCCGTTATTAGATATTCTTATCTTTTCAACATGTATGTCGATTAGATCACCTTTCTAGTTTCTTAATTATCTCCCTAATATTTTATCATGTGTTCTCCTTTTGCGATTCATAGAACAGTGAATCAATTTCTCGGCTCTCAATATCGAACGATCGCAACTTCTTCCTTACTCGTAAAGCAAGTTTGATTGGCCTCATTTCTCTATTCTTTTGCAAATTCTATTAGATGATGTATTAGTTCTAAATCTTCAAGGAATAGGTCCAGCTGCTTGGTTCTTAATCCATTCCTATTAAAACATATTTATGTTCTTACCTTGTGAAATTTGATCTCATATCTTTTCCAAATGTGCTATGATTGGAACTCCTCTCATATTTCATAATTCACATGACTAATCTCCTTTCTTTGTTCTGAATTGCATATATTATGTCTCATTTTGTTGTTCATTGTATGGCTTGATTAGTCGCATTTCTTAGTTCTCAATATTGTACGATTATCACTTCTTCCTTTGTCATTATACAAGGTGTAATTGGTTTCGTTTCTCAGTTCTTTTCCAAATAAGGTTAGAAAATCATGTTTTGTTCAAAATCTTTTTCAGTTTGAACTGATTCTTGGTTCTTAATCTTGCATAATTAAATCACATTTTACGTTGTTATCTGAATGAGTTATTAGAACTTATTATGTTTCTGCATGTACTTTGCAGAGAACTCCTTTCTTGTTTCTTAATCTTATGCGACTTGATCCCAATTGTTAGTATTTAATCTTGTACGATTTGTCCCCTTTCTTAGTTATCAATATCGTACGAGTACGACTCCTTCCACTGTGATTAAGCACGTATAATTGGCCTCATTTCTCACTTATTTCTTCAAAACCATCATATTATATTTTAGTTCTTATTCTTTTATGCATTGTTATCACTCATGGTTGTTAATTTGGCGAAATCAAATCGCATTTGAAATTCTTATCTTGAGTTACGAGATTTACTTTTATAAGAACTGCTGTTCTATTTCTTAATCAGATATGACTCGATCTACTTTGTTAGTTCATAATCCTGTACGATTAGATCTCCTTTACTGTGTCAGAATAGAGTACGATTAGACCCTTTCTTCGTTCTCAATATCATACTGTTACAATTTCTTCCTTAATCATTGTGCAGGCATAATTATCAATAGGCCAAATTTCCCAGTTCTTTTTCTTATACGATAAGATAATCTCTTAATTATAAATCTTTAATGAATACGACCTAGGAATCTTTTTAAATCTAATACGACTACTTCTCCTTTATTAGTTCTCAATTTTGTTTGATTATTGTATCTCCTTGTGGGACTCACAATATATTACGATTAGTCGACATTCTTAGTTCTCAATATCTTACGATTACACATCTTCCTTAGTTATTAAGCTAATGTGGTTGTCTCCATTCTCTTTTGAATGTGATTAGATCATTCATTAGATCTAAATCTTTTGTGCACACATCTAGATGTGTATAATTGAGACAGCTATTAATAAGTAGAGTGCATAAGGGACAGTCTAACCTTATTATAAGAAGTTATTAGATATTCTTATCTTTTCAACATGTATGTTGATTAGATCACCTTTCTAGTTTCTTAATTATCTCCCTAATATTTTATCATGTGTTCTCCTTTTGAGATTCATAGAACAGTTACTCAATTTCTCAGGCTCTCAATATCGAACGATCGCAACTTCTTCCTTACTCGTAAAGCAAGTTTGATTGGCCTCATTTCTCTATTCTTTTGCAAATGGAATTAGATGATGCATTAGTTCTAAATATTCAAGGAATAGGTCCAGCCGCATGGTTCTTAATCCATTCTTATTAAAACAAATTTATGTTCTTACCTTGTGAAATTCGATCTCACATCTTTTCCAAATGTTCTATGATTGGAACTCCTCTCATATTTCATAATCTTACACGACTAATCTCCTTTCTTTGTTCTGAATTGCACATGTTGTGTCTCCTTTTGTTGTTTATTGTATAGCTTGATTAGTCGTATTTCTTAGTTCCCAATATTGTACGATTATCACTTCTTCCTTTGTCATTATACAGGGTGTAATTGGCTTCATTTCTCAGTTCTTTTTAAAATAAGGTTAGACAATAATCTTTTGTTCAAAGTCTTTTTCAATTTTAATTGATTCTTGGTTCTTAATCTAGCATAATTAAGTATCACATTTTACATTGTTATCATTAGTTATCAGAACTTATTATGTTTCTGCATGTACTTTGCTGAGAACTCCTTTCTTGTTTGTTAATCTTATCTAATTATTTTGAAAAGAGTTGTTAGAATTTAATCCAATAACATTTGTCTCTTATATTGTTCTAGATGTGTATAAGTACAACTCCTTCCATTGTGATTAAGCACGTATACTTGGCCTCGTTACTCACTTATTTCTTCAAAACCATCATATTATAGTTTAGTTCTTATTCTTTTATACATGGTTATCACTCATGGTTCTTAATTTGGCCAAATCAAAAGGCATTTTAAGTTCTTATCTTGAGTTACGGGATTTACTTTTATAAGAACTCCTGTTCTATTTCTTAATCTGATATGACTCGATCTACTTTGTTAGTTCTTAATCCTGTACGATTAGATCTCCTTTAATGTGTCATAATATAGTACGATTAGACCCATTTCTTTCTTCTCAATATCATACTATTACAATTTCTTGACCCTTAATCATTGTGCAGGCATAATTAATAGGCCCATTCTCAGTTCCTTTTCTTATACGATTAGATAATCTCTTATTTATAAATCTTTAATGAATACGACCCACTCTTGGTACTTTTTAAATCTAATACGACTACTTCTCCTTTATTAGTTCTCAATCTTGTTTGATTGTTGTATCCCCTTTTGCGACTCACGATATATTACGAATACTCGACTTTCTTAGTTCTCAATGTCTTACGATTACACTTCTTCCTTTGTTATTAAGCTAATACGGTTGCCTCCCTTCTCTTACGAATGCGATTAGATCATTCATTTGATCTAAATCTTTTGTGCACAGGTCCTACACATGGTTCTCAATCTAGTCCAACTAAGTCACGACGCATTAGGGGCTTATCATCCGTTATTAGATATTCTTATCTTTTCAACATGTATGTCGATTAGATCACCTTTCTAGTTTCTTAATTATCTCCCTAATATTTTATCATGTGTTCTCCTTTAGCGATTCATAGAACAACAGTTAATCAATTTCTCGGCTCTCAATATCGAACGATCGCAACTTCTTCCTTACTCGTAAAGCAAGTTTGATTGGCCTCATTTCTCTATTCTTTTGCAAATTCTATTAGATGATGTATTAGTTCTAAATCTTCAAGGAATAGGTCCAGCTGCTTGGTTCTTAATCCATTCCTATTAAAACATATTTATGTTCTTACCTTGTGAAATTTGATCTCATATCTTTTCCAAATGTGCTATGATTGGAACTCCTCTCATATTTCATAATTCACATGACTAATCTCCTTTCTTTGTTCTGAATTGCATATATTATGTCTCATTTTGTTGTTCATTGTATGGCTTGATTAGTCGCATTTCTTAGTTCTCAATATTGTACGATTATCACTTCTTCCTTTGTCATTATACAAGGTGTAATTGGTTTCGTTTCTCAGTTCTTTTCCAAATAAGGTTAGAAAATCATGTTTTGTTCAAAATCTTTTTCAGTTTGAACTGATTCTTGGTTCTTAATCTTGCATAATTAAATCACATTTTACGTTGTTATCATGAGTTATTAGAACTTATTATGTTTCTGCATGTACTTTGCAGAGAACTCCTTTCTTGTTTCTTAATCTTATGCGACTTGATCCCAATTGTTAGTATTTAATCTTGTACGATTTGTCCCCTTTCTTAGTTATCAATATCGTACGAGTACGACTCCTTCCACTGTGATTAAGCACGTATAATTGGCCTCATTTCTCACTTATTTCTTCAAAACCATCATATTATATTTTAGTTCTTATTCTTTTATGCATTGTTATCACTCAAGAGTTGTTAATTTGGCGAAATCAAATCGCATTTGAAATTCTTATCTTGAGAACGAGATTTACTTTTATAAGATAGGCCTGTTCTATTTCTTAATCAGATATGACTCGATCTACTTTGTTAGTTCATAATCCTGTACGATTAGATCTCCTTTACTGTGTCAGAATAGAGTACGATTAGACCCTTTCTTCGTTCTCAATATCATACTGTTTTGACAACAATTTCTTCCTTAATCATTGTGCAGGCATAATTAATAGGCCTAATTTCCCAGTTCTTTTTCTTATACGATAAGATAATCTCTTAATTATAAATCTTTAATGAATACGACCCGCTCTTGGTTCTTTTTAAATCTAATACGACTACTTCTCCTTTATTAGTTCTCAATTTTGTTTGATTATTGTATCTCCTTGTGGGACTCACAATATATTACGATTAGTCGACATTCTTAGTTCTCAATATCTTACGATTACACATCTTCCTTAGTTATTAAGCTAATGTGGTTGTCTCCATTCTCTTTTGAATGCGATTAGATCATTCATTAGATCTAAATCTTTTGTGCACTGGTCCCACACATGGTTCTCAATGTAGTCTAACTAAGTCACGACGTATTAGGGGCTTATCATCCGTTATTAGATATTCTTATCTTTTCAACATGTATGTTGATTAGATCACCTTTCTAGTTTCTTAATTATCTCCCTAATATTTTATCATGTGTTCCATCCTTTTGAGATTCATAGAACAGTTACTCAATTTCTCGGCTCTCAATATCGAACGATCGCAACTTCTTCCTTACTCGTAAAGCAAGTTTGATTGGCCTCATTTCTCTATTCTTTTGCAAATGGAATTAGATGATGCATTAGTTCTAAATATTCAAGGAATAGGTCCAGCCGCATGGTTCTTAATCCATTCTTATTAAAACAAATTTATGTTCTTACCTTGTGAAATTTGATCTCACATCTTTTCCAAATGTGCTATGATTGGAACTCCTCTCATATTTCATAATCTTACACGACTAATCTCCTTTCTTTGTTCTGAATTGCACATGTTGTGTCTCCTTTTGTTGTTTATTGTATAGCTTGATTAGTCGTATTTCTTAGTTCCCAATATTGTACGATTATCACTTCTTCCTTTGTCATTATACAGGGTGTAATTGGCTTCATTTCTCTTCTTTTTAAAATAAGGTTAGACAATAATCTTTTGTTCAAAGTCTTTTTCAATTTTAGTTAATTGATTCTTGGTTCTTAATCTAGCATAATTAAATCACATTTTACATTGTTATCATTAGTTATCAGAACTTATTATGTTTCTGCATGTACTTTGCTGAGAACTCCTTTCTTGTTTGTTAATCTTATGCGACCTGATCCCAGTTGTTAGTATTTAATCTTGTAAGATTTGTCCCCTTTCTTTGTTCTCAATATCGTACGAGTACAACTCCTTCCATTGTGATTAAGCACGTATACTTGGCCTCGTTACTCACTTATTTCTTCAAAACCATCATATTATAGTTTAGTTCTTATTCTTTTATACATGGTTATCACTCATGGTTCTTAATTTGGCCAAATCAAAAGGCATTTTAAGTTCTTATCTTGAGTTACGGATTTACTTTTATAAGAACTCCTGTTCTATTTCTTAATCTGATATGACTCGATCTACTTTGTTAGTTCTTAATCCTGTACGATTAGATCTCCTTTACTGTGTCATAATATAGTACGATTAGACCCATTTCTAAGATAATTCTTCTCAATATCATACTATTACAATTTCTTCCTTAATCATTGTGCAGGCATAATTAATAGGCCCATTCTCAGTTCCTTTTCTTATACGATTAGATAATCTCTTATTTATAAATCTTTAATGAATACGACCCACTCTTGGTACTTTTAAATCTAATACAACTACTTCGCCTTCATTAGTACTCAAGTTTGTTTGATTGTTCTATCCCCTTTGCGACTCACGATATATTACGAATACTCGACTTTCTTAGTTCTCAATGTCTTACGATTACACTTCTTCCTTTGTTATTAAGCTAATACGGTTGCCTCCCTTCTCTTACGAATGCGATTAGATCATTCATTTGATCTAAATCTTTTGTGCACAGGTCCTACACATGGTTCTCAATCTAGTCCAACTAAGTCACGACGCATTAGGGGCTTATCATCCGTTATTAGATATTCTTATCTTTTCAACATGTATGTCGATTAGATCAAGAGAAGTTTCTTAATTATCTCCCTAATATTTTTATCATGTGTTCTCCTTTTGCGATCATAGAACTGTGAATAATTTAAGGCTCTCAATATCGAACGATCGCAACTTCTTCCTTACTCGTAAAGCAAGTTTGATTGGCCTCATTTCTCTATTCTTTTGCAAATTCTATTAGATGATGTATTAGTTCTAAATCTTCAAGGAATAGGTCCAGCTGCTTGGTTCTTAATCCATTCCTATTAAAACATATTTATGTTCTTACCTTGTGAAATTTGATCTCATATCTTTTCCAAATGTGCTATGATTGGAACTCCTCTCATATTTCATAATTCACATGACTAATCTCCTTTCTTTGTTCTGAATTGCATATATTATGTCTCATTTTGTTGTTCATTGTATGGCTTGATTAGTCGCATTTCTTAGTTCTCAATATTGTACGATTATCACTTCTTCCTTTGTCATTATACAAGGTGTAATTGGTTTCGTTTCTCAGTTCTTTTCCAAATAAGGTTAGAAAATCATGTTTTGTCACTGATTCTTGGTTCTTAATCTTGCATAATTAAATCACATTTTACGTTGTTATCATGAGTTATTAGAACTTATTATGTTTCTGCATGTACTTTGCAGAGAACTCCTTTCTTGTTTCTTAATCTTATGCGACTTGATCCCAATTGTTAGTATTTAATCTTGTACGATAAGATCCCCTTTCTTAGTTATCAATATCGATAAGAGTACTAACAAATTCCACTGTGATTAAGCACGTATAATTGGCCTCATTTCTCACTTATTTCTTCAAAACCATCATATTATATTTTAGTTCTTATTCTTTTATGCATTGTTATCACTCATGGTTGTTAATTTGGCGAAATCAAATCGCATTTGAAATTCTTATCTTGAGTTACGAGATTATACACATTTTATAAGATACTGCTGTTCTATTTCTTAATCAGATATGACTAGATCTACTTTGAATGTTCTAATCTGCACGATTAGATCTCCTTTCTTGTGTCAATAATAGAGTACGATTAGACCCTTTCTTCGTTCTCAATATCATACTGTTACGATATCTTCTCTTAATCATTGTGCAGGCATAATTAATAGGCCTAATTTCCCAGTTCTTTTTCTTATACGATAAGATAATCTCTTAATTATAAATCTTTAATGAATACGACCCGCTCTTGGTTCTTTTTAAATCTAATACGACTACTTCTCCTTTATTAGTTCTCAATTTTGTTTGATTATTGTATCTCCTTGTGGGACTCACAATATATTACGATTAGTCGATATTCTTAGTTCTCAATATCTTACGATTACACATCTTCCTTAGTTATTAAGCTAATGTGGTTGCCTCCGTTCTCTTTTGAATGTGATTAGATCATTCATTAGATCTAAATCTTTTGTGCACTGGTCCCACACATGGTTCTCAATCTATTCTAACTAAATCACGACGTATTAGGGGCCAAACATACGTTATTAGATATTCTTATCTTTTCAACATGTATCTCGATTAGATCACCTTTCAAATAGTTTCTTAATTATCTCCCTAATATTTTATCATGTGTTCCCCTTTTGCGATTCATAACATAGAACAGTTAGTCAATTTCTGGGCTCTCAATATCGAACGATCGCAACTTCTTCCTTACTCGTAAAGCATCTTTGATTGTCCTCATTTCTCTATTCTTTTGCAAATTTTATTAGATGATGTATTAGTTCTAAATCTTCAAGGAATAGGTCCAGCCGCATGGTTCTTAATCCATTCCTATTAAAACATATTTATGTTCTTACCTTGTGAAATTTGATCACATATATTTTCCAAATGTGCTATGATTGGAACTCCTCTCATATTTCATAATCTCACACGACTAATCTCCTTTCTTTGTTCTGAATTGCATATATTATGTCTTCTTTTGTTGTTCATTGTATAGCTTGATTAGTTGCATTTCTTAGTTCTCAATTTTGAATGATTATCACTTCTTCCTTTGTCATTATACAAGGTGTAATTGGTTTCGTTTCTCAGTTCTTTTCCAAATAAGGTTAGAAAATCATGTTTTGTTCAAAATCTTTTTCAGTTTGAACTGATTCTTGGTTCTTAATCTTGCATAATTAAATCACATTTTACGTTGTTATCAAGAGTTATTAGAACTTATTATGTTTCTGCATGTACTTTGCAGAGAACTCCTTTCTTGTTTGTTAATCTTGTGTGACTTGATCCCAGTTGTTAGTATTTAATCTTGTACGATTTGTCCCTTTTCTTAGTTCTCAATGTCGTACGAGTACAACTCCTTCCACTGTGATTAAGCACGTATACTTGGCCTCATTTCTCACTTATTTCTTCAAAACCATCATATTATATTTTAGTTCTTATTCTTTTATGCATAGTTATCACTCATGGTTGTTAATTTGGCGAAATCAAATCGCATTTTAAGTTCTTATCTTGAGTTACGAGATTTACTTTTATAACAACTCCTGTTCTATTTGTTAATCTGATATGACTCGATCTACTTTGTTAGTTCATAATCCTGTACGATTAGATCTTCTTTACTGTGTCAGAATAGAGTACGATTAGACCCTTTCTTTCTTCTCAATATCGTACTATTACAATTTCTTCCTTAATTATTGTGCAGGCATAATTAATTGGCCTAATTTCCCAGTTCCTTTTCTTATACGATAAGACAATCTCTTAATTATAAATCTTTAATGAATACGACCCGCTCTTGGTTTTTTTTAAATCTAATACGACTACTTCTCCTTTATTAGTTCTCAATTTTGTTTGATTGTTGTATCTCCTTGTGGGACTCACAATATATTACGATTAGTCGACATTCTTAGTTCTCAATATCTTACCATTACACATCTTCCTTAGTTATTAAGCTAATGTGGTTGCCTCCGTTCTCTTTTGAATGCGATTAGATCATTCATTAGATCTAAATCTTTTGTGCACAAGTCCCACACATGGTTCTCAATCTTGTCTAACTAAATCACGACGTATTAGGGGCCAAACATCCGTTATTAGATATTCTTATCTTTTAAACACATGTATCTCGATTATATCACCTTTCTAGTTTCTTAATTATCTCCCTAATATTTTATCATGTGTTCCCCTTCTGCGATTCATAACATAGAACAGTTAGTCAATTTCTTGGCTATCAATATCGAACGATCGCAACTTCTTCCTTACTCGTAAAGCAAGTTTGATTGGCCTCATTTCTCTATTCTTTTGCAAATTTTATTAGATGATGTATTAGTTCTAAATCTTCAAGGAATAGGTCCAGCCGCATGGTTCTTAATCCATTCCTATTAAAACATATTTATGTTCTTACCTTGTGAAATTTGATCACATATATTTTCCAAATGTGCTATGATTGGAACTCCTCTCATATTTCATAATCTCACACGACTAATCTCCTTTCTTTGTTCTGAATTGCATATATTATGTCTTCTTTTGTTGTTCATTGTATAGCTTGATTAGTTGCATTTCTTAGTTATCAATTTTGAATGATTATCACTTCTTCCTTTGTCATTATACAAGGTGTAATTGGTGAATGCTTCGTTTCTCAGTTCTTTTCCAAATAAGGCTAGAAAATCATGTTTTGTTAAAAGTTTTTTTCAGTTTGAACTGATTCTTGGTTCTTAATCTTGCATAATTAAATCACATTATACGTTGTTATCATAAGTTATTAGAACTTATTATGTTTCTACGTGTACTTTATTGGGAAGTCTTTTCTTTTTTCTAAATCTTATGCGGCTGGATCACAGTTATTAGTATTTAATCTTGTACGATTTGTCCCTTTTCTTAGTTCTCAATATCGTACGAGTACAACTCCTTCCACTGTGATTAAGCACGTATACTTGGCCTCATTTCTCACTTATTTCTTCAAAACCATCATATTATATTTTTGTTCTTATTCTTTTATGCATAGTTATCACTCATGGTTCTTAATTTGGCCAAATCAAATCGTATTTTAAGTTCTTATCTTGAGTTACGAGATTTACTTTTATAAGAACTGCTGTTCTATTTTCTTAATCTGATATGACTCGATCTACTTTGTTAGTTCATAATCCTGTATGATTAGATCTCCTTTACTGTGTCATAATATAGTACGATTAGACCCTTTCTTTCTTCGCAATATCAAACTATTACAATTTATTCCTGAATCATTGTGCAGGCATAATTAATAGGCCTCATTTATCAGTTCTTTTTCTTATACGATTAGAAAAACTCTTAATTATAAAATCTTTAATGAATTCGACCCGGTCTTGGTTCTTTTTAAATCTAATACGACTACTTCTCCTTTATTAGTTCTCAATCTTGTTTGATTGTTGTATCTCCTTTTGGGACACACAATATATTATGATTACTCAACTTTCTTAGTTTTCAATATCTTACGATTACATTTCTTCCTCAGTTATTAAACTAATAAGGTTGCCTCCGTTCTCTTTCGAATGCGATTAGATTATTCATTTGATCTAAATCTTTTGTGCACAGGTCCCACACATGGTTCTCAATGTAGTCTAACTAAGTCACGACGTATTAGGGGCTTATTGTTGGTCCCAAAGCAAACTTAAGAGGGGGGGTGAATTTGGTTTCTTAAAAAATATATTTTCAGAATTAGTGAGCTTTTTAATTTAAATGCAGATATAATAAAATCAATAGAACAGTAAAGTAAAGAGAGAAAATTAAACAATCAATACTTCCAAGCTAGCAAGCTTGAAGTATCAAATCTCTTGAATGCTTCACACATTTGGTGAGCCAATAATCTTTACAAAGTTGGGAAGTTCTTGCTCACACTAAAACTCTTTTAGTTGAGCCAAGAATCTTACTTACAACCACACTTTCATACAAGATTATCACTCCACTCAAAGTTGAATTACACTCACAATTGCACACTAATACAACAAAGCACTATAGTCAATTTGCACTCAAATTACTCTTTTCTATGGCTTGTATTCAATGTATTAGATGATTTTTTCTTAATGTCAAAGCAGCTATTTATAAGAGTGATAAGTAGTGGTTGCAACTACTTTCTAACGGCTAAATAATAAATGCACAAAAAGTAGTCGTCTGGGGTTTCGGACATCCGAGATATATTGGATGCGTCCGACACAGTGTCCGATCTTCTTACAGTAGTTGAAGAACTTCGTTCGGACGTCCATGCATGCGTCCGTTCCTTCGTCCGATAGAGGCTTCGGACGGTCATGTTCGTCCGAAAGAGAAGCAGTAGGATCACATTTCTTTCTGCCTGTTCGTTCGGACGATGCAATGCGTCCGAGACGTTTTGACCTAGTTCGGACTGTTCAGTGCGTCCGAAAGACCTGTTTCCTGCAAAAGCTTGTTTACAGAGTTAAGTGTTTATGTCATCATCAAAATAATGTTTGGAAAACGTCAATCTCCCCCTTTTTGATGATGACAAACCTTTATGTAAAAACAATTGGATATGACTAATCATAATGCAATATAGCACAATTTGATATGACTAATTAATCATTTTGCAGTATAGAGAAGATTACTCCCCCTTTTGACATCATCAAACAAAGCTCCCCCTGAGAATATGCAAGTATTTGACAGAAATTCAATGCAAGCTTCATATATTTAACTTAAAAGTTCTAACAACCAAGGAAATGCATAACCAATCTACGGGAAGTCTAACAACCAAAAAAATGCTGAAAACAAAATACAAATGTCAAAAGATCTAATGCGAGTCATTTCGCTTTTTGGAGTGCTTTTCAGTCTTTTGTCGTTTGGAAGGAACACCTTCATTGGTGGCTTCACTGTCTTCCTCTTCTCCGGTGCGATGTTGCATGATGAAGTCAAATGTGTCATCAACATCCTCATCGTCATCGTCATCGTCATCGTCATCGTCATCGGTAGCTCCTTGGGCAGCTTCTGCATTGTCCTCACGAGCATTTTCATTTTCAGGCTCATCACTGTCGGAAGATGATTCAAGTGGATATTGTGACTGAAGATTAGCAAATTGAACCTGAGCCGAAGCAGACATGCCAAGGCTAAGTGCCTCTTGGAGAATCATTTGACAGGTTTCAAGTCGCTTTAATTTTCGATTTGTACGACGTTGAAAGGAACTGACTTGAGTGCTCAAAGAGGTGAGAAGTCCATGATATGAGAAAGAGATGGTTCAGATGTAGATGGAGGAGGAACGTAGAATGGTGGAGGTTGTTGAGGAGGAGGAGAATGGGGAAGAGCAAAATCAGAGGTGGAAGCATGGGATTGTGACTGTGCAGTATCAAAGGCCGCCTTAGTTAACCATTGATCGTTGAAAAACTAGAGGCCTTTGCGTTCAATATATGATTTGTTAAAGTAAGGAGGAAATTGTTTGTTTCCACTGAAAGGAATGATGAGGAAATCAAAAATTTTGGTGAGAAATTTGCCAAAAGGAATGTTTCTTCGGGTATCAGTAAGAAAGAGTTCCCATAGGGTTTCAAAAGAGATATCCTTTCCTCAAGAGGAATGCCCTTGAAAACACAAAAAAATAAGTAAAGTTATATTTTACCGGGCTCAGATTTACGATATTAGATGTCAGTTGGCAATAACAGATTTGTGACAAGAGTTATAGAATATTGAGTTCAGGATTGAGTAATGTAGTTTAAATGGCTTTCGAGGCATGTTTAAAATGGATGTTAAAAATAGCTCTAACTTCATCGATATCAAAATGAGTATCATCAGCAGGCAATTTGTCTAATGAAAAGAAATAGGAGAAATCATTGGGGTTTGAGACTTCACATTCAAAAATGGTGTTAATGATGTTTGATGAAATCTCAAGATTGGTGTTGTTAACACGAGAAATGAGAGTGCGAACAGTAGGGCCTTTTCGAAGATTGGCGGTGAATTGAAGCACCATGTCGTGATATACAGGCAAATCAATATGCACAAGATGACCCCAATTTTGTTTTTCAAAACAGGATTTGACAATGGAAAGATTATACTCATCAAATAGACTTTGAGAAGCAGGACGTTGAACGATTATAGATTTACTTAAAAGAGATGTATACCGTTCGGATGCCTTGGCATCGATGAATTTTGACAGGATTGGATTTGTGGAGACTTGTGGATTAGTTTATGATTCTCCTCGTACAGGAGCCTTCCCTTTAGTTTTTTTCTCGTCCCCGATTTGCTGTAGAAGAACCTCCGCGAGATTTGACCATTGTGATAGAAGGGAAAGAAAATGAGGAAAATTTCAAAATTTTGAAGATTGATGAGAATTTGAGGAAATGAGATGGTAGATGGGGGAAATTAGATGGGATGTAGCTGAGAAAAGCTTTGGGGAGGATAATTTTCCAACCAATTTTGGAATAGAGAGTTGGAATTTGGAGTGGGTGGTGAGGGGACAATTTTCGCCAGAGGGTTTTCGGGGGAGGTGGTGAGTCTGAAATGGGGAAGATAGACGGTTTTAATCGAACAGGGAGATCTTTCAGACGGCCGAACGTTTGATGTACGTCCGAAGAAGAGTCCGGACGCTGAAGAACGGACGGCCGAAAGAAGAGCTAGTGCGTCCGAAATTCGTTCGGACGATGGTACGCGTCAGGAAGAATTCTAGACAGTTTGGTGAATAAAATGAATATCGTTCGGACGATTATGAGCGTCCAAGAAATAAAGGAAGCTTTCGGACGATCCAGAGGCGTCCGAAAGAAAAGTAGTTCGGACGAAGGAATGCGTTCGAACTAAGAACCTAAGCCAAATTTATCTGTATAATCCCCAAACATTTTTTGAGAGATTCAAAGTGATCTAGAGCTAAGGGTTTTGTAAAAATATCAGCCAATTGATCTGAAGTAGGCACAAAATCAACACAAATTTCCTTTTTACAAACAAGGTCTCTAATGAAATGATGCTTAACATCAATGTGTTTGGTTATAGAGTGCATAACAGGATTTTTTGTGAAATTAATACCACTAGTGTTGTCACACATTATGGGAACACAATAAAAAATTACACCAAAATCTTTCAGAGTATGTTTCTTCCATAGAAGTTGAGCACAACAATTTCCATCTAATCTTGACATATTAGATTCTATCTTCAATTTTACACCCAAAGAAAGTCAAGATACACAACTAGATCAAATCTTTCGGAGAGGACTTTGGATACCACAGACCAAAATCCATTGTTCCATTTAGATATCTATAAAATTCTTTTAATAGCTATCAAATGCGATTCTTTAGGGTAAGATTGAAATCTAGCACATAAACAAACAGCAAACATGATATGGTCTACTGGCAGTTAAGTAAAGTAGACTTGAAATCATACCTCTATAGTGTTTTTGATCAACACTATTACCTTCTTCGTCTTTATCAAGTTTGGTTGAAGTACACATTGGCGTACCAACTTGTTTGCAATCTTCCATACCAAATCGTTTGAGAAGCTCCTTTGTGTATTTGATTTGTTTAATAAATGTTCCTTCCTTAGTTTGATGAACTTGTTGTCCGAGGAAAAATTGCAACTTGCCCATCATACTCATCTCAAACTCTTCTTGCATTAAATGTGAAAAGTCCTTCCACAAACTTTCATTAGTTGCTCCAAAAATAATATCATCAACATAAATTTGAACAATTAACAAACCATTTAAATCCGTTTTTGTAAAAAGAGTGGTGTCAACTATTCCTCTTTTGAAACCATTTTCTATCATTCAAGAAGCCGCTTAATCTTTCATACCAAGCTCTTGAAGCTTGTTTCAAACCATATTAAGCTTTTGAGAGTTTGAAAACATAATTTGGAAGATTTTTATTCTCAAAGCCCGGAAGTTGTTCGACAAAACTTCTTGATCGATAAATCCATTTAAAAAAGCACTTTTGCCATCCATTTGAAATAATTTGAAATTATTGAAACATGCAAATGCAAGAAACATGCGAATGGATTCTAATCTAGCCGCGGGTGCAAGCTGTCTCTTTTCATCAAAGTGTATAAGAGACTGTCTCTTATTAAAGCGTAGATGCTGCAACAAGTCTAGCTTTGTTTCTTATGATTTCACCTTTGTCATTTAATTTGTTTCTAAAAACCATTTAGTACCAATAACGGGATGAGAAGAAGGTCTTTCAACTAAGGTCCATACATTATTTTTCTCAAATTGACTAAGTTTATCTTGCATAGCATTAACCCAAGATTCATCACTCAAAGCAACATCTATATGTTTAGGTTCAATGTGAGCAGGAGAGTAATGCACAATTACTATTTAAAGGTTTATGAGCATGAGTAGTTACCCCATCGGATAGATCACCTATGATTAAATCTTGAGGATGACTAGAGACGAATCTCCAAGCTTTCGGAAGATCATTTGGAGTATCCTCAATTTGATGGTTGTTGACATCAACGCTTGATGTAATCTCTTGATGATCTTCATGAATAACAAGCTTTTCGAGCTCCTTTAAAATTCCTACATCTTCATCTTCACACAAATTCTTAGAGATAACATCATTAGTTTCATCAAATGTAACATGCACAACTTCTTCAAGTAAAAGCGTTCTTCTATTGTAAACTCGGTATGCTTTCTTGTCACTAGAATATCCTAGAGAAAATTCCTTCATCCGATTTTTTGTCAAATTTTCCAAGGTTTTCTTTGATGTTTAAAATAAAGCATTTGCAACCAAAATTTTGAAATAGCTCACAACGGGTTTTCTACAAAAAAGGAGTTCATAAGGAGTTTTATTTAAAGAGGATCTTAATAAAACTCGATTCATAACATAACAAGCCGTATTGACCGCTTCGGCCCAAAAGTATTGTGGTAAGTCACATTCACTAATCATAGTTCTAGCCGTTTCTTGAAGAGTCCTATTTTTCTTTTCAACAACACGATTTTGTTGAGGGACTCTAACAACCGAAAACTCATGAAAGATACCGTTGTGAATTTTCTGTCCACTGGGTATTATTTGGAATTTTGCATTTAGACTTATTTGTCACTCCTTAAATGAACAATTTTTGTATCCAATAAATTTTGAATTATGGAAAACAATTTTACAAATTTTTCAAATGCTTCATTTTTGTGAACAAGAAATAATACCCAAGTAAACCTAGAATAGTCATCTACAATAACAAATGCATATTTGCAACCACATAGACTAGCATATTGAGTAGGTCCAAATAAGTCTAAATGCAACAATTCCAAAGGTTTGTGAGTGGACACAAAATTCTTTGGTTTAAAAGAAACTTTGACTTGTTTACCAAAGCTTGGCATGCACCACAAATTTTGTTTTTCAAAAATTTTACGATTACACTTCTTAGTTCTCAATATCTTACGATTACACTTCGTCCTTAGTTATTAAGCTAATATGGTTGCCACCGTTCTCTTTTGAATGCGATTAGATCATTCATTTGATCTAAATCTTTTGTGCACTGGTCCCACACATGGTTCTCAGTCTAGTCTAACTAAGTCACGACGTATTAGGGGTTTATCATCCGTTATTAGATATTCTTATCTTTTCAACATGTATATCAATTAGATCACCTTTCTAGTTTCTTAATTATCTCCCGAATATTTTATCATGTGTTCTCCTTTTGCGATTCATAACATAGAACAGTTAGTCAATTTCTTGGCTCACAATATCGAACGATCGCAACTTCTTCCTTACTCGTAAAGCAAGTTTGATTGGCCTCATTTCTCTATTCTTTTGCAAATTTTATTAGATGATGTATTAGTTCTAAATCTTCAAGGAATAGGTCCAGCCGCATGTGTTCTTAATCCATTCTTATTAAAACATATTTATGTTCTTACCTTGTGAAATTTGATCTCATATCTTTTCCAAATGTGCTATGATTGGAACTCCTCTCATATTTCATAAACTCACACGACTAATCTCCTTTCTTTGTTCTGAATTGCATATGTTATGTTTCCTTTTGTTGTTCATTGTATAGCTCGATTAGTCGCATTTCTTAGTTCTCAATATTATATGATTATCACTTCTTCCTCAGTCATTATATGAGGTGTAATTGGCTTCATTTCTCAATTCTTTTTCAAATAAGGTTAGATAATCATCTTTTGTTCAAAATCTTTTTCAATTTAAACTGATTCTTGGTTCTTAATCTATTATAATTAAATCACATTTTACGTTGTTATCATAAGTTATTAGAACTTATTACGTTTCTACGTGTACTTTGTTGGGAACTCTTTTCTTGTTTCTTAATCTTATGCGGCTTGATCCCATTTATTAGTATTTAATCTTGTATGATTTGTCACCCTTTCTTAGTTCTCAATATCGTACGAGTACAACCCCTTCCACTGTGATTAAGCACGTATGAGACTGGAGATTTCTCCCTTATTTCTTCAAAACCATCATATTATATTTTAGTTCTTATTGTTTTATGCATAGTTATCACTCATGGTTCTTAATTTGGCCAAATCAAATCGTATTTTATGTTCTTATCTTGAGTTACGAGATTTACTTTTAAAAGAACTCCTGTTCTATTTCTTAATCTGATATGACTCGATCTACTTTGTTAGTTCATAATCCTGTACGATTAGATCTCCTTTACTGTGTCATAATATAGTACGATTAGACCCTTTCTTTCGTCTCAATATCGAACTATTACAATTTATTCCTGAATCAGTGCAGGCCAATTAAAAGATAATACACTAAGAGTTGAAATTTAATTATACGATTAGATAATATCTTAATTATAAATCTTTAATGAAATCGACCCGGTCTTGGTTCTTTTTAAATCTAATACGACTACTTCTCCTGTTATTAGTTCTCAATCTTGTTTGATTGTTGTATCTCCTTTTGCGACTCACAATATATTACGATTACTCGACTTTCTTTGTTCTCAATATCTTACGATTACATTTCTTCCTTAGTTATTAAACTAATAAGGTTGCCTCCGTTCTCTTTCGAATCTGATTAGATCATTCATTTGATCTAAATCTTTTGTGCACAAGTCCCACACACGGTTCTCAATGTAGTCTAACTAAGTCATGAAGTATTAGGGGCTTATCATCCTTTATTAGATATTCTTGTCTTTTCAACATGTATGTCGATTAGATCACTTTTCTAATTTCTTAATTATCTCCCTAATATTTTATCATGTGTTTTCCTTTTGTGATTCATAACATAGAACAGTTAGTCAATTTCTTAGCTCTCAATATCTATCGATCGCAACTTCTTCCTTACTCGTAAAGCAAGTATGATTGGCCTCATTTCTCTGTTCTTTTACAAATGCTATTAGATGATGTATTAGTTCTAAATCTTTTCAAGGAATAGGTCCAGCCGCATGGTTCTTAATCCATTCCTATTAAAACATATATATGTTATTACCTTGTGAAATTTGATCTCATATCTTTTCCAAATGTGCTATGATTGGAACTCGTCTCATATTTCATAATCTTACACAACTAATTCCATTCTTTGTTCTGAATTGCATATGTTATGTCTTACACGACTTCTCTTTCGAATGCAATTAGATCATTCATTTGATCGAAATCTTTTGTGCACAGGTCCCATACATGGTTCTCAATCTAGTCTAACTAAGTCACGACGTATTCGGGGCTTATCATCCGTTGTATGTCGATTAGATCACCTTTCTGGTTTCTTAATTATCTCCCTAATATTTTATCATGTGTTCTCCTTTTGCGATTCATAGAACAGTTTGTCAATTTCTCGGCTCTCAATATCGAACGATCGTAACTATTTCCTTACTCGTAAAGCAAGTTTGATTGGCTTCATTTTTCTATTCTTTTGCAAATGTTATTAGTATTTTAAGACACAAATGAATGTATTATTTCTAAATTTTCAAGGAATAGGTCCAGCCGCATGGTTTTAATCCATTCCTATTTAAACATATTTATGTTCTCACCTTGTAAATTTGATATAATATCTTTTCCGATTGTGCTCGGATTGGAACTCCTCTCATATTTTATAATCTTATCCTTTCTTTGTTTTGAATTGCACATGTTATGTCTCCTTTTGTTGTTCATTGTATAGCTCGATTAGTCGCATTTGTTAGTTCTCGATATGGTACGATTATCACTTTTTCCTTTGTCATTATACAAGGTGTAATTGGCTTCATTTCTCAGTTCTTTTTCAAATAAGGTTAGATAATCATCTTTTGTTCAAAGTCTTTTTCATTTTGAACTGATTCTTGGTTCTTAATCTTGCATAATTAAATCACATTTTATGTTGTTATCGTGAGTTATTAGAACTTATTATGTTTCTACATGTACTTTATTGAGAACTCCTTTCTCGTTCCTTAATCTTATGCGACTTGTTCCCTGAAGACTGATTTATTAGTATTTAATCTTGTACAATTTGTCCCCTTTCTTAGTTCTCAATATCATACGAGTACAACTCCTTACACTGTGATAAAGCACGTATACTTGGCCTCATTTCTCACTTATTTCTTCAAAACCATCATATTATATTTTAGTTCTTATTCTTTTATGCATAGTTATCACTCATGGTTCTTAATTTGGCCAAATCAAATCGCATTTTAAGTTCATATCTTGAGTTACGAGATTTACTTTTATAAGAACTCCGGTTCTATTTCTTAATCTGATATGACTCGATCTTCTTGGTTAGTTCTTAATCCTGTAGGATTAGATCTCCTTTACTGTGTCATAATATACTACTATTAGACCCTTTCTTTCTTCTCAATATCGTACTATTACAATTTCTTCCTCAATCATTGAGTTCTTATAATTAATAGGCCTCATTTCTCAGTTCTTTTTCTTATACGATTAGATAATCTCTTAATTATAAATCTTTAATGAATACGAACTGCTCTTTGGTTATTTTTAAATCTAATACGACTACTTCTCCTTTATTAGTTCTCAATCTTGTTTGATTGTTGTATCTCCTTTTGTGACTCACAATATATTACGATTAGTCGACTTTCTCGGCTCTCAATATCTTCCGATTACACTTCTTCCTTAGTTATTAAGCTAATGTGGTTGACTCCATTCTCTTTCGAATGCGATTAGATCATTCATTTGATCTAAATCTTTTGTGCACAGGTCCCACACATGGTTCTCAAGCTTGTCTAACTAACTACGCCATATTAGGGGCTTATCATCCGTTATTAGATATTCTTATCTTTTCGACATGTATGTCGATTAGATCACCTTTCTAGTTTCTAAATTATTGCCCAATTATTTTATCATGTGTTCTCCTTTTGCGATTCACAACATAGAACTGTTATTCAATTTCTCGGCTCTCAATATCGAACGATCGGAACTTCTTCCTTACTCGTAAAGCAAGTTTGATTGGCCTCATTTCTTTATTCTTTGGTGCAAATGCTATTAGATGATGTATTAGTTCTAAATCTTCAAGGAATAGGTCCAGCCGCATGGTTCTTAATCCATTCCTATTAAAACATATTTATGTTCATACCTTGTGAAATTTGATCTCATATCTTTTCCAATTGTGCTATGATTGGAACTCCTCTCATATTTCATAATCTTACACGATTAATCTCTTTTCTTTGTTCTGAATTGCATATGTTATGTCTCCTTTTGTTGTTCATTGTATATCTCGATTAGTCGCATTTCTTAGTTCTCAATATTGTGCGATTATCACTTCCTCCTTTGTCATTATACAAGGTGTAATTGGCTTCATTTCTCAGTTCTTTTTCAAATAAGGTTAAAAAATCATGTTTTGTTCAAAGTCTTTTTCAGTTTGAACTGATTCTTGGTTCTTAATCTAGCATAATTAAATCACATTCTACGTTGTTATCACGAGTTACTTGAACTTATTATGTTTCTACATGTACTTTGTTGAGAACTCCTTTCTTAGTTTCTTAATCTTATGCGACTTGATCCCAGTTATTAGTATTTAATCTTGTACGATTTGTCCCCTTTCTTAGTTCTCAATATCTTACGAGTACAACTCCTTCCACTGTGATTAAGCACGTATACTTGGCCTCATTTCTCACTTATTTCTTCCAAACCATCATATTATATTTTAGTTCTTCTTCTTTTATGCATAGTTATCACTCATGGTTCTTAATTTGGCCAAATCAAATCGCATTTTAAGTTCTTATCTTGAGATACGAGATTTACTTTTATAAGAACTCCTGTTCTATTTCTTAATCTGACATTACTCGATCTATTTTGTTAGTTCTTATTCATGTACAATTAGATCTCCCTTACTGTGTTATAATATAGTACGATTAGACCCTTTCTTTCTTCTCAATATCGTACTATTACAATTTCTTCCTCAATCATTGTGTACGGATAATTAATAGGCCTCATTTCTCAGTTCTTTTTCTTATACGATTAGATAATCTCTTAATTATTAAATCTTTAATGAATACCACCCGCTCTTGGTTCTTTTTAAATCTAATACGACTATTTCTCCTTTATTAGTTCTCAATCTTGTTTGATTGTTGTATCTCCTTTTGCGACTCACAATATATTACGATTAGTCGACTTTCTTAGTTCTCAATATCTTACGATTACACTTCTTCCTGAGTTATTAAGCTAAGACGGTTGCCACCGTTCTCTTTCATATGCGATTAGATCATTCATTTGATCAAAATCTTTTGTGCACAGGTCCCACACATGGTTCTCAATCTAGTCTAACTAAGTCACGACGTATTAGGGGCTTACCATCCGTTATTAGATATTCTTATCTTTTCGACATGTATGTCTATTGGATCACCTTTCTAGTTTTTCTTAATTATCTCACTAATATTTTATCATGTGTTCTCCTTTTTCGATTCATAGAACAGTTAGTCAATTTCTCGGCTCTCAATATCGAACGATCGCAACTTCTTCCTTACTCGTAAAGCAAGTTTATCTAGATGGGCCTCATTTCTCTATTCTTATGCAAATGCTATTAGATGATGTATTAGTTCTAAATCTTCAAGGAATAGGTCCATCCGCATGGTTCTTAATCCATTCCTATTAAAACATATTTAAGTTCTTACCTTGTGAAATTTGATCTCTTATCTTTTCCAAATGTGCTATGATTGGAACTCTTCTCATATTTCATAATCTTACACGACTAATCTCCTTTCTTTGTTGTCATTTGCATATGTTATGTCTCCTTTTGTTGTTCATTGTATAGCTCGATTAGTTGCATTTCTTGGTTCACAATTTTTTACGATTATCACTTCTTCCATAGTCGTTTTACAAGTTGTAATTGACTTCAATTCTCTGTTCATTTTCAAATAAGGTTAGAAAATCATGTTTTGTTCAAAGTCTTTGTCAGTTTGAACTGATTCTTGGTTCTTTATCTAGCATAATTAAAACACATTTTACGTTGTTATCATCAGTTATTGAAACTTATTATGTTTCTCCGTGTATTACTTTGTTGAGAACACCTTTCTTGTTTTTCTTAATGTTATGCGACTTGATCCCATTTATTAGTATTTAATCTTGTACGATTTGTCCCCTTTCTTAGTTCTCAATATCGTACGAGTAAAATCCCTTCCACTGTGATTAAGCACATGTTATTCTTTTATGCATAGTTATCACTCATGGTTCTTAATTTGGCCAAATCAAATCGCATTTTAGGTTCTTATTTTGAGTTACGAGATTTACATTTATAAGAACTCCTATATTATTTCTTAGTCTGATATGACTCGAACTACTTTGTTAGTTCTTAATCCTGTACGCTTAGATCTCATTTACTGTGTCACAATATAGTACGATTCGACCCTTTCCTTCTTCTCAATATCGTACTATTACAATTTCTTCCTTAATCATTGTGCAGGCATAATTAGTAGGCCTCATTTCTCAGTTCTTTTTCTTATACGATTAGATAATCTCTTAATTATGAATCTTTAATTTATACGACCCGCTCAATATCTATTAAGGGTTTATCATCCGTTATTAGATATTCTTATCTTTTCCACATGTATTTCGATTAGATCACCTTTCTAGTTTCTTAATTATCTCCCAATTATTTTATCATGTGTTCTCCTTTTGCGATTCACAACATAGAACAGTTATTCAATTTCTCGGCTCTCAATATCGAACGATCGCAACATCTTCCTTACTCGTAAAGCAAGTTTGACTGGCCTCATTTCTCTATTCTTTTTAGCAAATGCTATTAGATGATGTATTAGTTCTAAATCTTCAAGGAATAGGTCCAGCCGCATGTTTCTTAATCTATTCTTATTAAAACATATTTATGTTCTTACCTTGTGAAATTTGATCTCATATCTTTTCCAAATGTGCTATGATTGGAACTCCTCTCATATATCATAATCTTACACAACTAATCTCCTTTCTTTGTTCTGAATTGCATATGTTATGTCTCCTATTGTTGTTCATTGTATAGCTCGATTAGTCGCATTTCTTAGTTCTCAATATTGTACGATTATCACTTCTTCCTTTGTCATTATACAAGGTGTAATTGGCATCATTTCTCAGTTCTTTTCCAAATAAGGTTAGATAATCATCTTTTGTTCAAAGTCTTTTTCAGTTTGAACTGATTCTTGGTTCTTAACCTAGCATAATTAAACCACATTTTACGTTGTTATCATGAGTTATTCGAACTTATTATGTTTCTACATGTACTTTGTTGAGAACTCCTTTCTTCCGTTTCTTAATCTTATGCGACTTGATCGCAGTTATTAGTAATTAATCTTGTACGATTTGACCCCTTTCTTAGTTCTCAATATCGTACGAGTACAACCCATTCCACTCTGATTAAGCACGTATACTTGACCTCATTTCTCCCTTATTTCTTCAAAACCATCATATTATATTTTAGTTCTTATTCTTTTATGAATAGTTATCACTCATGGTTCTTAATTTGGCCAAATCAAATCGCATTTCAAGTTCTTCTCTTGAGTTACGAGATTTACATTTATAAGAACTCCTGTTCTATATCTTAATCTGATATGACTCGATCTACTTTGTTAGTTGTTAATCCTGTACGATTGGATCTCCTTTACTATGTCATAATATAGTACGATTAGACCCTTTCTTTCTTCTCAATATGGTACTATTACAATTTCTTCTTTAATCATTGTGCAGGCATAATTAATAGGCCTCATTTCTCAGTTCTTTTTCTTATACGATTAGATAATCTCTTAATTATGAATCCAGATATGAGCTTTAATTTATACGACCCGCTCTTGGTTCTTTTTAAATCTAATACGACTATTTCTCCTTTATTAGTTCTCAATCTTGTTTGATTGTTGTATCTCCTTTTGGGACTCACAGTATATTACGATTAGTCGACTTTCTTAGTTCTCAATATCTTCCGATTACACTTCTTCCTTAGTTATTATGCTAATGTGGTTGACTCCGTTCTCTTGCGAATGCGATTAGATCATTCATTTGATCTAAATCTTTTGTGCACAGGTCCCACACATGGTTCTCAAGCTAGTCTAACTAAGTACGCTGTATTAGGGGTTTATCATCCGTTATTAGATATTCTTATCTTTTCCACATGTATTTCGATTAGATCACCTTTCTAGTTTCTTAATTATCTCCCAATTATTTTATCATGTGTTCTCCTTTTGCGATTCACAACATAGAACAGTTATTCAATTTCTCGGCTCTCAATATCGAACGATCGCAACATCTTCCTTACTCGTAAAGCAAGTTTGACTGGCCTCATTTCTCTATTCTTTTGCAAATGCTATTAGATGATGTATTAGGTCTAAATCTTCAAGGAATAGGTCCAGCCGCATGTTTCTTAATCTATTCTTATTAAAACATATTTATGTTCTTACCTTGTGAAATTTGATCTCATATCTTTTCCAAATGTGCTATGATTGGAACTCCTCTCATATTTCATAATCTTACACAACTAATCTCCTTTCTTTGTTCTGAATTGCATATGTTATGTCTCCTATTGTTGTTCATTGTATAGCTCGATTAGTCGCATTTCTTAGTTCTCAATATTGTACGATTATCACTTCTTCCTTTGTCATTATACAAGGTGTAATTGGCATCATTTCTCAGTTCTTTTCCAAATAAGGTTAGATAATCATCTTTTGTTCAAAGTCTTTTTCAGTTTGAACTAATTCTTGGTTCTTAACCTAGCATAATTAAACCACATTTTACATTGTTATCATGAGTTATTCGAACTTATTATGTTTCTACATGTATACTTTGTTGAGAACTCCTTTCTTGTTTCTTAATCTTATGCGACTTGATCGCACTTATTAGTAATTAATCTTGTACGATTTGACCCCTTTCTTAGTTCTCAATATCGTACGAGTACAACCCCTTCCACTCTGATTAAGCACGTATACTTGGCCTCATTTCTCCCTTATTTCTTCAAAACCATCATATTATATTTTAGTTCTTATTCTTTTATGCATAGTTATCACTCATGGTTCTTAATTTGGCCAAATCAAATCGCATTTCAAGTTCTTCTCTTGAGTTACGAGATTTACATTTATAAGAACTCCTGTTCTATATCTTAATCTGATATGACTCGATCTACTTTGTTAGTTTTTAATCTGTACGATTGGATCTCCTTTACTATGTCATAATATTGTACGATTAGACCCTTTCTTTCTTCTCAATATCGTAGTGCGACAATTTCGCATAAGATTAAGCGCATAATTAATAGGCCTCATTTCTCAGTTCTTTTTCTTGTACGATTAGATGTAATCTCTTAATTATGAATCTTTAATTTATACGACCCGCTCTTGGTTCTTTTTAAATCTAATACGACTATTTTTCCTTTATTAGTTCTCAATCTTGTTTGATTGTTGTATCTCCTTTTGGGACTCACAGTATATTACGATTAGTCGACTTTCTTAGTTCTCAATATCTAAGATTACACTTCTTCCTTAGGGATTATGCTAATGTGGAAGAACTAGAAAGGTGCTAATAAAGATTTGGCCAAAAGAATAGAGAAATGATGCCAACTAAACTTGCTTTATAAGAACTAAGCTAGTCTAACTAAGTACGCTGTATTAGGGGTTTATCATCCGTTATTAGATATTCTTATCTTTTCCACATGTATTTCGATTAGATCACCTTTCTAGTTTCTTAATTATCTCCCAATTATTTTATAATGTGTTCTCCTTTTGCGATTCACAACATAGAACAGTTATTCAATTTCTCGGCTCTCAATATCGAACGATCGCAACATCTTCCTTACTCAGTAAAGCAAGTTTGACTGGCCTCATTTCTCTATTCTTTTGCAAATGCTATTAGATGATGTATTAGTTCTAAATCTTCAAGGAATAGGTCCAGCCGCATGTTTCTTAATCTATTCTTATTAAAACATATTTATGTTCTTACCTTGTGAAATTTGATCTCATATCTTTTCCAAATGTGCTATGATTGGAACTCCTCTCATATTTCATAATCTTACACAACTAATCTCCTTTCTTTGTTCTGAATTGCATATGTTATGTCTCCTATTGTTGTTCATTGTATAGCTCGATTAGTCGGATTTCTTAGTTCTCAATATTGTACGATTATCACTTCTTCCTTTGTCATTATACAAGGTGTAATTGGCATCATTTCTCTGTTCTTTTCCAAATAAGGTTAGATAATCATCTTTTGTTCAAAGTCTTTTTCAGTTTGAACTGATTCTTGGTTCTTAACCTAGCATAATTAAACCACATTTTACGTTGTTATCATGAGTTATTCGAACTTAAAAGAATTATGTTTCTACATGTACTTTGTTGAGAACTCCTTTCTTGTTTCTTAATCTTATGCGACTTGATCGCAGTTATTAGTAATTAATCTTGTACGATTTGACCCCTTTCTTAGTTCTCAATATCGTACGAGTACAACCCATTCCACTCTGATTAAGCACGTATACTTGGCCTCATTTCTCCCTTATTTCTTCAAAACCATCATATTATATTTTAGTTCTTATTCTTTTATGCATAGTTATCACTCATGGTTCTTAATTTGGCCAAATCAAATCGCATTTTAAGTTCTTCTCTTGAGTTACGAGATTTACATTTATAAGAACTCCTGTTCTATATCTTAATCTGATATGACTCGATCTACTTTGTTAGTTTTTAATCCTGTACGATTGGATCTCCTTTACTATGTCATAATATTGTACGATTAGACCCTTTCTTTCTTCTCAATATGGTACTATTACAATTTCTTCTTTAATCATTGTGCAGGCATAATTAATAGGCCTCATTTCTCAGTCATCTTTTTCTTGTACGATTAGATAATCTCTTAATTATGAATCTTTAATTTATACGACCCGCTCTTGGTTCTTTTTAAATCTAATACGACTATTTTTCCTTTATTAGTTCTCAATCTTGTTTGATTGTTGTATCTCCTTTTGGGACTCACAGTATATTACGATTAGTCGACTTTCTTAGTTCTCAATATCTTCCGATTACACTTCTTCCTTAGTTATTATGCTAATGTGGTTGACTCCGTTCTCTTGCGAATGCGATTAGATCATTCATTTGATCTAAATCTTTTGTGCACAGGTCCCACACATGGTTCTCAAGCTAGTCTAACAATGTCACAACGTATTAGGGGCTTAATATCCGTTATTAGATATTCTTAACTTTTCCACATGTATGTCGATTAGATCACCTTTCTAGTATCTTAATTATCTCCCTAATATTTTATTATGTGTTCTCCTTTTGTGATTTGTAACATAGAACAGTTAGTCAATTTTTTGGATCTCAATATCGACAAAACGATCAAAACTTCTACCTCACTCGTAAAGCATGTTTGATTGGCCTCATTTCTCTATTCTTTTGCAAATGCTATTAGATGATGTATTAGTTCTAAATCTTCGAGGAATAGATCCAGCCGCATGGTTCTTAATCCATTCCTATTAAAGCATATTTATGTTCTTACCTTGTCAAATTTGATCTCATATCTTTTCCAAACCTGCTATGATTGGAACTCCTCTCATATTTCATAATCTCACATGACTAATCTCCTTTCTTTGTTCTGAATTGCATATATTAGGTCTCCTTTTGTTGTTCATTGTATAGCTCGATTACTCGCATTTGTTAGATCTCGATATTGTACGATTATCACTTTTTCCTTTGTCATTATACAAGGTGTAATTGGCTTCATTTCTCAGTTCTTCATCAAATAGGTTAGATAATCATCTTTTGTTCAAAGTCTTTTTCATTTTGAACTGATTCTTGGTTCTGAATCTTGCATAATTAAATCACATTTTATGTTGTTTATCGTGAATTATTGGAACTTATTATGTTTCAACATGTACTTTGTTGAGAACTCCTTTCTCGTTTCTTAATCTTATGCGACACATCCCAGTGTATAAAGTGAGAAATCTTGTACAATTTGTACCCCTTAATCTTTGTTCTCCGTATCTCTTATATAACAACTCCTTCCACTGTGATTAAGCACGTACACATATAAGATTTCTCACTTATTTCTTCCAAACCATCATATTATATTTTAGTTCTTATTCTTTTATGCATAGTTATCATTCATGGTTCTTAATTTGGCCAAATCAAATTGCATTTTAAGTTCTTATCTTGAGTTACGAGATTTACTTTTATAAGAACTCCTGTTCTATATCTTAATCTGATATGACTCGATCTACTTAGTTAGTTCTTAATCCTGTACGATTGGATCTCCTTTACTGTGTCATAATATAGTACGATTAGACCCTTTCTTTCTTCTCAATATGGTACTATTACAATTTCTTCCTTAATCATTATGCACGGCAGGCATAATTAATAGGCCTCATTTCTCAGTTCTTTTTCTTTTACGATTAGATAATCTCTTAATTATAAATCTTTAATGAATACGACCCGCTCTTGGTTCTTTTTAAATCTAATAAGAATACTTCTCCTTTATTAGTTCTCAATCTTGTTTGATTGTTGTATCTTCTTTTGCGACTCCAAATATATTACGATTAGTTGACTTTCTTAGTTCTCAATATCTTGCGATTACACTTCTTCCTTAGTTATTAAGCTAATATGGTTGCCTCCGTTCTCTTTCGAATGCGATTAGATCATTCATTTAATCTAAATCTTTTGTGCATAGGTCCCACCCATGGTTCTTAGTCTAGTCTAACTAAGTCACGACGTATTGGGGGCTTAATATCCGTTATTAGATATTCTTTTCTTTTCAACATGTATGTCGATTAGATCACCTTTCTAGTATCTTAATTATCTCCCTAATATTTTATTATGTGTATTCCTTTTGCGATTTGTTACATAGAACCAGTTAGTCAAGTTTTTGGATCTCAATATCGAACTATCAAAACTTCTTCCTCACTCGTAAAGCTAGTTTGATTGGCCTCATTTCTCTATTCTTTTGCAAATGCTATTAGATGATGTATTAGTTCTAAATCTTCGAGGAATAGATCCAGCCGCATGGTTCTTAATCCATTCCTATTAAAGCATTTTTATGTTCTTACCTTGTAAAATTTGATCTCATACCTTTTCCAAATGTGCTATGATTGGAACTCCTCTCATATTTCATAATCTCACATGACTAATCTCCTTTATTTGTTTTGAATTGCATATATTAGGTCTCATTTTGTTGTTCATTGTATAGCTCGATTAGTCGCATTTGTTAGTTCTCGATATTGTACGATTATCACTTTTTCCTTTGTCATTATACAAGGTGTAATTGGCTTCATTTCTCAGTTCTTTTTCAAATAAGGTTAGATAATCATCTTTTGTTCAAAGTCTTTTTCATTTTGAACTGATTCTTGGTTCTTAGTATCTAGCATAATTAAATCACATTTTATGTTGTTATCGTGAGTTATTAGAACTTATTATTTTTCTACATGTACTTTGTTGATAACTCCTTTCTCGTTTCTTAATCTTATGCGAATTAGTTCTCAATATCGTACGAGTACAACTCCTTACACTGTGATTAAGCATGTATACATGGCCTCATTTCTCACTTATTTCTTCAAAACCATCATATTATATTTTAGTTCTTATTCTTTTATGCATGGTTATCACTCATCGTTCTTAATTTGGCCAAATCAAATCGCATTTTAAGTTCATATCTTGAGGTACGAGATTTACTTTTATAAGAACTACTGTTCTATTTCTTAATCTGATATGACTCAATCTACTTTGTTAGTTCTTAATCCTGTATGATTAGATCTCCTTTACTGTGTCATAATATAGTACGATTAGACCCTTTCTTTCTTCTCAATATCGTACTATTACAATTTTCTTCCTTAATCGCTGTGCAGGCATAATTAATAGGCCTCACTAATTTCTCAGTTATTTTTCTTATACGAGTAGATAATCTCTTAATTGTAAATCTTTAATGAATACGACCCGTTCTTGGTTTTTTTTAAATCTAATACAACTATTTCTCCTTGATTAGTTCTGAATCTTGATTGATTTTTGCATCCCCTTTTCTGACTCACGATATATTAGGATTACTCGACTTTCTTAGATCTCAATATCTTACGATTGCACTCCTTCCTTAGTTATTAAGCTAATATGGCTGCCTGCGTTCTCTTTCGAATGCGATTAGATCATTCATTTGATCTAAATCTTTTGTGCACAGGTCCCATACATGGTTCTCAGTCTAGTCTAACTAAGTCACGACGAATTAGTGGCTTATCATCCGTTATTAGATATTCGTATCTTTTCAACATGTATGTCGATTAGATCACCTTTGTATTTTCTTAATTATCTCTCTAATATTTTATCATGTGTACTCCTTTTGTGATTCATAACATGGAACAGTTACTCAATTTCTCGGCTCTCAGAATATCGAACGATCGCAACTTCTTCCTTACTCGTAAAGCAAGTTTGATTGGCCTCATTTCTATATTCTTTTGCAAATGTTATTAGACGATGTATTAGTTCTAAATCTTCAAGGAATAGGTCCAGCCACATTGTGCTTAATCCATTCTTATTAAAACATATTTATGTTCTTACCTTGTTAAATTTGATCTCATATCTTTTCCGAATGTGCTATGATTGGAACTCCTCGTATATTTCATAATCTTACATGACAAATCTCCTTTCTTTGTTCTGAATTGCATATGTTATGTCTCCTTTTGTTGTTCATTGTATTTCTCGATTAGTCGCATTTCTTAGTTCTCGATATTTTACGATTATCACTTCTTCCTCTGTCATTATACAAGGTGTAATTGGCTTCATTTCTCAGTTCTTTTTCAAATAAGGTTAGATAATCATCTTTTGTTCAAAGTCTTTTTCAGTTTGAACTGATTCTTGGTTCTTAACCTAGCATAATTAAACCACATTTTGAAAACGTTGTTATCATGAGTTATTAGAACTTATTATGTTTCTACATGTACTTTGTTGAGAACTCCTTTCTTGTTTCTTAATCTTATGGGACTTGATCCCAGTTATTAGTATTTAATCTTGTACGATTTGTCCCCTTTCTTAGTTCTCAATATCGTACGAGTACAACTCCTTCCACTGTGATTAAGCACGTATAATTGGCCTCATTTCTCACTTATTTCTTCAAAACCATCATATTATATATTAGTTCTTATTCTTTTTTGCATAGTTATCACTCATGGTTCTTAATTTGGCCAAATCAAATCGCATTTTAAGTTCTTATCTTGAGATACGAGATTTACTTTTATAAGAACTCCTGTTCTATTTCTTAATCTGACATGACTCGATCTACTTTGTCAGTTCTTATTAATGTACGATTAGATCTCGTTTACTGTGTCATAATATAGTACGATTAGACCCTTTCTTTCTTCTCAATATCGTACTATTACAATTTCTTCCTCAATCATTGTGTTCGCATAATTAATAGGCCTCATTTCTCAGTTCTTTTTCTTATACGATTAGATATTCTCTTAATTATAAATCTTTAATGAATACGACCCGATCTTGATTCTTTTTAAATCTAATACGACTACTTCTCCTTTATTAGTTCTCAATCTTGTTTGATTGTTGTATCTCCTTTTGCGACTCACAATATATTACGATTAGTCGACTTTCTTAGTTCTCAATATCTTACGATTACACTTCTTCCTCAGTTATTAAGCGAATACGGTTGTCACCGTTCTCTTTCGAATGCGATTAGATCATTCATTTAATCTAAATCTTTTGTGCACGGGTCCCGCACATGGTTCTCAATCTAGTCTAACTAAGTCAAGTATGAGGGGCTTATCAATCCGTTATTAGATATTCTTATCTTTTCAAAATGTATGTCAATTAGATCACATTTCTAGTTTGTTAATTGTCTCCCTAATATTTTATCATGTGTTCTCCTTTTGCGATTCATAGCATAGAACAGTTATCTCTATTGAGAGCAGGCGTAAATTTTTGCCACTCAATATCGAACGATCGCAACTTCTTCCTTACTCGTAAAGCAAGTTTCATTGGTCTCATTTCTCTATTCTTTTGCAAACGCTATTAGATGATGTATTAGTTCTAAATCTTCATAGAATAGGTCCAGCCACATGGTTCTTAATCCATTCTTGTTAAAACATATTTATGTTCTTACCTTGTGAAATTCAATCTCATATCTTTTCCAAACGTGCTATGATTGGAACTCCTCTCATATTTCATAATCTTACACTACTAATCTCCTTTCTTTGTTCTGAATTGCATATGTTATGTCTCTTTTTGTTGTTCATTGTATAGCTCGATTAGTCGCATTTCTTAGTTCTCAATATTGTATGATTATCACTTCTTCCTTTGTCATTATACAAGGTGTAATTGGCATCATTTCTCAGTTGTTTTTCAAATAAGGTTAGATAGTCATCTTTTGCTCAAAGTCTTTTTCAATTTGAACTGATTCTTGGTTCTTAACCTAGGCATAATTAATTCACATTTTACATTGTTATCCTGAGTTATTAGAACTTATTATGTTTCTACATGTACTTTGTTGAGAACTCCTTTCTTGTTTCTTAATCTTATGCGACTTGATCCCAATTATTAGTATTTAATCTTGTACGATTTGTCCTCTTTCTTAGTTATCAATATCGTACGAGTACAACTCCTTCCACTGTGACTAAGCAAGTATTGTTGGCCTCATTTCTCACTTATTTCTTCAAAACCATCATATTATATTTTAGTTCTTATTCTTTTATACATAGTTATCACTCATGGTTCTTAATTTGGCCAAATCAAATCAAATTTTAAGTTCTTATCTTGAGATACGAGATTTAATTTTATAAGAACTCCTGTTCTATTTCTTAATCTGACATGACTCGATCTATTTTGTTAGTTCTTAATCCTGTATGATTAGATCTCCTTTACTTTGTCATAATATAGTACGATTAGACCCTTTCTTTCTTCTCAATAGCGTACTATTATGAGATAAGAAGACAATTTCTTCCTTAGTCATTGTGTACGCATAATTAATTGGCCTCATTTCTCAGTTCTTTGTCTTATATGATTACATAATCTCTTAATTATAAATCTTTAATGAATACGACTCGCTCTTGGTTCTTTTTAAATCTAATACGACTATTTCTCCTTTAATAGTTCTCAATCTTGTTTGATTGTTGTATCTCCTTTTGCGACTCACAATATATTACGATTAGTCGACTTTCTTAGTTCTCAATATCTTACGATTCCACTTCTTCCTTATTTATTAAGCGAATACGGTTGTCACCGTTCTCTTTCGAATGCGATTAGATCATTCATTTTATCTAAATCTTTTGTGCACAGGTCCCACACATGGTTCTCAATCTAGTCTAACAAAGTCACTTATTAGGGGCTTATTATCCGTTATTAGATATTCTTATCTTTTCGACATGTATGTCGATTAGATCACCTTTCTGGTTTCTTACTTATCTCCCTAATGTTTTATCATGTGTTCTCCTTTTGGCGATTCATAACATAGAACAGTTGATAAATTTATTGGCACTGAATATCGAACGATCGCAACTTCTTCCTTACTCGTAAAGCAAGTTTGATTGGCCTCATTTCTCTATTCTTTTGCAAACGCTATTAGATGTTGTATTAATCTAAATCTTCAAAGAATTGGTCCAGCCGCATGGTTCTTAATCCATTCTTATTAAAACATATTTATGTTCTTACCTTGTGAAATTTGATCTCATATCTTTTCCGAATGTGCTATGATTTGAACTCCTCGTATATTTCATAATCTTACACGAATAATCTCCTTTCTTTGTTCTGAATTGCATATGTTATGTCTGCTATTGTTGTTCATTGTATATCTCGATTAGTCAGATTTCTTAGTTCTCGATATTGTACGATTATCACTTCTTCCTTTGTCATTATACAAGGTGTAATTGGCTTCATTTCTCAGTTCTTTTTCAAATAAGGTTAGATAATCATCTTTTGTTCAAAGTCTTTTCCAATTTGACTAACTGATTCTAGGTTCTTAACCTAGCATAATTAATTTACATTTTACGTTGTTATCATAAGTTATTTGAACTTATTATGTTTCTACATGTACTTTGTTGAGAACTCCTTTCTTGTTTCTTAATAAAAAGGACTTGATCCCAGTTATTAGCATTTAATCTTGTACGATTTGACCCCTTTCTTAGTTCTCAATATCGTACGAGAACAACTCCTTCCACTGTGATTAAACACGTATACTTGGCCTCATTTCTCACTTATTTCTTCAAAACCGTCATATTATATTTTAGTTCTTATTCTTTTATGCATAGTTATCACTCATGGTTCTTAATTTGGCCAAATCAAATCGCATTTTAAGTTCTTATCTTGAGATACGGATTTACTTTTATAAGAACTCATGTTCTATTTCTTAATTTGACATGACTCGATCTATTTTGTTAGTTCTTATTCAAATACAATTAGATCTCCTTTACTGTGTCATAATATAGTACGATTAGACCCTTTCTTGTCTTCTCAATAGACTACTATTGCAATTTCTTCCTCAATCATTGTGTACGTATAATTAATTGGCCTCATTTCTCAGTTCTTTTTCTTATACGATTAGATAATCTCTTAATTATAAATCTTTAATGAATACGACCCACTCTTGATTCTTTTTAATTCTAATACGACTACTTCTCCATTATTAGTTCTCAATCTTGTTTGATTGTTGTATCTCCTTTTGCGACTCACAATATATTACGATTAGTCAACTTTCTTAGTTCTCAATATTTTACGATTACACTTCTTCCTTTTTTATTAAGCTAATACGGTTTTCACCGTTCTCTTTCAAATGCGATTAGATCATTCATTTTATCTAAATTTTTTGTGCACAGGTCCCACACATGGTTCTCAATCTAGTCTAACTAAGTCACGTATAAGGGGTTTATCATCCGTTATTAGATATTCTTATGTTTTCAACATGTAGGTCGATTAGATCACCTTTCTAGTTTATTAATTATCTCCCTAAATAAACGTTATTATTTTATCATGTGTTCTCCTTTTGCGATTCATAACATAAAACAGTTAGTCAATTTCTTGACTGTCAATATCGAACGATCGCAACTTCTCCCTTACTCGTAAAGCAAGTTTGATTGGCCTCATTTCTATATTCTTTCGCCAACGCTGTTAGATGATGTATTAGTTCTAAATCTTCAAAGAAATAGGTCCAGCCGCATGGTTCTTAATCCATTCTTAGTAAAACAAATTTGTGTTCTTACCTTGTGAAATTTGATCACATATCTTTTCTGAATGTGCTATGATTGGAACTCCTCTTATAATTCATAATCTTACACGACCAATCTCCTTTCTTTGTTCTGAATTGCATATGTTATGTCTTCTTTTGTTGTTCATTGTATATCTCGATTAGTCGCATTTCTTAGTTCTCGACATTGTACGATTATCACTTCTTCCTTTGTCCTTATACAAGGTGTAATTGGTTTCATTTCTCAGTTCTTTTTCAAATAAGGTCAGACGATCATCTTTCAGTTTGTTCAAAGTCTTTTTCAATTTGAACTGATTCTTGGTTCTTAACCTAGCATAATTAATTCACATTTTACGTTGTTATCCTGAGTTATTAGAACTTATTATCTTTCTACATTTACTTTGTTGAGAACTCCTTTCTTGTTTCTTAATCTTATGCGAATTGATCCCAGTTATTAGTATTTAATCTTGTACAATTTGTCCCCTTTCTGAGTTTTCAATATCGTACGAGTATGTGTCCACTGTGTTTAAGTAAATATTAAGACATAGAAAATTTCTCAAGTAATTTCTTCAAAATCTCATATTATATTTTAGTTCTTATTCTTTTATGCATGGTTATCACTCATGGTTCTTTATTTGGCCAAATCAAATAGCATTTTAAGTTCTTATCTTGAGTTACGAGATTTACTTTTATAAGAACTCCTGTTCTCTTTCTTAATACGATATGACTCGATCTACTTTGTTAGTTCTTAATCTTGTACGATTAGATCTCCTTTACTGTGTCATAAATATTGTACGATTAGACCCTTTCTCTCTTCTCAATATGGTACTATTACAATTTCTTCCTTAATCATTGTGCAGGCAAAATTAATAGGCCTCATTTCTCAGTTATTTTTCTTATACGATTAGATAATCTCTTAATTATAAATCTTTAATGAATACGACCAGAAATCTTGGTTCTTTTTAAATCTAATACGACTACTTCTCCTTTATTAGTTCTCAATCTTGTTTGATTGTTGTATCTGCTTTTGCGACTCACAATATATTACGATTTGTCGACTTTCTTAGCTTCTTCCTTTCATATTAATCTAATATGGTTGCCTCCATTCTCTTTCGAATGCGATTAGATCATTCATTTGATCTAAATCTTTTGTGCACCGGTCCCACACATGGTTCTCAATCTTGTCTAACTAAGTCACGCATTAGGAGCTTATCATCCGTTATTAGATATTCTTATGTTTTCGACGTGTATGTCGATTAGATCACCTTTCTAGTTTCTTAATTATCTCCCTAATCAATATTTTATCATGTGTTCTCCTTTTACGATTCATAACATAGAACAGTTAGTCAATTTCTTGGCACTCAATATCGAACGATCGCAACTTCTTCCTTACTCGTAAAGCAAGTTTGATTGGCCTCATTTCTCTATTCTTTTGCAAACGCTATTAGATGATGTATTAGTTCTAAATCTTCAAGGAAAAGTTCCAGCCGCATGGTTCTTAATTCGTTCTTATTAAAACATATTTATGTTCTTACCTTGTGAAATTTGATCTCATATCTTTTCCGAATGTGCTATGATTGGATCTCCTCTAATATTTCGTAGTCTTACACGACTAATCTCCTTCTTTGTTCTGAATTGCATATGTTATGCCTCCTTTTGTTGTTCATTGTATATCTCGATTAGTCGCATTTCTTAGTTCTTGATATTGTACGATTATCACTTCTCCCTTTGTCATTGTACAAGGTGTTATTGGCTTCATTTCTCAGTTCTTTTTCAAATAAGGTTAGATAATCATCTTTTTGTTCAAAGTCTTTTTCAATTTGAATTGATTCTAGGTTCTTAACCAAGCATAATTAATTCACATTTTACGTTGTTATCATGAGTTATTAGAACTTATTATGTTTCTACATGTGCTTTGTGAAGAACTCCTTTCTTGTTTCTTAATCTTATGCGACTTGACCCCAGTTATTAGTATTTCATCTTGTACGATTTGTCCCCTTTCTTAGTTCTCAATATCTTACGAGTACAACTCCTCCACTGTGATTAAGCACGTATACTTGGCCTCATTTCTCACTTATTTCTTCAAAACCATCATATTATATTTTAGTTCTTATTCTTTTATGCATAGTTATCACTCATGGTTCTTAATTTGGCCAAATCAAATCGCATTTTAAGTTCTCATCTTTAGATACGAGATTTACTTTTATAAGAACTCCTGTTCTATTTCTTAATCTGACATGACTCGATCTATTTTGGTAATTTCTTATTCTTGTACGATTAGATCTCCTGTACTGTGTCATAATATAGAGTACGATTAGACCCTTTATTTCTTCTCAATATCGTACTATTACCATTTCTTCCTCAATCATTGTGTACGCATAATTAATAGGCCTCATTTCTCAGTTCTTTTTCTTATACGATTAGATAATCTCTTCATTATAAATCTTTAATGAATACGACCCGCTCTTGGTTCTTTTTAAATCTAATACCACTACTTCTCCCTTTTTAGTTCTCAATCTTGTTTGATTGTTGTATCTGCTTTTGCGACTCACAATATAGGACATTTTAAATTCATTAATAATTCTCTATGAACATTATTAAAATTTGCAATATTTCCAATAAAATGTTTAACAATATTTATTATTAAAGTAAAGGCAGCATCTGATTCATGGTTTGAACTATGGCTTAAATTTTAATTTTAGTATGGTTTACAATTTCATTTTTCTGGATTTCAGAAAGATAATTATCCCACCATCCTCTAAGGATTCTGGAAAATCCTTCAATAACAATTTTGACAACATTTGTTTCAGAAGTTATCCCTGTTTCTTTTAGAATATTTATATACATAAGCGTGTTATGTAAAGTTTTTTGTATTGCAGCATTACTGTGAGCATCAATACACCACTCATATATTGTTCCTGAATTATAAGAATTTTCCATTATTGAGGGATCTTCGTAACTTAAATCAATAGGAGTGGGTCTTTGATAATAATTATAAGTTTGATGATAAAGAGGTTTAAATTGTGCTGCATTTTCTTTAAATTTATTTGTTCTTTTTATTGCAAAAATATTTTCTTCTGGAATATTTAAATTTTTAAACATTTCAGAAATGTTCAAAATATCATTTTCTGAACAATTGCTTTCATTATTTTCACTTTTAAAACAATAAATAAATGAATTAAAATAAGAAATTAAAGAAATAAATACTCTTAAACAAAGTCTTGAAAATTTAAAAAACAAAGTCATTAATTTAGAAGAACTTTCTTTAGTTGAAGAAATAAGAAAAATAAAATTAGAAACTAATAATACAGAAGATAAATCTTAGCTACAGAAAATTTAAAAGAATTTTTATGTTATGATATTAACAATATGTATATATCTCAGAAACAATACATTTATGTTGCAATTGTTATAAATGATACTTATGCCTTTAAATCAATTGCTATGGTAGACGGTGGTGCTGACTTAAATTGTATTAGAGAAGGATTAGTTCCATTTCAATATTTTGAAAAAACTACAGCTGAAGGATCAAAAATTCATATTGAACATAAAATTTCAAATGTTTGTGTTTTTTCAAAAGAAGGAAATTTCAAAAGAATGCCTTTTATCTTAACTAAAAATGTTGGATTTCATTTAATTTTAGGAAACCCATTTTTATGTCAAATTTATCCTTATTATCATGATGGAAAAATAATATGTAATAAAGATAAAGAATTAACTTTTGATTTTGCTAGTACAGAAAAAATTTCTGATTTAAACTCTCTGGATTAAAATATTAAATTAAAACAAAACCAAATTAATTATTTACATAAAGAAATATTCAATTTAAAAATTGTTAGAAGAACAATTAAATTCTCCTAAAATAAAAAAAAAATTCTCAATTAAATAAACAAATTATTTCTGAAATTAGTAATGAAGTTCCCAATGCCTTTTGGAATAGAAAACAACATATTATAGAATTACCTCACGAAAAAAATTTTGTGGAGAAAAATATAACAACTAAGGCTAGACCTTGTCAAATGAACAAAGAAATGGTTGAATTTTTAAAAAAGAAATTGATGATTTATTAAAAAAGAAAATAATAAGAAAATCTTATTCTCCTTGGAGTTGTACTGCTTTTTATGTAAATTAGAATTTAGAAATAGAAAGAGGGACTCCTAGATTAGTTATAAATTATAAACCACTCAACAAAGTTTTAAAATGGATAAGATACCCTATTCCTAACAAAAAAGATCTATTAAATAGAACAGTTGGATCAAATATATGCTCTAAATTTGATTTAAAATCAGGATTTTGGCAAATTCAAATAGCTCAAAAAGATAGATATAAAACTGCTTCTACAGTAACATCCATTTGGGCATTACGAATGGAATGTAATGCCTTTTGGACTTAAATATGCTCCTTCTGAATTTCAAAATATAATCTAATGAGATATTTTCTTCCTACTCTTATATTATTACTTATATTGATGATATATTGATATTTTCAAACTCCATAGACCAATATTCCAAACATTTAAATAATTTCATTAAAATAGCCAAGAAAAATGGTATTGTCATTTTTGAAAAAAATATTAAATTATTTCAGCATAAAATCAGATTTCTTGGATTTGAAATAGAATATGGACAAATTATCCCTATTCAAGAAGTATTGAATTTGCAAATAAATTTCCAGATAAAATAAAAGATAAAAAACAGTTACAAAGATTTTTAGGAAGTCTAAATTATATTGCTGAATATTATAAAAATATTGCACAAGATAGTAAACCTTTATATGAAAGGTTAAAAAAGAATCCACCTGCTTGGTTACAAATTCATACTAATGCTGTTAAGAAAATTAAAGAAAAAGTTAAACATTTTGTGGCCTTGTTTATCTTCAGCAATAATAAATGGTATAAAATTGTTGAAACAGATGCTTCTAATGTAGGATATGGTGGCATATTAAAACAAATTAATCCTAAAAATAATAAAGAAGAATTAGTAAGATTCAAATTTGGAATTTGGAAAAATACACAATTAAACTATTCTACAATTAAAAAAGAAATTGTCTATTGTTCTTTGTATTTCTAAATTTCAAGAAGACTTATTACATCAAAAATTTCTTTTGAGAATAGATTGCAGTGCTGCAAAATATGTTTTAGAACAAGACATCAAAAATATTGCTTATAAACAAATCTTTGCTAGATGGCAGTCTATATTATCTGTATTTGATTTTGATATTGAATATATTAAAGGTGATTTTAATTCTTTGCCTGATTTTCTTACCAGAGAATTTTTACAAAATAACTTGAGTCTTACAGATGGAGTTTCCAAGGGAACTGAAGAAAATAGATAGTCCTTACAGAAAAGGGCTTATCAATTTATATGCCAAATATCGGATTATATTCATTCAACTGGTTTAATATTAAATCATTATAATAATCGCGGTAATTCTTTTCAAGCACAAATTTTTGAATTAATAACAATTTTTGAAGAAAAAGAACAAAAATTTGAGATTCAAATTACCAGACAAAAGAATGGGAGAAAGGCTTTTAGATTTTGAGGAAAAATCAATTCTCCTGAGTCTTTATAAACACTCTTGAAATGTATAAACAAATGATATTCGAGAAGAAAAAACATTCTTATTATCTAAAGAAATGTAATAATATTAATTTTCTCTACTTAAATTGTTTTTTCAGATTATGTCTGAATATCCTTTCTAGATCTTATGGTGGATGAATTCCAAATGAAGGAAGTGGACAAATAAGACAAATAAATTCAGGAGGACAAAATTCTCCAAAAAAATTTCCCCCACTCCCCTCAAATTCCTCAAATGCAAATTTAAATTTTTTACGGGCTGTAGAAAATCCATTCAATGTTCCTTCAAATCCAATTTCTCCACTTAATAGAATGAGTCTATTCTTGGATCAATTCCAAGCAGCTCAAATCGTCCTAAAACTGCCATGCGATTTACTTCAAATCCTTCTGATTCTTCTTCTAAAGACCACCTGTCTCTTATACACATCTAGAATAAGTGTATGAAAAAGAGCCTTATAAACCAAATGGAACTAGAAGTCATATTTCTTTCATTGAATTAAATGAAATGCATCTTAAATATTTTTCAAATTGTAAATAAATATTTTTCAAAAAAGTATGGCTCTTACTTCCTCATTACAGCAAATAATCCTCCTAAATATAGGCATACTTATGCTGATTTCCTCAATCTTACCAAAATTGTTGATATCAAAGATGGTGACATTGGATGGAGACCCACTATCCAAGATCATTATTTCACAATGTCTAAAATGTTTATTAAAACAGTCCCTTCTGCTGATGATTGGAGTACACATTCTTCTGATGTGTTCTCTTTCAGATCCTTTTTCAACAATTCCGATTATACTTTCAATTTTTGGGATTGTATAGATGAAGTCATTCACCTATGTTCTTCATTACAATACTACTGATTTCAAACACACCTGGTGGATTCGTATGGAACCCACAATTATAAACAACAAAACTTTTCTTCCTATGTGGTTCTATAGGTGGTTTCAATCCTATGGAATTGCCAAAAATTTTCTTCCTTCTGATCTTCAAAAATTATTCAAAAAATTTAAAAAAAGTGTTTGGAAGCGATTTTTTTGATCCTAACATTCCTGGAAGACAATTGTTACACTTCTTAGCCAAATTCAGTATTCCCTGGCACTTTTCATGGAAATTCGAAACAGGCATTGCTGCAGGATACTTTCTTCCAGAAGAATCCATGAGAACAAATGGTTGCCTTGGTGTGAGTATAACTGTTCTCAGATTGAACAGTCTTTACTAATGGAAGAGAAGAGGAGAGTCCAGAATCTCCAGGAACAACAAAAAGAAAAAGAAAAAGAAGAATTTATTTTTCAAAAAAGCAGAAAATTGAAAGAACAGAAAGAGAAAAATATTGACAGTCAAAAAGATCTAGACCTAGAAAAAATTAGAGATCAGATCATGCAAGAAGTATCCAAACAAATTGATTCGATTCAAGGGATTTCTTCAAAGGGAAAAGATGTCTTGCTTCACCAATTAAAACTGACAATAAATTTGAAACTTCTTTTTCCCTAATGGATTTTGATTAATCAAATGAGGATGATGACCCTTTTATGAATGAAGAAATGGATAAATACATGGGAATTCATGAAATAATAGAGCAGAAGACACAGGAATTGGAAAATATCATCACCTAAGCAAAATCTCGGACAGATATTGCAAGAAAACTCTTTTCAGATGATGAAACAAGCTCTCAATCAGGATCCCCAAAGTTCTCAAAAATCAAAAAAGAAACAAAAGATGATGGGACAAAAAGGGACCCCACTTCTTCGGACAATCTGTGTGGATTTCAAATAAATATTTTCAAATCTGAAATTACTATACGGATATCAAAATGAAGTTTTAAAATCCATTTCTAAATGCTTATAAATAGAGGCCTTCAAAATGTTAGGGAGGGTAGAGTTTTTAGAACTCAGAACTTTCTTTTCTCCTATTTCCTCTCTATTCTATTCCCCTTTTGTAATCAATCCTTCTGCTTCCTGCTTTCTACAATAAAATTTGTAAGTCTCCCTCTTTATGCTTTTTAAATTCAGTCTTTAATTTTATTCCTGGCAGTTGTTGGTATAATTATAAAACCTTAATGAATATGACCCGCTCTTCATTCTTTTTAAATCTAATATGACTACTTCTCCTTTGTTAGTTCTCAATCTTGTTTGATTGTTGTATCTCCTTTTGCGACTCACAATGTATTACGATTAGTCGACTCTCTTAGTTCTCAATATCTTACGATTACACTTCTTCCTAAGTTATTCAGCTAATATGGTTGCCTCCGTTATCTTCCGATTGCGATTAGATCATTCATTTGATCTAAATCTTTTGTGCACAGATCTTATCATCCGTTATTAGATATTCTCATCTTTTCAACATGTATGTCGATTAGATCACCTTTCTAGTTGTTTCATAATTATCTCCCCAATATTTTATCATGTGAACTCCTTTTGTGATTCATAACATAGAACAGCTAGTCAATTTCTTGGCTCTCAATATCGAACGATCGCAACTTCTTCCTTACTCGTAAAGCAAGTTTGATTGCCCTCATTTCTCTATTCTTTTGCAAACGCTATTAGATAATGTATTAGTTCTAAATCTTCAAAGAATAGGTCCAGCCGCATGGTTCTTCATCCATTCTTATTAAAACATATTGATATTCTTACCTTGTGAAATTTGATCTCATATCTTTTCCAAATGTGCTATCATTGGAACTCTTCTCATATTTCATAATCTTACATGACTAATCTGCTTTCTTTGTTCTGAATTACATATGTTATGTCTCCTTTTGTTGTTCATTGTATATCTCGATTAGTCACATTTCTTAGTTCTCAATATTGTACGATTATCACTTCTTCCTTTGTCATTATACAAGGTGTAATTGGCTTCATTTCTCTGTTCTTTTTCATAATTAGGTTAGATAATCATCTTTTGTTCAAAGTCTTTTTAAATTTCAACTGATTCTTGGTTCTTAACCTAGCATAATTAATTCACATTTTACGTTGTCATCATAAGTTATTTGAACTTATTAAGTTTCTACATGTACTTTGTTGAGAACTCCTTTCTTGTTTCTTAATCTTATGCGACTTGATCCCAGTTATTAGTACTTAATCTTGTACGATTTGTCCCCTTTCTCAGTTCTCAATATCTAAGAACGAGTACAACTCCTTCCACTGTGATTAAGCACGTATACTTGGCCTCATTTCTCACTTATTTTTTCAAAACCATCATATAATATTTTTGGTCTTATTCTTTTATGCATGGTTATCACTCATGGTTCTTAATTTGGCCAAATCAAATCGCATTTTAAGTTCTTATCCTGAGTTACGAGATTTACTTTTATAAGAACTCCTGTTCTATTTCTCAATCTGACATAACTTGATCTATTTTGTTAGTTCTTAATCATGTACGATTTAGATCTCTTTACTGTGTCATAATATAGTACGATTAGACCCTTTCTTTCGTCTCAATATCGTACTATTACAATTTCTTCCATAATCATTGCGTACGCATAATTAATAGTCCTCATTTCTCTGTTCTTTTTCTTATACGATTAGATAGTGTCTTAATTATATATCTTTAATGAATACGACCCGCTCTTGGTTCTTTTTAAGATCTAATACGAATACTTCTCCTTTAATAGTTCTCAATCTTGTTTGATTGTTGTATCTCTTTTTGCGACTCACAATCTATTACGATTAGTCGACTTTTCTTAGTTCTCAATATCTTACGATTACACTTCTTCCTCAGTTATTAAGCTAATACGGTGGCCACCGTTCTCTTTTCAATGTGATTAGATCATTCATTTGATCTAAATCTTTTGTGCACAGGTCCCACACATGGTTCTCAATCTAGTCTAACTAAGTCACGTCTTAGGGGCTTATCATCCATTATAAGATATTCTTATCTTTTCAAGTCATGTATGTCGATTAGATCACCTTTCTAGTTGGTTAATTATCTCCCAAATATTTATCATGTGTTCTCCTTTTGCGATTCATAACATAGAACTGCTAGTCAATTTCTTGGCTCTCAATATCGAACGATCGCAACTTCTTCCTTACTCGTGAAGCAAGTTTGATTGCGCTCATTTCTCTATTCTTTTGCAAACGCTATTAAATGATGTATTGGTTCTAAATCTTCAAGGAATAGGTCCAGCCGCATGGTTCTTAATCCGTTCTTATTAAAATATATTTATGTCCTTACCTTGTAAAATTTGATCTCATACCATTTCCAAATGTGCTATGATTAGAACTCCTCTCATATTTCATAATCTTACACGGCTAATCTCCTTTCTCTGTTCTGAATTGCATATGTTATGTCTCCTTTGTTGTTCATTGTATAGCTCGATTAGTCGCATTTCTTAGTTCTCAATATTGTACGATTATCACTTCTTCCTTTGTCATTATACAAGGTGTAATGGTGTTGGCTTCATTTCTCTGTTCTTCTTCAAATAAGGTTAGATAATCATCTTTTGTTCTGTCTCTTTTTCATAAGATGATTCTTGGTTCTTAACCTAGCATAATTAATTCACATTTTACGTTGTTATCATGAGTTATTAGAACTTATTATGTTTCTACATGTACTTTGTTGAGAACTCCTTTCTTGTTTCTTAATCTTATGCGACTTGATCCCAGTTATTAGTATTTAATCTTGTACGATTTGTCCCCTTTCTTAGTTCTCAATATTGTCCAAGTACAACTCCTTCCACTGTGATTAAGCACGTATACTTGGCCTAATTTCTCACTTATTTCTTCAAAACCATCATATTATATTTTAGTTCTTATACACATATGCATGGTTATCACTGATGGTTCTTAGTTTGGCCAAATCAAATCGCATTTTAAGTTCTTATCTTGAGTTAAGAGATTTACTTTTATAGGAACTCCTGTTCTATTTCTTAATCTGATATGACTCGATTCTACTACTTTGTTAGTTCTTAATCCTGTACGATTAGATCTCCTTTACTATGTCATAATATAGTACGATTATACCCTTTTTATTCTTGTCAATATCGTACTATTACAATTTCTGCCTTAATCACTGTACAGGCATAATTAATTGTCCTCATTTCTCAGTTATTTTTCTTATACAATTAGATAATCTCTTAATTATAAATCTTCAATGAATACGACACGCTCTTGGTTCTTTTTAAATCTAATACGACTACTTCTCCTTCATTAGTACTCAATCTTGTTTGATTGTTGTATCTGCTTTTGCTACTCACTGTATATTATGATTGTCGACTTTCTTAGTTCTCAATATCTTATGATTACACTTCTTCCTCAGTTATTAAGCTAATACGGTTGCCTCCGTTCTCTTTCGAATGCGATTAGATCATTCATTTGATCTAAATCTTTTGTGCACTGATCCCACACATGATTCTCAATCTCGTCTAACTAAGTCACGTATTAGGGGCTTATCATCGTAGACGTTATTAGATATTCTTATCTTTTCAACATGTATGTCGATTAGACCACCTTTCAAGTTTTCTTAATTATCTCCCTAATATTTTATCATGGGTTCTCCGTTCGCAATTCATAACATAGAACAATTAGTCAATTTCTTGGCTCTCAATATCGAACGATCGCAACTTCTTCCTTAGTCGTAAAGCAAGTTTGATTGGCCTCATTTCTCTATTCGTTTGCAAACGCTATTCGATGATGTATTAGTTCTAAATATTATAGGAATAGGTCCAGCCGCATGGTTCTTAATCCATTCTTAATAAAACATGTTTATGTTCTTACCTTGTGAAATTTGATCTTATATCTTTTCCAAATGTGCTATGATTGGAACTCCTCCCATATTTCATAATCTTACACGACTAATCTCCTTTCTTTGTTCTGAATTGCATATGTTGTGTCTCATTTTGTTGTTCATTGTATAGCTCGATTAGTCGCATTTCTTATATATCAATATTGTACGATTATCACTCCTTCCTATGTCTTTATACAAGGTGTAATTGGCTTCATTTCTCTGTTCTTCTTCAAATAAGGTTAGATAATCATCTTTTGTTATATGAGTCTTTTTGAAAAAATAATGATGGTTCTTAACCTAGCATAATTAAGAACACATTTTACGTTGTTATCATGAGTTATTAGAACTTATTATGTTTCTACATGTACTTTGTTGAGAACTCCTTTCTTGTTGATTAATCTTATGCGAAAATGAGACACAACATATGTCAGATTGAGAAATAATCTTGTAGATTTGTCCCCTTTCTCAGTTCTCAATATCGTACGAGTACAACTCCTTCCACTGTGATTAAGCACGTATACTTGGCCTCATTTCTCACTTATTTTTTCAAAACCATCATATAATATTTTCGGTCTTATTCTTTTATGCATGGTTATCACTCATGGTTCTTAATTTTGCCAAATCAAATCGCATTTTAAGTTCTTATCTTGAGTTACGAGATTTACTTTTATAAGAACTCCTGTAATCTATTTCTCAATCTGACATAACTTGATCTATTTTGTTAGTTCTTAATCATGTACGATTAGATCTCTTTACTGTGTCATAATATAGTACGATTAGACCCTTTCTTTCGTCTCAATATCGTACTATTACAATTTCTTCCATAATCATTGCGTACGCATAATTAATAGTCCTCATTTCTCTGTTCTTTTTCTTATACGATTAGATAGTGTCTTAATTATATATCTTTAATGAATACGACCCGCTCTTGGTTCTTTTTAAATCTAATACGACTACTTCTCCTTTAATAGTTCTCAATCTTGTTTGATTGTTGTATCTCTTTTTGCGACTCACAATCTATTACGATTAGTCGACTTTTCTTAGTTCTCAATATCTTACGATTACACTTCTTCCTCAGTTATTAAGCTAATACGGTGGCCACCGTTCTCTTTTCAATGTGATTAGATCATTCATTTGATCTAAATCTTTTGTGCACAGGTACCACACATGGTTCTCAATCTAGTCTATTATACAACTAAGTCACGTATTAGGGGCTTATCATCCATTATAAGATATTCTTATCTTTTCAACATGTATGTCGATTAGATCACCTTTCTAGTTGGTTAATTATCTCCCAAATATTTATCATGTGTTCTCCTTTTGCGATTCATAACATAGAACTGCTAGTCAATTTCTTGGCTCTCAATATCGAACGATCGCAACTTCTTCCTTACTCGTGAAGCAAGTTTGATTGCCCTCATATCTCTATTCTTTTGCAAACGCTATTAAATGATGTATTGGTTCTAAATCTTCAAGGAATAGGTCCAGCCGCATGGTTCTTAATCCGTTCTTATTAAAATATATTTATGTCCTTACCTTGTAAAATTTGATCTCATACCTTTTCCAAATGTGCTATGATTAGAACTCCTCTCATATTTCATAATCTTACACGGCTAATCTCCTTTCTCTGTTCTGAATTGCATATGTTATGTACACTTTGTTGTTCATTGTATAGCCACCGAGCATTAGTCGCATTTCTTAGTGTATGTTGAGAACTGAGTACGATTATCAAATCTTCCTTTGTCATTATACAAGGTGTAATTGGCTTCATTTCTCTGTTCTTCTTCAAATAAGGTTAGATAATCATCTTTTGTTCCAAGTCTTTTTCAACTTCAACTGATTCTTGGTTCTTAACCTAGCATAATTAATTCACATTTTACGTTGTTATCATGAGTTATTAGAACTTATTATGTTTCTACATGTACTTTGTTGAGAACTCCTTTCTTGTTTCTTAATCTTATGCGACTTGATCCCAGTTATTAGTATTTAATCTTGTACGATTTGTCCCCTTTCTCAGTTCTCAATATCGTACGAGTACAACTCCTTCCACTGTGATTAAGCACGTATACTTGGCCTCATTTCTCACTTATTTCTTCAAAACCATCATATTATATTTTAGTTCTTATTCTTTTATGCATGGTTATCACTGATGGTTCTTAGTTTGGCCAAATCAAATCGCATTTTAAGTTCTTATCTTGAGTTAAGAGATTTACTTTTATAGGAACTCCTGTTCTATTTCTTAATCTGATATGACTCGATCTACTTTGTTAGTTCTTAATCCTGTACGATTAGATCTCCTTTACTATGTCATAATATAGTACGATTATACCCTTTTTATTCTTGTCAATATCGTACTATTACAATTTCTGCCTTAATCACTGTACAGGCATAATTAATTGTCCTCATTTCTCAGTTATTTTTCTTATACAATTAGATAATCTCTTAATTATAAATCTTCAATGAATACGACACGCTCTTGGTTCTTTTTAAGTCTAATACGACTACTTCTCCTTCATTAGTACTCAATCTTGTTTGATTGTTGTATCTGCTTTTGCTACTCACTGTATATTATGATTGTCGACTTTCTTAGTTCTCAATATCTTATGATTACACTTCTTCCTCAGTTATTAAGCTAATACGGTTGCCTCCGTTCTCTTTCGAATGCGATTAGATCATTCATTTGATCTAAATCTTTTGTGCACTGATCCCACACATGATTCTCAATCTCGTCTAACTAAGTCACGTATTAGGGAGAGATCAAGAGTTATTAGATATGCTTATCTTTTGAACATGTATGTCGATTAGACCACCTTTCAAGTTTTCTTAATTATCTCCCTAATATTTTATCATGGGTTCTCCGTTCGCAATTCATAACATAGAACAATTAGTCAATTTCTTGGCTCTCAATATCGAACGATCGCAACTTCTTCCTTAGTCGTAAAGCAAGTTTGATTGGCCTCATTTCTCTATTCGTTTGCAAACGCTACTCGATGATGTATTAGTTCTAAATATTATAGGAATAGGTCCAGCCGCATGGTTCTTAATCCATTCTTAATAAAACATGTTTATGTTCTTACCTTGTGAAATTTGATCTTATATCTTTTCCAAATGTGCTATGATTGGAACTCCTATAATATTTCATAATCTTACACGACTAATCTCCTTTCTTTGTTCTGAATTGCATATGTTGTGTCTCATTTTGTTGTTCATTGTGATAATAGCTCGATTAGTCGCATTTCTTATATATCAATATTGTACGATTATCACTCCTTCCTATGTCTTTATACAAGGTGTAATTGGCTTCATTTCTCTGTTCTTCTTCAAATAAGGTTAGATAATCATCTTTTGTTCCAAGTCTTTTTCAATTTCAACTGATTCTTGGTTCTTAACCTAGCATAATTAATTCACATTTTACGTTGTTATCATGAGTTATTAGAACTTATTATGTTTCTACATGTACTTTGTTGAGAACTCCTTTCTTGTTTCTTAATCTTATGCGACTTGATCCCAGTTATTAGTATTTAATCTTGTACGATTTGTCCCCTTTCAGTTCTCAATATCGTACGAGTACAACTCCTTCCACTGTGATTAAGCACGTATACTTGGCCTCATTTCTCACTTATTTTTTCAAAACCATCATATAATGTTTTCGGTCTTATTCTTTTATGCATGGTTATCACTCATGGTTCTTAATTTTGCCAAATCAAATCGCATTTTGAAAGTTCTTATCTTGAGTTACGAGATTTACTTTTATAAGAACTCCTGTTCTATTTCTCAATCTGACATAACTTGATCTATTTTGTTAGTTCTTAATCATGTACGATTAGATCTCTTAACTGTGTCATAATATAGTACGATTAGACCCTTAATTTCGTCTCAAGTCGAACTATTATAATTTCAAATAATCATTGATAACAAAGTAATTAATAGTCCTCATTATAAGTTCTTTTTCTTATACGATTAGATAGTGTCTTAATTATATATCTTTAATGAATACGACCCGCTCTTGGTTCTTTTTAAATCTAATACGACTACTTCTCCTTTAATAGTTCTCAATCTTGTTTGATTGTTGTATCTCTTTTTGCGACTCACAATCTATTACGATTAGTCGACTTTTCTTAGTTCTCAATATCTTACGATTACACTTCTTCCTCAGTTATTAAGCTAATACGGTGGCCACCGTAATCGATATTCAATGTGATTAAAAGATCAGAGATGTATCTAAATCTTTTGTGCACACAACCACACATGGTTCTCAATCTAGATCTAACTAAGTCACGTATTAGGGGCTTATCATCCAACATAAGATATTCTTATCTTTTCATCTAATATGTCGATTAGATCACATTTCTAGTTGGTTAATTATCTCCCAAATACAATCATGTGTTCTCCTTTTGCGATTCATAACATAGAACTGCTAGTCAATTTCTTGGCTCTCAATATCGAACGATCGCAACTTCTTCCTTACTCGTGAAGCAAGTTTGATTGCCCTCATATCTCTATTCTTTTGCAAACGCTATTAAATGATGTATTGGTTCTAAATCTTCAAGGAATAGGTCCAGCCGCATGGTTCTTAATCCGTTCTTATTAAAATATATTTATGTCCTTACCTTGTAAAATTTGATCTCATACCTTTTCCAAATGTGCTATGATTAGAACTCCTCTCATATTTCATAATCTTACACGGCTAATCTCCTTTCTCTGTTCTGAATTGCATATGTTGCTAATGTCTCCTTTGTTGTTCATTGTATAGCTCGATTAGTCGCATTTCTTAGTTCTCAATATTGTACGATTATCACTTCTTCCTTTGTCATTATACAAGGTGTAATTGGCTTCATTTCTCTGTTCTTCTTCAAATAAGGTTAGATAATCATCTTTTGTTCCAAGTCTTTTTCAACTTCAACTGATTCTTGGTTCTTAACCTAGCATAATTAATTCACATTTTACGTTGTTATCATGAGTTATTAGAACTTATTATGTTTCTACATGTACTTTGTTGAGAACTCCTTTCTTGTTTCTTAATCTTATGCGACTTGATCCCAGTTACCTAGTCCTCGTAACAACAAAAGGAGACTTTCTCAGATTCTCAATATCGTACGAGTACAACTCCTTCCACTGTGATTAAGCACGTATACTTGGCCTCATTTCTCACTTATTTCTTCAAAACCATCATATTATATTTTAGTTCTTATTCTTTTATGCATGGTTATCACTGATGGTTCTTAGGGATGCATAATTAATTGTCCTCATTTCTCAGTTATTTTTCTTATACAATTAGATAATCTCTTAATTATAAATCTTCAATGAATACGACACGCTCTTGGTTCTTTTTAAGTCTAATACGACTACTTCTCCTTCATTAGTACTCAATCTTGTTTGATTGTTGTATCTGCTTTTGCTACTCACTGTATATTATGATTGTCGACTTTCTTAGTTCTCAATATCTTATGATTACACTTCTTCCTCAGTTATTAAGCTAATACGGTTGCCTCCGTTCTCTTTCGAATCAAATTAATAACGATCTAATCATCCGTTAAAAGATATTCTTATCTAATCAACATGTATGTCGATTAGACCACCTTTCTGTTTTCTTAATTACTCCCTAATATTTTATCATGGGTTCTCCGTTCGCAATTCATAACATAGAACAATTAGTCAATTTCTTGGCTCTCAATATCGAACGATCGCAACTTCTTCCTTAGTCGTAAAGCAAGTTTGATTGGCCTCATTTCTCTATTCATTTTCAAACGCTATTCGATGATGTATTAGTTCTAAATATTATAGGAATAGGTCCAGCCGCATGGTTCTTAATCCATTCTTAATAAAACATGTTTATGTTCTTACCTTGTGAAATTTGATCTTATATCTTTTCCAAATGTGCTATGATTGGAACTCCTCCCATATTTCATAATCTTACACGACTAATCTCCTCTTCTTTGTTCTGAATTGCATATGTTGTGTCTCATTTTGTTGTTCATTGTATAGCTCGATTAGTCGCATTTCTTATATATCAATATTGTACGATTATCACTCCTTCCTATGTCTTTATACAAGGTGTAATTGGCTTCATTTCTCTGTTCTTCTTCAAATAAGGTTAGATAATCATCTTTTGTTCCAAGTCTTTTTCAATTTCAACTGATTCTTGGTTCTTAACCTAGCATAATTAATTCACATTTTACGTTGTTATCATGAGTTATTAGAACTTATTATGTTTCTACATGTACTTTGTTGAGAACTCCTTTCTTGTTTCTTAATCTTATGCGACTTGATCCCAGTTATTAGTATTTAATCTTGTACGATTTGTCCCCTTTCTTAGTTCTAAATATCGTACGAGTGCTACTCCTTCCACTGTGATTAAGCACGTATACTTGGCCTCATTTCTCACTTATTTCTTCAAAACCATCATATTATATTTTAGTTCTTATGCTTTTAGCTGCATGTTTATCACTCATGGTTCTTAATTTGGCCAAATCAAATCGCATTTTAAGTTCTTATCTGGAGTTACGAGATTTACTTTTATAAGAACTCCTATTGTATTTCTTAATCTGATATGACTCGATCTACTTTGTTAGTTCTTAATCCTGTACGATTAGATCTCCTTTACTGTGTCAAAATATAGCACGATTAGGCCCTTTCTTTCTTCTCAATATCGTACTATTACAATTTCTTCCTTAATCATTGTGCAGGAATAATTAATAGGCCTCATTTCTCAGTTATTTTTCTTATACGATTAGATAATATCTTAATTATAAATTTTTAATGAATACGACCCGCTCTTGGTTCTTTTTAAATCTAATACGACAACTTTTCCATTATTATTACTCAATCTTGTTTGATGGTGGTATCTCCTTTTGCGACTCACAATATATTACGATTAGTCAACTTTCTTAGTTCTCAATATCTTACGATTACACGTCTTCCTCAGTTATTAAGCTAATCATGGATGCCTCCGTTCTCTTTCGAATACGATTAGATCATGCATTTGATCTAAATCTTTTGTGCACTGGTCCCACACATGGTTCTCAATCTAGTCTAACTAAGTCACGTATTAGGGGCTTATCATCCGTTATTAGATATTCTTATCTTTTCAACATGTATGTCGATTAGATCACCTTTCTAGTTTCTTAATTATCTCCCTAATATTTGGACATTGCGAATGGAATGTAATGCCTCTTGGTCTTAAAAATGCTCCTTCTGAATTGCAAAATATAATGAATGAGATATTTTCTTCCTACTCTTATATTATTACTTATATTGATGATATATTGATATTTTCAAACTCCATAGACCAACATTCCAAACATTTAAATAATTTCATTAAAATAGCCAAGAAAAATGGCATTGTCATTTCTGAAAAAAAGATTAAATTATTTCAGCATAAAATCAGATTTGTTGGATTTCAAATAGAAAATGGACAAATTATCCCTATTTCAAGAAGCATTGAATTTTTTTGCAAATAAATTTCCAGATGAAATAAAAGATAAAAAATAGTTACAAAGATTTTTAGTAAGTCTAAATTATACTGCTGAATATTATAAAAATATTGCCCAAGATAGTAAACCTTTACATGAAAGGTAAAAAAAGAATCCACCAGCTTGGTCACAAATTCAAACTAATGTTGTTAATAAAATTAAAGAAAAAGTTAAACAATTGCCTTGTTTATCTTTAGCAAATAATAAATGGTATAAAATTGTTGAAACAGATGCTTCTAATGTAGGATATGGTGGCATATTAAAACAAATTAATCCTAAAAATAATAAAGAAGAATTAGTAAGATTCAAATTTGGAATTTGGAAAAATGCACAATTAAACTATTCTAAAATTAAAAAAGAAATTGTCTATTGTTCTTTGTATTTCTAAATTTCAAGAAGACTTATTACATCAAAATTTTCTTTTGAGAATAGATTGCAGTGCTGCAAAATATGTTTTAGAACAAGACATCAAAAATATTGCTTATATAAACAAATCTTTGCTAGATGGCAGTCTATATTATCTGTATTTGATTTTGATATTGAATATATTAAAGGTGATTTTAATTCTTTGCCTGATTTTCTTACCAGAGAATTTTCCCAAAATAACTTAAGTCTTACAGATGGAGTTTCCAAGGGAACTGAAGAAAATAGATAGTCCTTACAGAAAAGGGCTTATCAATTTATATGCCAAAATTCATTCTACTGGTTTAATATTAAATCATTATAATAATTTTGGTAATTCTTTTCAAGCACAAATTTTTGAAGAAGCTGACAGAAATTTGAGATTCAAATTACCAGACAAAAGAATGGGAGAAAGGCTTTTAGATTTTGAGGAAAAATCAGTTCTTTTGAGTACTTTAGAAAGTACTCTTGAAATATATAAACAAATGATTGCTCGAGAAGAAAAAAGATTGGAAAATCTAAATAAAACTAAAATATTAATTTTCTCTACTTAAATTGTTTTTTCAGATTATGATGAATATCCTCGGGAGAGGATCCCATGGTGGATGAAGTCCAAATTCAGGAAGAGGACAAATAAGACAAATAAATTCAGGAGGACAAATTTCTCCAAAAAATTTTCCCCCATTCCCCTCAAATTCCTCAAATGCAAATTTAAATTTTTTACAGGCTGTAGAAAATCCATTCAATGTTCCTTCAAATCCAAATTCTAGACTTAATAGAACAATGACAATTCTTCTGTCGATTGGAATCATCTCAAATCGTGTATAAAACTGCCATGCGATTTACTTCAAATCCTTCTGATTCTTCTTCTATTGGAATTTCTTTAGAGGAAGAAAAATCTTCTCCTAAGCCTATTGAAAAAGAGCCTTATAAACCAAATGGAACTAAAAGTCATATTTCTTTCATTGAATTAAATGAAGTGCATCAAAATATTTTTCAAATTGTAAATAAATATTTTTCAAAAAAGTATGGCTCTTACTTCCTCATTACAGCAAATAATCCTCCTAAATATAGGCATACTTATGCTGATTTCCTCAATCTTACCAAATCATTGTTGATATCGAAGATGGTGACATTGGATGGAGACCCACTATCCAAGATCATTATTTCACAATGTCTAAAATGTTCACTAAACAGTCCCTTCTGCTGATGATTGGAGTACACATTCTTCTGATGTGTTCTCTTTCAGATCCTTTTTCAACAATTCTGATTATACTTTCAATTATTGGGATTGTATAAATTCATTCACCCATGTTCTTCTTTACAATACTACTGATTTCAAACACACCTGGTGGATTCGTATGGAACCCACAATTCTAAACAACAAAACTTTTCTTCCTATGTGGTTCAATAGGTGGTTTCAATCCTATGGAATTGCCAAAAATTTTCTTCCTTCTGATCTTCAAAAATTATTCAAAAAATTTAAAAAAAGTGTTGGGAAGCGATTTTTCTGATCTTAACATTCCTGGAAGACAATTGTTACACTTCTTAGCCAAATTCGGTATTCCCTGGCTCTTTTCATGGAAATTGGAAACAGGCATTGCTGTGGGATACTTTCTTCCGGCCACCATTTGTTCTAATTGAAAGATCAAAGAGAAAAATATTGACAGTCAAAAACTAGACCTAGAAAAAATTAGAGATCAGATCATGCAAGAAGTATCCAAACAAATTGATTCGATTCAAGGGACTTCTTCAAAGGGAAAAGAAAAAATTGCTTCACCAATTAAAACTGACTATAAATTTGAACCTTCTTTTTCGCTAATGGATTTTGATGAATCAAATGAGGATGATGACCCTTTTATGAATGAAGAAATGGATAAATACATGGGAATTCATGAAATAATAGAGAGAACTAATGTGACATGAATTGGAAAATCAGATCACCAAAGCAAAATCTCGGACAGATGTTGCAAGAAAACTCTTTTCAGATGTTCATGAAACAAGCTCTCAATCAGGATGCCAAAGTTCACAAAAATCAAAAAAGAAACAAAAATGATGGGACAAAAAGGGACCCCACTTGTCGGACAATACTGTGTGGAATTCAAATACTATATCAATCAAATCTGAAATTACTGTGCGGATATCAAAATGAAAATTGATAAGCCCTTTTCTGATAATGCTTATAAATAGAGGCCTTCAAATGTTAGGGAGGGCAGAGTTCTTAGAACATCTAGAACTTTCTTTTCTCCTCTTTCCTCTCTATTCTATTCCCTTCTTGTAATCAATCCTTCTGCTTCCTGCTTTCTACAACAAAATTTGTAATTACATAGAAAATGTATAAGAGAAACATATGCTTTTTAAAGTTTCAAAAAGAGAATAGATTGCAATTGTTGGATAATTATAACATCTTTAATGAATAAGACCCTATCTTGGTTCTTTTTAAATCTAATACGACTACTTCTCCTTTATTAGTTCTCATTCTTGTTTGATTGTTTTATCTCCTTTTGTGACTCACAATATATTACGATTAGCTCTCGACTGTCTTAGTTCTCAATATCTTACGATTACACTTCTTCCTCAGTTATTAAGCTAATATGGTAGCCTCCGTTCTCTTTCGAATGTTATTAGATCATGCATTTGATCTAAATCTTTTGTGCACTGGTCCCACACATGGTTCTCAATCTAGTCTAACTAAGTCACGTATTAGCGGTTTATCATCCGTTATTAGATATTCTTATCTTTTCAACATGTATGTCGATTGGATCACCTTTCTAGTTTGTTAATTATCTACCTAATATTTTATCGTGTGTTCTTCTTTTGCGATTCATAACATAGAACAGTTAATCAATTTCTTGGCTCTCAATATCGAACGATCGCAACTTCTTCCGTTCTCGTAAGCAAGTTTGATTGGCCTCATTTCTCTATTCTTTTGCAAACTCTGTTAGATGATGTATTAGTTCTAAATCTTCAAGGAATAGGTCCAGCCGCATGGCTCTTAATCCATTCTTATTAAAACATATTTATGATCTTACCTTGTGAAGTTTGATCTCATATCTTTTCCAAATGTGCTATCATTGGAACTCCTCTCATATTTCATAATCTTACACGACTAATCTCCTTTCTTTGTTCTGAATTGCATATGTTATGTCTCCTTTTGTTGTTCATTGTATAGCTCGATTAGTCGCATTTCTTAGTTCTCAATATTGTACGATTATCTCTTCTTCCTTTGTCATTATACAAGGTGTAATTGGCTTCATTTTTCAGTTCTTCTTCAAATAAGGTTAGATAATCATCTTTTGTTCAAAGTCTTTTTCAATTTGAACTGATTCTTGGTTCTTAACCTAGCATAATTAAATCAGATTTTACGTTGTTATCATGAGTTATTAGAACTTATTATGTTTCTACATTTACTTTGTTGAGAACTCCTTTCTTGTTTCTTAATCTTATGCGACTTGATCCCTGTTATTAGTATTTAATCTTGTTCGATTTGTCCCTTTTCTTAGTATCTTCATAATTTTCTTCAGAATCACAGCTAGAAAATTTATGCAAAAAAATCAAAAGTTGGACCACAATGTCTGTAATTGCACTTAGTCCAGATGTGTGTGAGTGTTGTTTGATGGCTGATTTAAAATGTTAATTTAGTAGCAAAAATTAGTTTTTGGGTTAAATAGTCAACTTGGAGACTATTTGGTCAATGGGAACTATTTGAGTCAACTTTGAAATTTGTTTTAAGTCTTCTTCTTGCTTGTTTCTTCCTCATTTTTCTCCAGCAGCTGGCCGAAAACTCTTCCTCCATTTTCCCCCAAAATTTTTCTTGGATTTCAAGTAGGAATTATGATTCAAGCTTGGAAGGTAAGATTTTATGTATTTTAGCATTTATAGCTTATGGGCTTTCTCTTGTATATGATTCAAGCTTTAATTTCAAGTTTTGTAGGATTCTTAGGGCTGAAAATAAACCCTCTTTGCAGCCTTGTATAATGTACTCAATGTTGTTATCAATTGTTCAAAGTGTTTTGGAGGTTGGGAAGTGATTGGGGTTGATTTTTAACAACTTTCCATGGTTAGATTACAAATTTTAAGATTATGAGTTAGGGTTTTGTCTTCCATATGTGACCTAGAGTGTTATGCTATGAATGCTTATGTCTATGCACATAATGATGTTTTAAGAGTGTTTTAAGGTTAGTTTGGATAGGCATTGAGACTTGAAACCAAGTGGAATTATCCACATCAGATGTGTATAAGCGACAGTTTGGCGCAACTAGGATAATTTGGATAATTGGTTATTTTTAAAGGGTCTTTAATGATCTTTTGATGGTTTTAGGTGTTTTCCATTGTTGTGGAATGCTATTGATATAGTCCCGCTATTGCTCCGTGAATCTTTCCGTTTATGGATTTTGTTGAATTATAGCCTAGGGAGAGGCGAAGTTTTTCGGTTTTTTCTGGAAAACTGAGCTTATTATCTCCTAATCTAGCTGTAATACGAATTTGAGGGATTAACTAAGTGTTTTGACTGGGGTTTTAGCTTGTCGAAGTTGGTCAGAAATTGTGAAAAGGTCATTTTTGACCAAAGAGCTTTTGGTGTCGCTTTTCATCGCTTTCGCCGTTCGCTTCCCTAGTCATTCTTTAACTTCTACATCTCTTCTAAGAGTCCTCTTATATCTGCTTTAGGTACCACGCCATAAGAGACAGAACCAAATCCATTCGTGATCATTGTGCAATTTTTGCTTTGATAGGTGGGTAACATAGACCCTCTTCCACTTGTATTTTGTTTAACGACTTTCGAAATATGTTTGGATGGATTTTAAAATGTGTATGATGTTTGGAACTGCACTTTTACCAAGTTTTGGAATTATTACATATGAAATCGGGACCAAGCTATTTTATGATAATCAAATGATATGTTTGCAAACTCTTTTGATATGAAAGCATTTTATGAAAACATCTAGCTGATAAGAGTCAAAGACGAAATCATTGGAAATGTTTGATTTGTGGAGAATCGGTTCTATAGTCATCCATGGGACGCCATGGTGATCTGTGGATCATTATGAACTATTTGATCATGGGGTCTTGTGATGGGATAACTTGACCTCCCGGCCACACCTACTAGGTGTGGTAGATTACTAGATCTGACTAGTACTGTAGGTCATACCTTCGAGCCTAAAAGATACTCATGCTATTTTATTATATTATGCATTTAATAAGAGGGATTTTGTCTTACTTAAACATCTGAAGATGCTTTTATGATTCTTACTTAGGACATTATGCTAAAAAATATACAACTAAAATAAATTTGATAGAAACAATTGGAGATTTACAAATTGATGAAGAAATTAAAGAACAAATGTCACGCCCCACATTACCGGTAGGACTCTCATGGATAATCTTCCAAGCTTCTCTTTTGTTTGGAGAGGGGTAGTGTATTAGATAGGTTTTGTATTGATGAACTTTGTTTTTGTTGTAGCATCTTTTGTACTAAGAAGGAATTTTGTAATTCGTATTTTTGTGTAAAAATGAACTTATTCAGTTTTACCTAGTTAAGAAATGGTTTGATGGTTCTATTATATTGCGGTTAAGTTTGTTGCTCTGTTCGTTTGTGCCTTGCGCTTTGGACCGGTGTGCCATTAGCGCGGCGTGTTACGGTCCCGTTTTTGGGGCGTGACATTTGTTCTTTAATTTCTTCATCAATTTGTAAATCTCCAATTGTTTCTATCAAATTTATTTTAGTTGTACATTTTTTAGCATAATGTCCTTTCTTTCCACATTTTCTACAAATTATATTTGCTCTTACCCATTCTTTTACTTCTTGATCTGTTTTCTTATTATTCATTATTTTTGACTTATTTTTATTCTTCTTTCTAAAAAATGGTTTGTAAGGTTTAGTTTGTTTTTCAGTGCTTTGTTTAAATTTATTTTTCCTTTTATTTTTTATAATTCTTTTTACTTTCTGATATGCAATAGGAGGAGCGGGAATAGCGAATTGGTCACAAAAATCTCCTAATTCAGTTTTTATCACTTAGAGATACTGAAAATTTTGGATATTAGAATTATATAGTATCAAGTCCTTGGCGATTTAAAGGTTGCAAAGCAATTTGAATTAATCCAATATGAATATAATTATAATTTTGAAATTCTAAATATTTTTAATTTCTAATTGTTCTTTAGTTTTAGGGGGAACATATTCTATTTTTGCTTCATTTTTCTTTATAGCATTATGTAAGGCTAAATATCTTTCAATGTATAATTTCTTTTGATCAAGATTTTCTATTTCATCTATTAGATCTAAAATAAATTTTTGATTATCTGTTAAAGTAAAAATTGTAGGATTTAAATCATGAGCTTCCACTATAGATTTATAATAAATTAATTCAGGGGTACAATTAGAACATTCACCCGAATCATCAGAATTTGTTTCAGAAAGATTATCTTCATAATTTTCTTCAGAATCACTGCTAGAAAATTTTAGATGATTAAGAATTTGTTCTTTCATTTCTTTATCAATTAGCAAATCTCCAATTTTTTCTATCAAATTTATTTAAGTTGTACATTTATTAGCATAATGTCCTTTCTTTCCACCTTTTCTACAAATTATATTTGCCCTTACTCATTCTTTTACTTCTTGATCTGTTTTCTTATTATTCATTATTTTTGACTTATTTTTATTCTTTTTTCTAAAAAATGGTTTGTAAGGTTTAGTTTGTTTTTTAGTGCTTTGTTTAAATTTATTTTTCCTTTTATTTTTTATAATTCTTTTTGCTTTTTGATATGGAATAGGAGGAGCTGGAATAGCGAATTGGTCACAAAAAACTCCTAATTCAGTTCTTTTTTTGTATTTTTTAATTTGAGCTTTTAATTTAATATCATTGCATAATTTTATTCCTTCTTCTGTACAAATAGAAAGAATATCACCATATGTTAAGTTTTCATAAAGAATATTATATCCATCATGCATTGTTTTTATGCACATTTGTTATTCTTTCAGCAAAAAGAATTGGTAATCCATTTATAAATTTTTCTTTCCAAAAATTTGAAGAAGCATCAGATCTACGTAAAAGTCTTCCCAAGAAACATCTTTATACCATCTAAAATGAGATAAAGTAGGACATTTTAAATTCATTAATAATTCTCTGTGAACATTATTAAAATTTGCAATATTTCCAATAAAATGTTTAACAATATTTATTATTAAAGTAAAGGCAGCATCTGATTCAGTGGTTTGAACTGGGCCTTCAATTTTAATTTTAGTATGGTTTACAATTCATTTTTCTGGGTTTCAGTGAGATAATTACCCACCATCCTCTAAAGATTCTGGAAAATCCATCAATAACAATTTTGACAGCATTTGGTTCTGAAGTTCCTTTTTGTTTTAGAATATTTATATACATAATAAGCATGTTATGTAAAGTTTTTTGTATTGTAGCATTACTGTGAGCATCAATACACCACTCATATATTGTTCCTGAATTATATAAGAATTTTCCATCATTGAGGGATCTTTGTAACTTAAATCAATAGGAGTGGGTCTTTGATAATAATTATAAGTTTGATTATAAAGAGGTTTAATTTGTGCTGCATTTTCTTTAAATTTATTTGTTCTTTTTATTGCAAAAATATTTTCTTCTGGAATATTTAAATTTAAAACATTTCAGAAATGTTCGAAATATCATTTTCTGAACAATTGCTTTCATTATTTTCACTTTTAAAACAATAAATAAATGAATTAAATTAGGAAATTAAAGAAATAAATACTCTTAAAAGTCTTGAAAATTTAAAAAACAGAGTCATTAATTTAGAAGAACTTTATTTAGTTGAAGAAATAAGAAAAATAAAATTAGAAACTAATAATATATAAGATAAATCTTCTACAGAAAATTTAAAAGAATTTTTAAGTTATGATATTAACACTATGTATATATCTCAGAAACAATACATTGATGTTGCAATTGTTATAAATGATACTTATGCCTTTAAATAGTCAATTGCTATGGTAGACGGTGGTGCTGACTTAAATTGTATTAGAGAAGGATTAGTTCCATCTCAATATTTTGAAAAACTTCAGCTTCCTTAACAGCAGCTGAAGGATCAAAAATTCATATTGAACATAAAATTTCAAATGTTTGTGTTTTTTCAAAACAAGGAAATTTCATTAGAATGCCTTTATCTTAACTAAAAATGTTGGATTTCATTTAATTTTAGGAACCCCATTTTTATGTCAAATGTATACTTATTATCGTGATGGAAAAATAATATGTAATAAAGATAAAGAATTAACTTTTGATTTTGCTACTACAGAAAAAATTTCTCATTTAAACTCTCTGGATTATAATATTAAATTAAAACAAAATCAAATTAATTATTTACATAAAGAAATATTCAATTTAAAAATAGAAGAATAATTAAATTATCCTAAAATAAAGGAAAAATTTTCTCAATTAAATAAACAAATTATTTCTAAAATTTGTAATGAAGTTCCCAATGCCCTTTTAAAATATACCAACTAAGGCTAGACCTTGTCAAATGAACAAAGAAATGGTTGAATTTTGTAAAAAAGAAATTCATGATTTATTAAAAAAGAAAATAATAAGTAAATCTTATTCTCCTTGGAGTTGTACTGCTTTTTATGTAAATAAGAATTCAGAAATAGAAAGAGGGACTCCTAGATTAGTTATAAATTATAAACCACTCAACAAAGTTTTAAAATGGATAAGATACCCTATTCCTAACAAAAAAGATCTATTAAATAGAACAGTTGGATCAAATATATATTCTAAATTTGATTTAAAATCAGGATTTTGGCAAATTCAAATAGCGGAAAAAGATAGATATAAAATAAGATTTACAGTACCATTTGGACATTACGAATGGAATGTAATGCCTTTTGGTCTTAAAAATGCTCCTTCTGAATTGCAAAATATAATGAATGAGATATTTTCTTCCCATACTCTTATATTATTACTTATATTGATGATATATTGATATTTTCAAACTCCATAGACCAACATTCCAAACATTTAAATAATTTCAATAAAATAGCCAAGAAAAATGGTATTGTCATTTCTGAAAAAAAAGATTAAATTATTTCAACATAAAATCAGATTTCTTGGATTTGAAATAGAAAATTGACAAATTATCCCTATTTCAAGAAGCATTGAATTTGCAAATAAATTTATAAAGGAAATAAAAGATAAAAAACAGTTACAAAGATTTTTAGTACATCTAGAATGTATAATTGCTGAATATTATAAAAATATTGCCCAAGATAGTAAACCTTTCTCTTGAAAGGTAAAAAAAGAATCCACCTGCTTGGTCACAAATTCATACTAATGCTGTTAAGAAAATTAAAGAAAAAGTTAAACATTTGCCTTTTTTATCTTTAGCAAATAATAAATGGTATAAAATTGTTGAAACAGATACTTCTAATGTAGGATATGGTGGCATATTAAAACAAATTAATAATATCCTAAAAATAATAAAGAAGAATTAGTAAGATTCAAACAGAATTTGGAAAAATGCACAACTTAAACTAAGAGACAGCTCTTAACAAAAGACAGAAGATCAAATGCATGTATTTCTAAATTTCAAGAAGACTTATTACATCAAAAATTTCTTTTGAGAATAGATTGCAGTGCTGCAAAATATGTTTTAGAACAAGAGATCAAAAATATTGCTTCTAAACAAATCTTTGCTAGATGGCAGTCTATATTATCTGTATTTGATTTTGATATTGAATATATTAAAGGTGATTTTAATTCTTTGCCTGATTTTCTTAACAGAGAATTTTTACAAAATAACTTAAGTCTTACAGATGGAGTTTCCAGGGGAACTGAAGAAAATAGATTGTCCTTACAGAAAAGGGCTTATCAATTTATATGCCAAAATTCATTCTACTGGTTTAATATTAAATCATTATAATAATCGTGGTAATTCTTTTCAAGCACAAATTTTTGAATTAATAACAATTTTATAAGCCGCTAATACGTGACTTAGTTAGACTAGATTAAGAACCATGTCTGGGACCAGTGCACAAAGTTTTGAGGAAAAATCAGTTCTTTTGAGTACTTTAGAAATATTCTTGAAATGTATAAAAAATGATTGCTCGAGAAGAAATTAAGATTGGAAAATTAAATAAAACTAAAATATTAATTTTCTCTGCTTAAATTGTTTTTTCAGATTATGATGAATATCCTCGGGAGAGGATCCCGTGGTGGATGAAGTCTAAATTCAGGAAGAGGACAAATAAGACAAATAAATTCAGGAGGACAAATTTCTCCAAAAAATTTTCCCCCACTCCCCTCAAATTCCTAAAATGCAAATTTAAATTTTTTACAGGCTGTAGAAAATCCATTAAATGTTCCTTCAAATCCAATTTCTCCACTTAATAGAATGACTATTCTTGGTTCAATTCCAAGCAGCTCAAATCGTCCTAAAACTGAATTGCGATTAAGTTCAAATCCTTCTGATTCTTCTTCTATTGGAATTTCTTTGGTATATAAGAAAATCTTCTCCTAAGCCTATTGAAAAAGAGCCTTATAAACCAAATGGAACTAAAAGTCATATTTCTTTCATTGAATTAAATGAAATGCATCAAAATATTTTTCAAATTGTAAATAAATATTTTTCAAAAAAGTATGGCTCTTACTTCCTCATTACAGCAAATAATCCTCCTAAATATAGGCATACTTATGCTGATTTCCTCAATCTTACCAAAATTGTTGATATCGAAGATGGTAACATTCGATGGAGAACCACTATCCAAGATCATTATTTCACAATGTCTAAAATGTTCACTAAACAGTCTAGATAATACATGATTGGAGTACACATTCTTCTGATGTGTTCTCTCTCAGATCCTTTTTCAACAATTCCGATTATACTTTCAATTATTGGGATTGTATAAATTCATTCACCTATGTTCTTCTTTACAATACTACTGATTTCAAACACACCTGGTGGATTCGTATGGAACCCACAATTCTAAACAACAAAACTTCATGAGATTTCTTCCTATGTGGTTCTATAGGTGGTTTCAATCCTTAGGAATTCCCGAAAATTTTCGTCCTTCTGATCTTCAAAAATTATTCAAAAAATTTTAAAAAAGTGTTTGGAAGCGATTTTTCTGATCCTAACATTCCTGGAAGACAATTGTTACACTTCTTAGCCAAATTCAGTATTCCCTGGCTCTTTTCATGGAAATTGGAAACAGGTCTGCTGCGGGATACTTTCTTCCCCAAATCAGAAGAATCCATTAGAACAAATGGTGGCCTAGGTGTGAGTTTAACTGTTCTCATATTGAACAGTCTTTACTAATGGAAGAGAAGAGGAGAGTCCAGAATCTCCAGGAACAACAAAAGGAAAAAGAAAAAGAAGAATTTAATTTTCAAAAAAGCAGAAAATTGAATGTCTCTTATACACATCTAGATGTGTATAAAACTAGAAGAAATCTAATTTCTTTACAGATCAGATCATACATGAAGTATCCAAACAAATTGATTCGATTCAAGATTCTAGAAACGGATTTTAAAACTTCATTTTGATATCTGCACAGACAATAAATTTGAACCTTCTTTTTCCCTAATGGATTTTGATGAATCAAATGAGGATGATGACCCTTTATGAATGAAGAAATGGATAAATACATGGGAATTCATGAAATAATAGAGCAAGACACAGGAATTGGAAAATCTCATCACCAAAGCAAAATCTCGATGATGTTGCAAGAAAACTCTTTTCGATGATGAAACAAGCTCTCAATCAGATGCCAAAGTTCTCAAAAATCAAAAAGAAACAAAAATGATGGGACAAAAAGGGACCCCACTTCTGTCGGACAATACTGTGTGGATTTCAAATAAATATTTTCAAATCCGAAATTACTGTGCAGATATCAAAATGAAGTTTTAAAATCCGTTTCTAAATGCTTATAAATAGAGGCCTTCAAAGGTTAGGGAGGGCAGAGTTCTTAGAACTCAGAACTTTCTTTTCTCCTCTTTCCTCTCTATTCTATTCCCTTTTTGTAATCAATCCTTCTGCTTCCTCGCTTTCTAAGTGAAAATTTGATAAGTTTCCCTCTTTATGCTTTTTAAATTCAGTCTTTAATTTTATTCCTGGCAGTTGTTGGTATAATTATAAATTTTTAATGAATACGACCTGTCTCTTGGTACACATCTAGATAAATATAATACGACTACTTCTCCTTTATTAGTTCGCAATCTTGTTTGATTGTTTTATCTCCTTTTGCGACTCACAATATATTACGATTAGTCGACTGTCTTAGTTTTCAATATCTTACGATTACACTTCTTCCTAAGTTATTAAGCTAATATGGTTGCCTCCGTTCTCTACCGAATGCGATTAGATCATGCATTTGATCTAAATCTTTTATGCACATCCAGAAACAGAATGTTCTCAGACTAGTCTAACTAAGTCACGTATTAGCGGCTTATCATCCGTTATAAGATATTCTTATCTTTTCAACATGTATGTCGATTAGATCACCTTTCTAGTTTGTTAATTATCAGCTAATATTTTATCATCTGTTCTCCTTTTCAAGCGATTCATAACACAGAACAGTTAGTCAATTTCTTGGCTCTCAATAACGAACGATCGCAACTTCTTCCGTTCTCGTAAAGCAAGTTTGATTGGCCTCATTTCTCTATTCTTTTGCAAACTCTATTAGATAATGTATTAGTTCTAAATCTTCAAGGAATTGGTCCAGCCGCATGGTTCTTAATCCATTCTTATTAAAACATATTTATGTTCTTACCTTGTGAAGTTTGATCTCATATATTTTCCAAATGTGCTATCATTGAAACTCCTCTCATATTTCATAATCTTACACGACTAATCTCCTTTCTTTGTTCTGAATTGCATATGTTATGTCTCCTTTTGTTGTTCATTGTATAGCTCGATTAGTCGCATTTCTTAGTTCTCAATAATGTACGATTGTCACTTCTCCCTTTGTCATTATACAAGCTGTAATTGGCTTCATTTCTCAGTTCTTTTTCAAATATGGTTAGATAATCTTCTTTTGTTCAAAGTGTTTTTCAATTTATGAACTGATTCTTTGTTCTTAATCTAGCATAATTAAATCATATTTTACGTTGTTATCATGAGTTATTAGAACTTATTATGTTTCTACATGTACTTTGTTGAGAACTCCTTTCTTGTTTCTTAATCTTATGCGACTTGATCCAAGTTATTAGTATTTAATCTTGTACGATTTGTCCCCTTTCTTAGTTCTAAATATCGTACGAGTACAACTACTTCCACTGTTATTACACACGTATACTTGGCCTCATTTCTAACTTATTTTTTCAAAACCATCATATTATATTTTAGTTCTTATTCTTTCATGCGTGGTTATCACTCATGGTTCTTAATTTGGCCAAATCAAATCGCATTTTAAGTTCTTATCTTGAGTTACGAGATTTACTTTTATAAGAACTCCTGTTGTATTTCTTAATCTGATATGACTCGATCTACTTTGTTTGTTCTTAATCCTGTACGATTAGATCTCCTTTACTGTGTCATAATATAGTACGATTAAACCCTTTCTTTCTTCTCAATATCATACTATTACAATTTCTTCCATAGTCATTGTGCAGGCATAATTAATAGGCCTCATTTCTCTGTTATTTTCTTATTCGATTAGATAATCTCATAATTATAAATCTTTAATGAATACGACCCGCTCTTGGTTCTTTTTAATGCTAATACGAGTACTTCCCCTTTATTAGTTCTCAATCTTGTTTGATTGTTGTATCTCTTTTGCGACTCACAATATATTACGATTAGTCGACTTTTTTAGTTCTCAATATCTTACGATTGCACTTCTTCCTTAGTTATGAAGCTAATATGGTTGCCTCCGTTCTCTTTCGAATGCGATTAGATCAATTGTTTGATCTAAAGCTTTTGTGGACAGGTCCCACACATGGTTCTCAATCCAGTCTAACTAAGTCATGTATTAGCGGCTTATCATCCGTTATTAGATATTCTTGTCTTTTCAACATGTATGTCGATTAGATCACCTTTCTAGTTTCTTAATTATCACCCCAATATTTAAGATATCATGTGTTCTCCTTTTGCGATTCATAACATAGAACAGTTAGTCAATTTCTTGGCTCTCAATATCGAACCATCGCAACTTCTTCCGTACTCGTAAAGAAAGTTTGATTGGCCTCATTTCTCTATCCTTTTGCAAATGCTATTAGATGATGTATTAGTTTTAAATCTTCAAGGAATTGGTCCAGCCGCATGGTTCTTAATCCATTCTTAGTAAAACATATTTATGTTCTTACCTTGTGAAATTTGATCTCATATCTTTTCCAAATGTGCTATGATTGCAACTCCACTCATATTTCATAATCTTACACGACTAATCTCCTTCCTTTGTTCTGAATTGCATATGTTATGTCTCCTTTTGTTGTTCATTGTATAGCTCGATTAGTTGCATATCTTAGTTCTCAATATTGTACGATTATCACTTCTTCCTTTGTCATTATACATGCTTTAATTGGCTTGGTTTCTCAGTTCTTTTTCTAATAAGGTTAGATAATCATCTTTTATGTTCAAAGTCTTTTTCAATTTGAATTGATTCTTGGTTCTTAACCCAGCATAATTAATTCGCATTTTACATTGAATCATGAGTTATTAAAACTTACTATGTTTCTACAAGTACTTTGTTGAGAACTCCTTCTAGTTTCTTAATCTTATGCGACTTGATCACAGTTATTAGTATTTAATCTTGTACGATTTGTCCCTTTTCTTTGTTCTCAATCTCGTAAGAGTGCAACTCCTTCCACTGTGATTAAGCGCGTATACTTGGCCTCATTTCTCACTTATTTCTTCAAAACCATCATATTATATTTTAGTTCTTATTCTTTTGTGCATAGTTATCACTCATGGTTCTTAATTTGCCCAAATCAAATCGCATTTTAAGTTCTTATCTTGAGTTACGAGATTTATTTTTATAAGAACTCTTGTTCTATTTATCAATCTGATATGACTCGATCTACTTTGTTAGTTCGTAATCCTGTACGATTAGATCTCCTTACTGAGTCATAATATGAGAAAGATTGACAGTACGATTAGACCTTTTCTTTCTTCTCCATATCGTACTATTACAATTTCTTCCTTAATCATTGTGCAGACATAATTAATAGGCCTCATTTCCCAGTTCTTTTTCTTATACGATTAGATAATCTCTTAATTATAAATCTTTAATGAATACGACCCGCTCTTGGTTCATTTTAAATCTAATACGACTACTTCTCCTTTATTAGTTCTCAAACTTGTTTGATTGTTGTATCTCCTTTTGCGACTCACAATATATTACGATTAGTCGACTTTCTTAGTTTTCAATATCTTATGATTACACTTCTTCCTCAGTTATTAAGCTAATATGGTTGCCTCCGTTCTCTTTCGAATGCGATTAGATCATTCATTTGATCTAAATCTTTTGTGCACAGGTCCTACGCATGGTTCTCAATCTTGTCTAACTAAGTTACGTATTAGGGGCTTATCATCCGTTATCAGATATTCTTATCTTTTCAGCATGTATGTCAATTAGATCAGCTTTCTAGTTTCTTAATTATCTCCCGAATATTTTATCATCTGTTGTCCTTTTGCGATTAGTCGACTTTCTTAGTTCTCAATATCTTACGATTGCACTTCTTCCTTAGTTATTAAGCTAATATGGTTGCCTCCGTTCTCTTTCGAATGTGATTAGATCATTCATGTGAACTAAATCTTTTGTGCACGCATCGTTCTCAATCTAGTATAACTAAGTCACATATTAGAGGCTTATCATCCGTTATCTATTCTTATCTTTTCAACATGTATGTCGATTAGATCACTTTTCTGGTTTCTTAATTATCCCCCCAATATTTTATCATGTGTTCTCCTTTTGCGATTCATAACATAGAACAGTTAGTCAATTTTCTTGGCCCCCAATATCGAACGATCGCAACTTCTTCCTTACTCGTAAAGCAAGTTTGATTGGCCTCATTTCTCTATTCTTTTGCAAATGCTATTAGATGATGTATTAGTTCTAAATCTTCAAGGAATTAGTCCAGCGCATGGTTCTTAATTTAATGATCTTCCATTCTTAGTAAAAAATTTTTATGTTCTTACCTAATCAAATTTGATCTCATATCTTTTCCAAATGTGCTATGATTGGAACTGCTCTCATATTTCATAATCTTACACTACTAATCAGCTTTCTTTGTTCTGAATTTCATATGTTATGTCTCATTTGTTGTTCATTGTATAGCTCGATTAGTCGCATTTTTTAGTCCTCAATATTGTACGATTATCACTTCTTCTTGTGTCATTATTCAAGGTGTAATTGGCTTCATTTCTCAGTTCTTTTTCAAATAAGGTTAGCTAATAATCTTTTGTTCTATGTCTTTTTCAATTTGAACTGATTCTTGGTTCTTAACCCAGCATAATTAATTCAAATTTCATGTTGTTATCATGAGTTATTAGAACTTATTATGTTTCTACATGTACTTTGTTGAGAACTCCTTTCTTGTTTCTTAATCTTATGCTACTTGATCATAGTTATTACTATTTAATCTTGTACGATTTGTCCCCTTTCTCAGTATCTCAATATCGAACGAGCACAGCTCCTTCCATTGTGATTAAGCACGTATACTTGGCCTCATTTCTCACTTATTTCTTCAAAACCATCAAATTTTATTTTATTTCTTATTCTTTTATGCAAATTTATCACTCATGGTTCTTAATTTGGCCAAATCAAATCGCATTTTAAGTTCTTATCTTGAGTTACGAGATTTACTTTTATAAGAACACCTGTTCTATTTCTTAATCCGATTTGACTCGATCTACTTTGTTAGTTCTTAATCCTGTACGATTAGATCTCCTTTACTGTGTCATAATATAGTACGATTATACACTTTCTTTCTTCTCAATATCGTACTACTACAATTTCTTTTTTAATCATTGTGCAGGCATAATTAATAGGCCTCATTTCTCAGTTCTTTTTCTTATACGATTAGATAATCTCTTAATTATAAATCATTAATGTATACCACCCACTCTTGGTTCTTTTTTAAATCTAATACGACTACTTTTCCTTTATTAGTAAGATTCTCAATCTTGTTTGATTGTTGTATCTCCTTTTGCGACTCACAATATATTACGATTAGTCGACTTTCTTAGTTCTCAATATCGTAGGATTACACTTCTTCCTTATTCATTAAGCTAATATGGTTGTCGCCGTTCTATTTCGAATGCGATTAGATCATTCATTTGATCTAAATCTTTTGTGCACAGGTCCCACACATGATTCTCAATCTAGTCTAACTAAGTCACGTATGAGGGGCTTATCATCCGTTATTAGACATTCTTATCTTTTCAACATGTATGTCAATTAGATCACCTTTCTAGTTTCTTAATTATCTCCCCAATATTTTATCACGTGTACTCCTTTTGCGATTCATAACATAGAACAGTTAGTCAATTTCTTGGCTCTAAATATCGAACGATCGCAACTTCTTCCTTACTCGTAAAGCATGTTTGATTGGCCTCATTTCTCTATTCTTTTGCAAACGCTATTAGATGATTTATTAGTTCTAAATCTTCAAGGAATAGGGTCCAGCCACATGGTTCTTAATCCATTCTTATTAAAACATATTTATGTTCTTACCTTGTGAAATTTGATCTCATATCTTTCCAAATGTGCTATGATTGGAACTCCTCTCATATTTCATAATCTTACACGACCAATCTCCTTTCTTTGTTCTAAATTGCATATGTTATATCTCCTTTTGTTGTTCATTGTATAGCTCGATTTGTCACATTTCTTAGTTCTCAATATTCTACGATTATCACTTCTTCCTTTGTCATTATACAAGGTGTAATTGGCTTCATTTCTCAGTTCTTTTCCAAATAAGGTTAGATAATCATCTTTTGTTCAAAGTCTTTTTCAATTTGAACTGATTCTTGGTTCTTAACCTAGCATAATTAATTCACATTTTACGTTGTTATCGTGATATATTAGAACTTATTATGTTTCTACATGTACTTTGTTGAGAACTCCTTTATTGTTTCTTAATCTTCTGCGACTGGATCGGAGTTATTAGTATTTAATCTAGATTGTACGATTTGTCCCCTTTCTTAGTTCTCAATATCGTACGAGTACAACTCCTTCCACAATGATTAAGCACGTCTACTCGGCCTCATTTCTCACTTATTTCTTCAAAACCATGATATTACATTTTAGTTCTTATTCTTTTATGCATAGTTGTCGCTCATGGTTCTTAATTTGGCCAAATCAAATCGCATTTTAAGTTCTTGTCTTGAGTTACGAAATTTACTTTTATAAGAACTCCTGTTCTATTTCTTAATCTGATATGACTCGATCTGCTTTGTTAGTTCTTAATCCTGCACGATTAGATCTCCTTTACTGTGTCATAATATAGTACGATTAGACCCTTTCTAATTATCTTCTCAATTACGTTCTATTACAATTTCTTCCTTAATCATTGTGCAGGCATAATTAATAGGCCTCATTTCTCAGTTCTTTTTCTTATACGATTAGATAATCTCTTAATTATAAATCTTTAATGAATACGACCCGCTCTTTGTTCTTTTTAAATCTAATACGTTATATTACTTCTCCTTTATTAGTTCTCAATCTTGTTTGATTGTTGTATCTCCTTTTGCGACTGACAATATATTACGATTAGTCGACTTTCTTAGTTCTCAATATCTTACGATTACATTTTTTCCTTAGTTATTAAGCTAAATGGTAGCCTCCGTTCTATTTCGAATGCGATTAGATCATTCATTTGATCGAAATCTTTTGTGCACTGCTAACACGAATGGTTCTCAATCTAGTCTAACTAAGTCACGTATTAGGGGCTTATCATCCGTTATCTATTCTTATCTTTTCCACATGTATGTCGATTAGATCACGTTTCTAGTTTCTTAGTCATCTCCCCAATATTTTATTCGGTGTTCTCCTTTTGCGATTCATAACATAGAACAGTTAGTCAATTTTTTGGCTCTCAATATCGAACGATCGGAACTTCTTCCTTACTCGTAAAGCAAGTTTGATTGGCCTCATTTCTCTATCCTTTTGCAAATGCTATTCGATGATGTATTAGTTCTAGCGAATCTTCAAGGAATAAGTCCAGCCGCATGGTTCTTAATCCATTCTTAGTAAAACATATTTATGTTGTTACTTTGCGGAATTTGATCTCATATCTTCTCCAAATGTTCTATGATTGGAACTGCTATCATATTTCATAATCTTACACGACTAATCTCGTTTCTTTGTTCTGAATTTCATATGTTATGTCTCCTTTTGTTGTTCATTGTACAGCTCGATTTGTCGCATTTCTTGGTTGTCAATATTGTACGATTATCACTTCTTCCTATGTCATTACACTAGGTGCAATTGGCTTCATTTCTCAGTTTTTTTTCAAATAAGTTTAGATAATAATCTTTTGTTCTAAGTCTTTTTCAATTTGAACTGATTCTTGGTTCTTAACCTAGCATAATTAATTCACATTTTACATTGTTATCGTGATATATTATAACTTATTATGTTTCTACATGTACTTTGTTGAGAACTCCTTTCTTGTTTCTTTATCATATGCGACTGGATCACAGTTATGTGTTAGTATTTAATCTTGTACGATTTGTCCTCTTTCTTAGTTCTCAATATCGTACGAGTACAACTCCTTCCACTGTGATTAAGCACGTCTACTTGGCCTCATTTCTCACTTATTTCTTCCAAACCATCATATTATATTTTAGTTCTTATTCTTTTATGCATAGTTATCACTCATGGTTCTTAATTTGGCCAAATCAAATCGCATTTTAAGTTCTTGTCTTGAGTTACGAGATTTACTTTAATATAACTCCTGTTTTATTTCTTAATCTGATATGACTCGATCTACTTTGTTAGTTCTTAATCCTGCACGATTAAATCTCCTTTACTGTGTCATAATATAGTACGAATGGACCCTTTCTTTCTTCTCAATATAGTACTATTACATTTCTTCCTTAATGATTGTGCAGGCATAATTAATAGGCCTCATTTCTCAGTTCATTTTCTTATACGATTAGACAATCTCTTAATTATAAATCTTTAATGAATACGACCCGCTCTTGGTTCTATAGTTTGATCTAATACGACTACTTCTCCTTTATTAGTTCTCAATCTTGTTTGATTTTTGTATCTCCTTTTGTGACTCACAATATATTACAATTAGTCGACTTTGTTAGTTCTCAATATCTTACGATTGCACTTCTTCCTTAGTTATTAAGCTAATATGGTTGCCTCCGTTCTCTTTCGAATGCGATTGGATCATTCGTTTGATCTCAATCTTTTGTGCACTGGTCACACGCATGGTTCTCAATCTTGTCTAACTAAGTCACGTATTAGGGGCTTATCATCCGTTATCTATTCTTATATTTTCGACATGTATGTCGATTAGATCACCTTTCTAGTTTCTTAATTATCTCCCTAATATTTTATCATTTGTACTCCTTTTGCAATTCATAACATAGAACAGTTACTCAATTTCTTGGCATTCAATATCGAACGACCGCAACTTCATCCTTACTCGTAAAGCAAGTTTGATTGGCCTTATTTCTCTATTCTTTTGCAAACGCTATTAGACAGATGATGTATTAGTTCTAAATCTTCAAGGAATAGGTCCAGCCGCATGGTTCTTAATTCATTCTTAGTAAAACATATTTATGTTCTTATCTTGTGAAATTTGATCTCAAATCTTTTCCAAATGTGCTATGATTGGAACTCCTCTCATATTTCATAGACTTACACGACTTATCTCCTTTCTTTGTTCTGAATTTCATATGTTATGTCTCCTTTTGTTGTTCATTGTATAGCTCGATTAGTCGCATTTCTTAGTTCCCAATATTGTACGATTATCACTGCTTCCTATGTCATTATACAAGGTGTAATTGGCTTCATTTCTCAGTTCTTTTCCAAATAAGGTTAGATAATCATCTTTTGTTTGAACTGATTCTTGGTTCTTAACCTACCATAATTAATTCACACTTTACGTTGTTATCGTGATATATTAGAAATTATTATGTTTCTACATGTACTTTGTTGAGAACTCCTTCCTTGTTTCTTAATCTTCTGCGACTTGAACACAGTTATTAGTATTTAATCTTGTACGATTTCTCCCCTTTCTTAGTTCTCAATATCGTACAAGTACAACTCCTTCCACTGTGATTAAGCATGTCTACTTGGCCTCATTTCTCACTTATTTCTTCAAAACCATCATATTATATTTTAGTTCTTGTTCTTTTATGCATAGTTATCACTCATGGTTCTTAATTTGGCCAAATCAAATCGCATTTTAAGTTCTTGTCTTGGGTTACGAGATTTACTTTTATAAGAACTCCAGTTCTATTTCTTCTTCTGATATTACTCTATCTACTTTGTTAGTTCTTAATCCTGTACGATTGTGATCTCCTCGTACTGTATTATAATATAGTACGATTAGACCATTTCTTTCTTCTCAATATCGTACTATTACAATTTCTTCCTTAATCATTGTGCAGGCATAATTAATAGGCCTCATTTCTCAGTTCCTTTTCTTATACGATTAGATAATCTTAATTATAAATCTTTAATGAATACGACCCTCTCTTGGTTCTTGTAAGTTTTAAATCTAATACGACTACTTCTGCTTTATTAGTTCTCAATCTTGTTTGATTATTGTGTCTCCTTTTGCGACTCACAATATATTACGATTAGTCGACTTTGTTAGTTCTCAATATCTTACGATTGCACTTCTTCCTTAGTTATTAAGCTAATATGGTTGCGTCCGTTCTCTTTCGAATGCGATTAGATCATTTATTTGATCTAAATCTTTTGTGCACTGGTCACACGCATGGTTCTCAATCTAGTCTAACTAAGTCACGTATTAGGGGCTTATCATCCGTTATCTATTCTTATCTTTTCCACATGTATATCGATTAGATCACCTTTCTAGTTTCTTAATTATCTCCCTAATATTTTATCATCTGTACTCCTTTTGCAATTCATAACATAGAATAGTTAGTCAATTTCTTGGATCTCAATATCGAACGATCGCAACTTCATCCTTACTCGTAAAGCAAGTTTGATTGGCCATATTTCTCTATTCTTTTGCAAACGCTATTAGATTGATGTATTAGTTCTAAATCTTCAAGGAATAGGTCCAGCCGCATGGTTCTTAATTCATTCTTAGTAAAACATATTTATGTTCTTATCTTGTGAAATTTGATCTCAAATCTTTTCCAAATGTGCTATGATTGGAACTCCTCTCATATTTCATAATCTTACACGACTTATTTCCTTTCTTTGTTCTGAATTTCGTATGTTACGTCTCTTTTTGTTGTTCATTGTATAGCTCGATTAGTCGCATTTCTTAGTTCTCAATATTGTACGATTATCACTTCTTCCTATGTCATTACACAAGGTGTAATTGGCTTCATTTCTCAGTTCTTTTTCAAATAAGGTTAGATAATCATCTTTTGTTTGAACTGATTCTTGGTTCTTAACCTAGCACAATTAATTCACATTTTATGTTGTTATCATGATATATTAGAAATTATTATGTTTCTACATGTACTTTGTTGAGAACTCCTTCCTTGTTTCTTAATCTTCTGCGACTTGAACACAGTTACGATTAGTATTTAATCTTGTACGATTTGTCCCTTTTCTTAATTCTCAATATTCTGTCTCTTATACATACATCTAGATGTGTATAAGCACGTCTACTTGGCCTCATTTATCACTTATTTCTTCGAAACCATCATATTATATTTTAGTTCTTATTCTTTTATGCATAGTTGTCACTCATGGTTCTTAATTTGGCCAAATAAAATCGCATTTTAAGTTCTTGTCTTGAGTTACGAGATTTACTTTTATAAGAACTCCAGTTCTATTTCTTATTCTGATATGACTCTATCTACTTTGTTAGTTCTTAATCTTGTATGATTAGATCTCCTTTACTGTGTCATAATATAGTACGATTAGACCATTTCTTTCTTCTCAGTATCGTACTATTACAATTTCTTCCTTAATCATTGTGCAGGCATAATTAATAGGCCTCATTTCTCAGTTCTTTTTCTTATATGATTAGATAATCTCTTAATTATAAATCTTTATTGAATACGACCCGCTCTTGAAACAGTTCTTTTTAAATCTAACACGATTACTTCTCCTTTATTAGTACTCAATCTCGTTTGATTGTTGTATCGCCTTTTGCGACTCACAATATATTACGATTAGTCGACTTTCTTAGTTCTCAATATCTTACGATTGCACTTCTTCCTTACTTATTAAGTTAATATGGTTGCCACCGTTCTCTTACGAATGCCATTAGATCATTCATTTGATATAAATCTTTTGTGCACTGGTCGCACGCATGGTTCTCAATCTACTCTAACTAAGTCACGTATTAGGGGCTTATCATCCGTTATCTATTCTTATCTTTTCGACATGTATGTCGATTAGATCACCTTTCTAGTTTCTTAATTATCTCCCTAATATTTTATCATCTGTACTCCTTTTGCAATTCATAACATAGAATAGTTAGTCAATTTCTTGGATCTCAATATCGAACGATCGCAACTTCATCCATACTCGTAAAGCAAGTTTGATTGTCCTTATTTCTCTATTCTTTTGCAAACGCTAAATAGATGATGTATTAGTTCTAAATCTTCAAGGAATAGGTCCAGCCGCATGGTTCTTAATTCCTTCTTTGTAAAACATATTTATGTTCTTATCTTGTGAAATTTGATCTCAAATCTTTTCCAAATGTGCTATGATTGGAACTCCTCTCATATTTCATAACCTTACACGACTTATTTCCTTTCTTTGGTCTGAATTTCATATGTTACGTCTCTTTTTGTTGTTCATTGTATAGCTCGATTAGTCGCATTTCTTAGTTCTCAATATTCTACGATTATCACTTCTTCCTTTGTCATTATACAAGGTGTAATTGGCTTCATTTCCCAGTTCTTTTCCAAATGAGGTTAGATAATCATCTTTTGTTCAAAGTATTTTTCAATTTGAACTAATTCATGGTTCTTAATCATAATTAAATCACATTTTACGTTGTTATCCTGATTTATTAGAACTTATTATGTATCTACATGTACTTTGTTCAGAACTCCTTTCTTGTTTCTTAATCTATATGCGACTGGATCACAGTTATTAGTATTTAATCTTGTACGATTTGTCCCCTTTCTTAGTTCTCAATATTGTACGAGTACAACTCTTTCCACTGTGATTAAGCACGTCTACTTGGCCTCATTTCTCACTTATTTCTTCAAAACCATCATATTATATTTTAGTTCTTATTCTTTTATGCATAGTTATCACTCATGGTTCTTAATTTGGCCATATCAAATAGCATTTTAAGTTCTTGTCTTGAGTTACGAGATTTACTTTTATAAGAACTCCTGTTCTCTTTCTTCATCTGATCTGACACGATCTGCTTTGTTAGTTCTTAATCCTGTACGATTAGATCTCATTTACTGTGTCAGATTATAGTACGATTAGACCCTTTCTATCTTCTCAATTACGTTCTATTACAATTTCTTCCTTAATCATTGTGCAGGCATAATTAATAGGCCTAATTTCTCAGTTCTTTTCCTTATACGATTAGATAATCTCTTAATTATAAATCTTTAATGCGAATACGACCCGCTCTTGGTTCTTTTTAAATCTAATACGACTACTTCTGCTTTATTAGATCTCAATCTTGTTTGATTGTTGTATCTCCTTTTGCGACTCACAATATATTACGATTAGTCGACTTTGTTAGTTCTCAATATCTTACGACTGCACTTCTTCCTTAGTTATTAAGCTAATATGGTTGCCTCTGTTCTGTTTCGAATGCGATTAGACCATTCATTTGATCTAAATCTTTTGTGCACTGGTCACACACATGGTTCTCAATCTAGTCTAACTAAGTCACGTATTAGGGGCTTATCATCCGTTATCTATTCTTATCTTTTCCACATGTATGTTGATTAGAGCACATTTCTAGTTTCTTAATTATTCCCCAATATTTTATTCAGTGTTCTCCTTTTGTGATTCATAACAAAGAACAGTTAGTCAATTTCTTGGCTCTCAATATGGAACTTTCGCAACTTCTTCCTGACACATAAAGCAAGTTTGATTGGCCTCATTTCTCTATTCTTTTGCAAATGCTATTCGAAGATGTATTAGTTCTAAATCTTCAAGGAATAAGTCATGCCGCATGGATCTTAATCCATTCTTAGTAAAACATATTTATGTTCTTACTTTGTGAAATTTGATCTCATATCTTTTCCAAATTTTCTATGATTGGAACTGCTCTCATATTTCATAATCTTACACGACTAATCTCCTTTCTTTGTTCTGAATTTCATATGTTATGTCTCCTTTTGTTGTTCATTGTATAGCTCGATTTGTCGCATTTCTTGGTTCTCAATATTGTACGATTATCACTTCTTCCAATGTCATTACACTAGGTGCAATTGGCTTCATTTCTCAGTTTTTTTTCAAATAAGGTTAGATAATCATCTTTTGTTCTAAGTCTTTTTAAATTTGAACTGATTCTTGGTTCTTAACCTAGCATAATTAATTCACATTTTACGTTGTTATCCTGATTTATTAGAACTTATTATGTTTCTACATGTACTTTGTTGAGAACTCCTAAAAACACTTCTTGTTTCTTAATCTTATGCGACTGGATCACAGTTATTAGTATTTTATCTTGTACGATTTGTCCTCTTTCTTAGTTCTCAATATCGTACGAGTACAACTCCTTCCACAGTGATTAAGCACGTCTACTCGGCCTCATTTCTCACTTATTTCTTCAAAACCATCATATTATATTTTAGTTCTTATTCTTTTATGCGTAGTTATCACTCATGGTTCTTAATTTGCCCAAATCAAATCGTATTTTAAGTTCTTGTCTTGAGTTACGAGATTTACTTATATAAGAACTCCTGTTCTATTTCTTAATCTGATATGACTCGATCTACTTTGTTAGTTCTTAATCCTGTACGATTAGATCTCCTTTACTGTGTCATAATATAGTACGATTAGACCCTTTCTTTCTTCTCAATTACGTTCTATTACAATTTCTTCCTTAATCATTGTGCAGGCATAATTAATAGGCCTCATTTCTCAGTTCTTTTTCTTATACGATTAGATAATCTCTTCTATAATTATAAATCTTTAATGAATACGACCCGCTCTTGGTTCTTTTAAATCTAATACGACTACTTCAGCTTTATTAGTTCTCAATCTTGTTTGATTGTTGTATCTCCTTTTACGACTCACAATATATTACGATTAGTCGACTTTCTTAGTTCTCAATATCTTACGACTGCACTTCTTCCTTAGTTATTAAGCTAATATGGTTGCCTTCATTCTCTTTCGAATGCGATTAGACCATTCATTTGATCTAAATCTTTTGTGCACTGGTCAAATGCATGGTTCTCAGTCTAGTCTAACTAAGTCGCGTATTAGGGGCTTATCATCCGTTATCCATTCTTATCTTATCAACATTTATGTCGATTAGATCACCTTTCTAATTTCTAAATTATATCCCCAATATTTTATCATGTGTTCTCCTTTTGCATTCATAACACAGAACAGTTAGTCAATTTATTGGCTCTCAATATCGAATGATTGCAAATTCTTCCTTACTCGTAAGCAAGTTTGTTCGCACGAGTAAGGAATTGGCCTCATTTCTCTATTCTTTTGCAAACGCTATTAGATGATGTATTAGTTCTAAATCTTCAAGGAATAGGTCCAGCCGCATGGTTCTTAATCCATTCTTATTAAAACATATTTATGTTCTTACCTTGTGAAATTCGATCTCATATCTTTTCCAAATGTGCTATGATTGGAACTCCAATCATATTTCATAATCTTACACGACTAATCTCCTTTCTTTGTTCTGAATTGCATACGTTATATCTCATTTTGTTGTTCATTGTATAGCTCGATTTGTCGCATTTCTTAGTTCTCAATATTCTATGATTATCACTTCTTCCTTTGTCGTTATACTAGGTGTAATTGGCTTCATTTTTCAGTTCTTTTTCAAATAAGGTTAGATAATCATCTTTTGTTCAAAGTCTTTTTCAATTTGAAGTGATTCTTGGTTCTTAACCTAGCATAGTTAATTCACATTTTACGTTGTTATCGTGTGTTATTAGAACTTATTATGTTTCTACATGCACAATACTTTGTTGAGAACTCCTTTCTTGTTTCTTAATCTTTTGCGACCTGATCCCAGTTATTAGTATTTAATCTTGTACGATTTGTACCCTTTCTTAGTTCTCAATATTGTGCGAGTACAACTCATTCCACTGTGATTAAGCACGTATACTTGGCCTTATTTCTCACTTATTTCTTCAAAACCATCATATTCTGTTTTAGTCCTTATTCTTTTATGCATAGTTATCACTCATGGTTCTTAATTTGCCCAAATCAAATCGCATTTTAATTTCTTAGCTTGAGTTACGAGATTTACTTTTATTATAACTCCTGTTCTATTTCTTAATCTGATATGACTCGATCTACTTTGTTAGTTCTTAATCCTGTACGATTAGATCTCCTTACTGTGTCATAATATTGGACGATTAGACCCTTTCTTTCTTTTCAATATCGTACTATTACAATTTCTTCCTTAATCATTGTGCAGGCATAATTAATAGGCCTCATTTCTCAGTTCTTTTCCTTGACTTATACGATTAGATAATCTCTTAATTATAAATCTTTAATGAATACGACCCGCTCTTGGTTCTTTTTAAATCTAATACGACTACTTCTCCTTTATTAGTTCTCAATCTTGTTTGATTGTTGTATATCCTTTTGCGACTCACAATATATTACGATTAGTCGACTATCTTAGTTCTCAATATCTTACGATTGTACTTCTACCTCAGTTATTAAGCTAATATGGTTGCCTCCGTTCTCTTTCGAATGGGATTAGATCATTCATTTGATCTAAATCTTTTGTGCACAGGTCCCACACATGGTTCTGAATCTAGTCTAACTAATTCACGTATTAGCGGCAATTTATCCGTTATTAGATATTTTTATCTTTTCAACATGTATGTCGATTAGATCACCTTTCTAGTTTCTTAATTATCTCCCTAACATTTTATCATGTGTACTCCTTTTGCGATGCCTAACATAGAACGGCTAGTCAATTTCTTGGCTCTTAATATCGAACGATCGCAACTTGCTTCCATACTCGTAAAGCAAGTTTGATTGGCCTCATTTCTCTATTCTTTTGCAAACGCTATTAGATGATATATTAGTTCTAAATCTTCAAGGAATAGGTCCAGCCTCAAGGTTCTTATTCCATTCTTATTAAAACAAATTTATGTTCTTACCTTGTGAAATTTGATCTCATATATTTTCCAAATGTGCTTTGATTAGAACTCCAGTCATATTTCATAATCTTACGCGACTAATCTCCTTTCTTTGTTCTGAATTGCATATGTTGTATCTCCTTTTGCGACTCACAATATATTACGATTAGTCGACTTTGTTAGTTCTCAATATGTTACGATTGCACTTCTTCCTTAGTTATTAAGAACTTAAGCACATATACTTGGCCTCATTTCTCACTTATTTCTACAAAACCATCATATTATATTTTAGTTCTTATTCTTTTATGCATAGTTATCACTCATGGTTCTTAATTTGGCCAAATCAAATCGCATTTTAAGTTCTTCTCTACTATAAGAGAGATAGAGAGTTACGAGATTTACTTTTATTATAACTCCTGTTCTATTTCTTAATCTGATATGACTCGATCTACTTTGTTAGTTCTTAATCCTGTACGATTAGATCTCCTTTACTGTATCATAATATAGTACGATTAGACCCTTTCTTTCTTCTCAATATCGTACTACTACAATTTCTTCCTTAATCATTGTGCAGGCATAATTAATAGGCCTCATTTCTCAGTTCTTTTTCTTATACGATTAGATAATCTCTTAATTATAAATCTTTAATGAATACGACCCGCTCTTGGTGCTTTTTTAAATCTAATACTTCTACTTCTCCTTTATTAGTTCTCAATGTTGTTTGATTGTTGTATCTCGTTTTGCGACTCACAATATATTACGATTAGTCGACTTTCTTAGTTCTCAATATCTTACGATTGCACTTCTTCCTTAGTTATTAAGCTAATATGGTTGCTTCCGTTCTCTTTCGAATGCGATTAGATCATTCATTTGATCTAAATCTTTTAGTGTAATCTATGCGCACCGGTCACACGCATGGTTCTCAGTCTAGTCTAACTAAGTCACGTATTAGGGGCTTTTCATCCGTTATTAGATATTCCTATCTTTTCAACATGTATGTCGATTAGATCACTTTTCTGGTTTCTTAATTATCTCCCCAACATTTTATCATGTCTTCTCCTTTTGCGATTCATAACATAGAACAGTTAGTCAATTTTCTTGGCTCTCAATATCGAACGATCGCAACTTCTTCCTTAGTCGTAAAGCAAGTTTGATTGGCCTCATTTCTCTATTCTTTTGCAACCGCTATTAGATGATGTATTAGTTCTAAATCTTCAAGGAATAGGTCCAGCCGCATGGTTCTTAATCCATTCTTATTAAAACATATTTATGTTCTTACTTTGTGAAATTTGATCTCATATCTTTTCCAAATGTGCTATGATTGGAACTCCTCTCATATTTCATAATCTTACATGACTAATCTCCTTTCTTTGTTCTGAATTGAATATGTTATGTTTCATCCTTCTGTTTTTCATTGTATAGCTCGATTAGTCGCATTTCTCCGTTCTCAATATTGTACGATTATCACTTCTCCCTTTGTCATTATACAAGCTGTAATTGGCTTCGTTTCTCAGTTCCTTTTCAAATAAGGTAAGATAATCATCTTTTGTTCTAAGTCTTTTTCAATTTGAACTGATTCTTGGTTCTGGACCTAGCATAATTAATTCACATTTTAAGTTGTTATCGTGAATTATTAGAACTTATTATGTTTCTACATGTACTTTGTTGAGAACTCCTTTCTTGTTTTCTTAATCTTATGCGACTGGATCACAATTATTAGTATTTAATCTTGTACGATTTGTCCCCTTTCTTAGTTCTCAATATCGTACGAGTACAGATCCTTCCACTGTGATTAAGCCCTTATACTTGGCCTCATTTCTCACTTATTTCTTCAAAACCATCATATTATATTTTAGTTCTTATTCTTTTATGCATAGTTATCACTCATGGTTCTTAATTATTTAGATGGCCAAATCAAATCGCATTTTCAGTTCTTGTCTTGAGTTACGAGATTTACTTTTTTAAGAACTCCTGTTCTATTTCTTAATCTGATATGACTCGATCTACTTTGTTAGTTCTTAATCCTGTAGGATTAGATCTCCTTTACTGTGTCATAATATAGTACGATTAGACCCTTTCTTTCTTCTCAATATCGTACTATTACAATTTCTTCTTAATCGTTTGGCAGGCATAAGTAATAGGCCTCATTTCTCAGTTCTTTTTTTTATACGATTAGATAATCTCTTAATTATAAATCTTAAATGAATACGACCCGGTCTTGTTTCTTTTTAAATCTAATACGACTACTTCTCCTTTATTAGTTCTCAATCTTGTTTGATTGTTGTATCTCCTTTTGCGACTCACAATATATTTCGATTAGTCGACTTTCTTAGTTCTCAATATCTTACGATTGCACTTCTTCCTTAGTTATTAAGCTAATATGGTGGCTTCCGTTCTCTTACGAATGCGATTACACTTGATCATTCATTTGATCTAAATCTCTTGCACACCGGTCACACGCATGGTTCTCAATCTAGTCTAACTAAGTCACGTATTAGGGTCTTTTCATCCGTTATTAGATATTCTTATCTTTTCAACATATATGTCGATTATGTCACGCCCCAAAAACGGGACCGTAACACGCCGCGCTAATGGCACACCGGTCCAAAGCGCAAGGCACAAACGAACAGAGCAACAAACTTAGCCGCAATGTAATAGAAATCAAACCATTTCTTAACTATAAAACCGAATAAGTTCATTTTTACACAAAAATACGAATTACAAAATTTCTTCTTAGTACAAAAGATGCTACAACAAAAACAAAGTTCATCAATACAAAACCTATCTAATACACTACCCCTCTCCAAACAAAAGAGAAGCTTGGAAGATTATCCGCAGAGTCCTACCAAGAATGTGGAATGGTTATATGTTATGAATCGCAAAAGGTGAACCAATGATAAAATATTAGGGAGTTAATTTAAAAATTATAAGTATATGATAAATGGATGTAGCTAAGTGGATATCATGTAGCTGTCTCTTATACACGGATGCCAAGCTAATGCGTGACAAAGAAAACATAAAGATAATAACATTTGCGAAAACCATAGTTATGAAGCGTTTCTAGAAATGTCTCATGCCATTTAAATGTCAATAAACCATAATCATAAGTAGTTTCTAAAATGTCTCTTATACACATCTAGATGTCAATAAACCATAATCATAAGTAGTTTCTAAAATGTCTCATGCCATTTAAACGCTGCATGTCCAAAACATAGCCAAAAAGATCCAATCATTTCAAAACATAGTATGCTAAAGCATAGCGTAGCCAAAAAGATCCAATCATTTCAAAACATAGTATGCTAAAGCATAGCGTGCCAAAAAGATCCAATCATTTCAAAACATAGTATGCTAAAGCATAGCGTAGCCAAAAAGATCCAATCATTTCAAAACATAGTATGCTAAAGAGATAGAGAAAAAGATCCAAGAAATTTCGGACGCCACAACATAGATGACTATAGAACACATCTCCACAAATCAAACATTTCCAAACACATCCAAAATTATATACCTAGGTCACCTATGAGCCAAAACAGTCATAAAATGCTTTCATATCAAAAGAGTTTGCAAACATATCAATTGATTAACATAAAATAGCTTGGTCCCGATTTTATATGTAATAAATCCAAAACTTGGTAAAAAGTGCAGTTCCAAACATCATACACATTTTAAAATCCATCCAAACATATTTCGAAAGTCGTTAAACAAAATACAAGTGGAAGAGGGTCTATGTTACCCACCTATCAAGATGGTATGTGAGTCGCAAATGGAGATCACATACCACGCCACCTACCTGTCTCTTATACACATCTAGATGTGTATAAGAGACAGGTGTAAGTATGTATAACAAAGAGTTAAGAGATTTATATATATGTATGCAAACGATAGAAAACGACACCAACAGCTCTTTGGTCAAAATGACCTTTTCACAATTTCGACCAACTTCGACAAGCTAAAACCCCACAAAACACTTAGTTAACCCTCAAATTCATATTACAGCTAGATTAGGAGATAATAAGCTCGCTTTTCCGAAAACCGAAAACTTCGCCCCTCCCTAGGCTACAAGTCTTGCTATCCTCCCTGCCAATAAAAATCCAATTCCAAGGTATTCAAGGGACCTTGGTTACAACCCAACTCAAAACAACATATTCAACCAACCAACAAAATCCATTTCCAAGGTATAGAAGGGACCTTGGTTACAACCCAACTCAAAACAACATATTCAACCAACAAAATCCATTCCCGGAAGGGACTTTAGGTTATGATAGCATTCCACAACAATGGAAAACACCTAAAACCATCAAAAGATCATTAAAGATCCTTTAAACATAACCAATTATCCAAATTATCCTAGTTGCGCCAAACTTCCGCTTACTTACAAAATGAAGGGAAATCAATTCCACTTGGTTTCAAGTCTCAATTCCTATCCAAACTAACCTTAAAACACTCCTAAAACATCATTATGTGCATAGACATAAGCATTCATAGCATAACACTCTAGGCCACATATGGAAGACAAAACCCTAACTCATAATCTTAAAATTTGTAATCTAACCATGGAAAGTTGTTAAAAATCAACCCCAATCACTTCCCAACCTCCAAAACACTAAAAACAACCCATAACATACATAAATCATAACTTACAAGGCTGCAAAGAGGTTTATTTCAGCCATAAAAAATCCTACAAAACTTGAAATTAAAGCTTGAATCATAAAGCCCATAAGCCATAAATGCTAAAATACATAAAATCTTACCTTCCAAGTGATGCTAGCATTTGCAAAAGAATAGAGAAATGCTGTCTCTTATACACATCTTCAAAAGTTTTGACCCGTTTACCCGCTGGTACCGAAATCGCGTAAATCGAAAAATTTGCCGAATTGAAAAACGAATAAGTTGAAGTACTTTATGACTAAAAATAATATGAAAAACATTTTAAACCAATTAAAATCAAAGAACAAGGCTATTAAAATACTGGGTTTCACAGATTAGATCACTTTTCTGGTTTCTTAATTATCTCCCCAATATTTTATCATGTGTTCTCTATTTGCGATTCATACACATACATAGAACAGTTAGTCAATTTTCTTGGCTCTCAATATCGAACGATCGCAATTTCTTCCTTACTCGTAAAGCAAGTTTGATTGGCCTCATTTCTCTATTCTTTTGCAAACTCTATTAGATAATATATTAGTTTTAAATCTTCAAGGATTAGGTCCAGCCGCATGGTTCTTAATCCATTCTTATTAAAACAAATTTATGTTCTTACCTTGTGAAATTTGATCTCATATCTTTTCCAAATGTGCAATGATTGGAACTCCTCCCATATTTCATAATCTTACACGACTAATCTCCTTTCTTTGTTCTGAATTTCATATTTTATGTCTCGTTTTGTTGTTTATTGTATAGCTCGATCAGTCGCATTTCTTAGTTCTCAATATTGTACGATTATCACTTTTTCCTTTGTCATTATACAAGCTGTAATTGGCTTCATTTCTCAGTTCCTTTTCAAATAAGGTAAGATAATCATCTTTTGTTCTAAATCTTTTTCAATTTGAACTGATTGGCCATGGTTCTGGACCTAGCATAATTAATTCACATTTTACGTTGTTATCGTGACTTATTAGAACTTATTATGTTCTACTTGTACTTTGTTGAGAACTCCTTTCTTGTTTCTTTATCTTATGCGACTGGATCACAGTTATTAGTATTTAATCTTTTTTGATTTGTCTCCTTTCTTAGTTCTCAATATCGTACGAGTACAACTCCTTCCACTCTGATTAAGCCCTTATACTTGGCCTCATTTCTCACTTTTTTCTTCAAAACCATCATATTATATTTTAGGTCTTATTCTTTTGTGTATAGTTATCACTCATGGTTCTTAATTTGACCAAATCAAATCGCATTTTACGTTCTTATCTTGAGTTATGAGATTTACGTTTATAAGAACTCCTTTTCTATTTCTTAATCTGATATGACTCGATCTACTTTGTTAGTTCTTAATCCTGTATGATTAGATCTCCTTTACTGTGTCATAATATAGTACGATTAGACCCTTTCTTTCTTCTCATTATATCGTACTATTACAATTTCTTCCTTAATCATTGTGATGCATAATTACTAGGCCTCATTTCTCAGTTCTTTTTCTTATACGATTAGATAATCTCTAAATTATAAATCGTTTTAATGAATACGACCCGCTCTTGGTTCTTTTTTAAATCTAATACGACTACTTCTCCTTCATTAGTTCTCAATCTTGTTTGGTTGTTGTATCTCCATTTGCGACTCACAATATATTACGATTAGTCGACTTTCTTAGTTCTCAATATCTTACGATTGCACTTCTACCTTAGTTATTAAGCGAATATGGTTGCCTCCGTTCTCTTTCGAATTTGATTAGATCATTAATTTGATCTAAATCTTTTGCGCACCGGTCACACGCATGGTTCTCAATCTAGTCTAACTATGTCACGTATTAGGGGCTTTTCATCCGTTATTAGATATTCTTATCTTTTCAACATGTATGTCGATTAGATCACTTTTCTGGTTTCTTAATTATCTCCCCAACATTTTATCGCATACAAGTATTCTCCTTTTGCGATTCATAACATAGAACAGATAGTCAAGTTTCTTGGCTCTCAATATCGAACGATCGCAACTTCTTCCTTACTTGTAAAGCAAGTTTGATTGGCCTCATTTCTCTATTCTTTTGCAAACGCTATTAGATGATGTATTAGTTCTAAATCTTCAAGGAATAGGTCCTGCCGCATGGTTCTTAATCCATTCTTATTAAAACATATTTATGTTCTTACCTTGTTAAATTTGATCTCATATCTTTTCCAAAAGTGCTATGGTTGGAACTGCTCTCATATTTCATAATCTGACACGACTAATCTCCTTTCTTTGTTCTGAATTTCATATGTTATGTCTCCTTTTGTTGTTTATTGTATAGCTCGATTAGTTGCATTTCTTAGTTCTCAATATTGTACGATTATCACTTCTCCCTTTGTCATTATACAGCTGTAATGGGCTTCATTTCTCAGTTCTTTTTCAAATAAGGTTAGATAATCATCTTTTGCATTTTGTGGTGTATCTGAAGAACTAATTCTTGGTTTTGGACCTAGCATAATTAAATCACATTTTACGTTATTATCAAGAGTAGTTAGAACTTATTATTTTTCTAGATGCACTTTGTTGAGAACTCCTTTCTGGTTTCTTCATCTTATGCGACTGGATCACAGTTATTAGTATTTAATCTTGTACGATTTGTCCCCTTTCTTAGTTCTCAATATCGTACGAGTACAACTCCTTCCACTGTGATTAAGCACGTATACTTGGCATCATTTCTCACTTATTTCTTCAAAACCATCATATTATATTCTTTTATGCATAGTTATCACTCATGGTTCTTAATTTGGCCAAATCAAATCGCATTTTACGTTCTTGTGTTGAGTTACGAGATTTACTTTTGTAAGAACTCCTATTCTATTTCTGAATCTGATATGACTCGATCTACTTTGTTATTTCTTAATCTTGTACAATTAGATCTCCTTTACTGTGTCATAATATAGCAAGATTAGACCCTTTCTTTCTTCTCAAATATTGTACTATTACAATTTCTTCCTTAATCATTGTGCAGGCATAATGAATAGGCCGCATTTCTCAGTTCTTTTTCTTATACGATTATATAATCTCTTAATTATAAATCTTTAATAAATACGACTCACACTTGGTTCTTTTTTAAATCTAATACGACTACTTCTCCTTTATTAGTTGTCAATCTTGTTTGATTGTTGTATCTCCTTTTGCGACTCACAATATATTACGATTAGTCGACTTTCATAGTTCTCAATATCTTCCGATTACACTTCTTCCTTAGTTATTAAGCTAATATTGTTGCCTCCGTTCTCTTTCGAATGCGATTAGATTATTCATTTGATCTAAATCTTTTGTGCACTGGTCACACGCATGGTTCTGAATCTAGTCTAGCTAAGTCACGTATTAGGGGCTTTTCATCCGTTATTAGATATTCTTATCTTTCCAAGATGTATGTCGATTAGATCACCTTTCTAGTATCCTAATTATCTCCCTAATTTGTCATGTGAGTAATTCTCCTTTTGCGATTCATAACATAGAACAGTTAGTCAATTTCTTGACTCTCAATATCGAACTATCGGAACTTCTTTCGTACTCGTAAAGCAAGTTTGAATGGCCTCGTTTCTCTATTCTTTTGCACACGCTATTAGATGATGTATTAGTTTTAAATCTTCAAGGAATAGGTCCAGCCACATGGTTCTTAATCCATTCTTATTAAAACATAATTATGTTCTTACCTTGTGAAATTTGATCTCATATCTTTTCCAAATGTGCTATGATTGGAACTCCTCCCATATTTCATAATCTTACACGACTAATCTCCTTTCTTTGTTCTGAATTTCATATTTTATGTCTCGTTTTGTTGTTTATTGTATAGCTCGATCGCATTTCTTAGTTCTCAATATTGTACGATTATCACTTTTTCCTTTGTCATTATACAATGTAATTGGCTTCATTTCTTAGTTCTTTTTCAAATAAGGTTAGATAATCATCTATTGTTCAAAGTCTTTTTCCAATTTGAACTGATTCTTGGTTCTTAACCTAGCACAGTTAATTCACATTTTATGATGTTATCATGAGTTATTAGAACTTATTATGTTTCTACATGCACTTTGTTGTGAACTCCTTTCCTGTTTCTTAATCTTATGCGACTTTATCATAGTTATTAGTATTTAATCTTGTACGATTTGTCCCCATTCTTAGTTCTCAATATCGTACGAGTACAACTCCTTCCACTGTGATTAAGCACGTATACTTGGCCTTATTTCTCACTTATTTCTTCAAAACCATCATAACACATTTTATTTCTTATTCTTTTATGCATAGTTATCACACATGGTTCTTAATTTGGCCAAATCAAATCGCATTTTAAGTTCTTATCTATAGTTACGAGATTTACTTTTATAAGAACTCCTATTCTATTTCTTAATCTGATATGACTCGATCTAGATTTGTTAGTTCTTAATCCTGTACGATTAGATCTCCTTTACTGTGTCATAATATAGTACGATTAAGACCCTTTCTTTCTTCTCAATATCATACTATTACAATTTCTTCCTTAATCATTGTGCAGACATAATTAATAGGCCTCATTTGTCAGTTAAAGATCTTATACGATTAGATAATCTCTTAATTATTAATCTTTAATGAATACGACCCGCTCTTGGTTCTTTTTTAAATCTAATACAACTACTTCTCCTTTATTAGTTCTTAATCTTGTTTGATTGTTGTTTGTCCTTTTGCGACTGCACAATATATTACGATTAGTCGACTTTCTTAGTTCTCAATATCTTACGATTACACCTCTTCCTTTGTTATTAAGGTAATATGGTTGCCTCCGTTCTCATTCAATTGCGATTAGATCATTCATTTGATCTAAATCATTTGTGCTGTGGTCACAACGCATGGTTCTCAATCTAGTCTAACTGAGTCACGTATTAGCGTCTTATCATCCGTTATTAAATATTCTCCTCTTTTCAACATGTATGGCGATTAGATCACTTTTCTAATTTCTTGTAATTATCTCCCCAATATTTTGTCATGTGTTCTCCTTTTGCGATTCATAACATAGAACAGTTAGTCAATTTTCTCGGCTCTCAATATCGAACGATCGCAACTTCTTCCTTACTCGTAAAGCAAGTTCGATTGGCCTCATTTCTCTATTCTTTTACACATGCTATTAGATGATGTATTAGTTCTAAATCTTCAAGGAATAGTTCCAGCAGCATCGTTCTTAATCCATTCTTGTTAAAACATATTGATGTTCTTACCTTGTGAAATTTGATCTCATATCTTTTACAAATGTGCTATGATTGGAACTCTTCCCATATTTCATAATCTTACACGACTAAACTCCTTTCTTTGTTCTGAATTGCATATGTTATGTATACTTTTGTTGTTTATTGTATAGCTCGATTAGTCGTATTTCTTAGTTCTCAATATTGTTCGATTATCACTTCACCCTTTGTCATTCTACAAGCTGTAATTGGCTTCATTTCTCAGTTCTTTTTCAAATAAGGCATTTAGATAATCATCTTTTGTTCAAAATCTTTTTCAATTTGAACTGATTCTCGGTTCTTAACCTCGCATAATTAATTCACATTTTACGTTTTTATCATGAGAATCTGAGAAAGAACTTATTATGTTTCTACGTGTACTTTGTTGAGAACTCCTTTCTTGTTTCTTAATCTTATGCGACTTGATCACAGTTATTAGTATTTAATCTTGTACGATTTGTCCCCTTTCTTAGTTCTCAATATCGTACGAGTACAACTCCTTCCACTGTGATTAAGGAAATATACTTGGTCTCATTTCTCACTTATTTCTTCAAAACCATCATATTATATTTTAGTTCTTATCCTTTTATGCATAGTTATCACTCATGGTTCTTAATTTGGCCAAATCAAATCACATTTTAAGTTCTTATCTTGAGTTACGAGATTTACTTTTATAAGAATTCCTATTCTATTTCTGAATCTGATATGACTCGATCTACATTGTTAGTTCTTAATACTGTACGATTAGATCTCCTCGGTCTTTTACTGTGTCATAATATAGTACGATTAGACCCTTTCTTTCTTCTCAATATCGTACTATTACAATTTCTTCCTTAATCCTTGTGCAGGCATAATTAATAGGCCTCATTTCTCAGTTCTTTTTCTTATACGATTAGATAATCTCTTAATTATAAATCTTTAATGATTACGACCCGCTCTTGGTTCTTTTTAAATCTAATACGACTACTTCTCCTTTATTAGTTCTCAATCTTGTTTGATTGTTGTATCTCCTTTTGCGACTCACAATATATTACGATTAGTCGACTTTCTGAGTTCTCAATATCCAACGATTACACTTCTTCTTTAGTTATTAAGCAAGTATGGTTGCCTTCGTACTCTTTCGATGTGCGATCGCAAGAGGACAGGTCAACAATCAAACAAGATTGAGAACTAATCAAAGGCATGGTTCTCAGTCTAGTCTAACTAAGTCGCGTATTAGGGGCTTATCATCCGTTATCCATTCTTATCATTTCAACATTTATGTCGATTAGATCACCCTTTCTAGTTTCTAAATTATATCCCCAATATTTTATCATGTGTTCTCCTTTTGCATTCATAACACAGAACAGTTAGTCAATTTCTTGGCTCTCAATATCGAATGATTGCAACTTCTTCCTTACTCGTAAAGCAAGTTTGATTGGCCTCATTTCTCTATTCTTTTGCAATTGCTATTAGTTGATGTATTAGTTCTAAATCTTCAAGGAATAGGTCCAGCCGCATGGTTCTTAATCCATTCGTAGTAAAACATATTTATGTTCTTACCTTGTGAAATTTGATCTCATATCTTTTCCAAATGTGCTATGATTGGAACTCCTCTCATATTTCATAATCTTACACGACTAATCTCCTTTCTTTGTTCTGAATTGCATATGTTATATCTCCTTCTGTTTTTCATTGTATAGCTCGATTAGTCGCATTTCTCCGTTCTCAATGTTGTACGACTATCACTTCTTCCTTTGTCATTATACACGGTGTAATTGGCTTCATTTCTCAGTCATCTCTTTTTCAAATAAGGTTAGATAATCATCTTTTGTTCAAAGTCCTTTTTAATTCGAACTGATTCTTGGTTCTTAACCTAGGATAATTAATTCACATTTTACGTTGTTATCATGAGTTATTAGAACTTATTATGTTTCTACATGTACTTTGTTGAGAACTGCTTTCTTGTTCTTTAATCTTACGCGACTTGATCCCAATTATTAGTATTTAATCTTGTACGATTTCTCCCCTTTCTTATAAGAGATAGATATTGAGTGCCAACTCCTTCCACTGTGATTAAGCACGTCTACTTGGCCTCATTTCTCACTTATTTCTTCAAAACCATCATATTATATTTTAGTTCTTATTCTTTCATGCATAGTTATCACTCATGGTTCTCAATTTGGCCTAGATCAAATAGCATTTTAAGTTCTTGTCTTGAGTTACGAGATTTACTTTTATAAGAACTCCTGTTCTATTTCTTAATCTGATATGACTCGATCTGCTTTGTTAGTCCTTAATCTGATCTTTACTATTAGATCTCCTTTACTGTGTCATAATATAGTACGATTAGACCCTTTCTTTCTTCTCAATATTGTACTATTACAATTTCATCCTTAATCATTGTGCAGGCATAATTAATAGGCCTCATTCGTCAGTTCTTTTTCTTATACGATTAGATAATCTCTTAATTATAAATCTTTAATGAATACGACCCGCACTTGGTTCTTTTAAAATCTAATATGACTACTTCTCCTTTATTAGTTCTCAATCTTGTTTGATTGTTGTTTCTCCTTTTGCTACTCTCAATATATTACAATTAGTCGACTTTCTTAGTTCTCAATATCTTACGATTACACTTCTTCCTCAGCTATTAAGCTAATATGGATGCCTCCGTTCTCTTTCGAATGCGATTAGATCATTCATTTGATCTAAATCTTTTGTTCACAGGTCCCACGCATGGTTCTCAATCTAGTTAACTAAGTCGCGTATTAGGGGATTATCATCCGTTATTAGATATTCTTATCTCTAACCTTTTCAACATGTATGTCTATTAGATCACCTTTCTAGTTTCTTAATTATCTCCCTAATATTTTATCTTGTGTTCTCCTTTTGCGATTCATAAAATAAAACAGTTAGTCAATTTCTTGGCTCTCAATATAGAACGATCGCAATTCTTCCTTACTCGTAAAGCAAGTTTGATTGGCCACATTTCTCTATTCTATTCCAAATCCTATTAGACGATGTATTGGTTCTAAATCTTCAAGGAATAGGTCCAGCGCATGGTTCTTAATCCATTCCTAGTAAAACATATTTACGTTCTTACCTTGGAAAATTTGATCTCATATCTTTTCCAAATGTGGTATGATTGGAACTCCTCTCATATTTCATAATCTTACATGACTAATCTCCTTTCTTTGTTATGAATTGCGTATGTTATATCTCCTTTTGTTGTTCATTGTATTGCTCGATTAGTCGCATTTCTTAGTTCTCAAAATTGTACAATTATCACTTCTCCATTTGTCATTATACATCAGTATTAGAATAGAAAATTTCTCTCTATACACATTTAAGGTTAGATAATCATCTTTTGTTGAAAGTCTTTTTCAATTTGAACTGATTCTTGGTTCCTAATCTAGCATAATTACTTGACATTTTACCTTGTTATAATGAGTTATTAGAACTTATTAGGTTTCTACATGTACTTAGTTGAGAACTCCTTTCTTGTTTCTAAATCTTATGCGACTTGATCCCAGTTATTAGTATTTAATCTTGTACGATTTGTCTCCTTTTCTTAGTTCTCAATATCGTACTTCTTGCACTGTGATTAAGCACGTATACTTGGCCTCATTGCCCACTTATTTCTTCAAAACCATCATATTATATTTCAGTTCTTATTCTTTTATGCATAGTTATCACTCATAGTTCTTAATTTGGCCAAATCAAATCGCATTTTAAGTTCTTATCTTGAGTTACGAGGTTTATATTTATAAGAACTCCTGTTCTATTTCTTAATCTGATATGACTCGATCTAACTCTTTGTTAGTTCTTAATCCTGTACGATTAGATCTCCATTACTGTGTCATAATATAGTACGATTAGACCCTTTCTTTCTTCTCAATATCGTACTATTATAATTTCTTCCTTAATCATTGTGCAGGTATAATTAACAGGCCTCATTTCTCAGTTCTTTTTCTTATACGATTAGATAATCTCTTAATTATAAATCTTCAATGAATATGTCCCGCTCTTGGTTCTTTTTTAATTTAATAAGACTACTTCTCCTTTATTAGTTCTCAATCTTGTTTGATTGTTGTATATCCTTTTGCGACCACAATATATCACGATTAGTCTACTTTCTTAGTTCTCAATATCTTACGATTGCACTTCTTCCTTAGTTATTAAGCTAATATGGTTGCCTCCGTTCTCTTTCGAATGCGATTAGATCATTCATTTGATCTAAATCTTTTGTGCACAGGTCCCACACATGGTTCTCAATCTAGTCTAACTAAGTCACGTATTGGGGGCATATCTTCCGTATATCTTTATCTATTCTTATCTTTTCAACAAATATGTCGATTAGATCACCTTTCTAGTTTCCTAATTATCTCCTCAATATTTTATCATGTGTTCTCCTTTTGCGATTCATAACATAGAACAGTTAGTCAATTTCTTGGCACTCAATATCGAACGATCGCAACTTCTTCCTTACTCGTAAAGCAAGTTTGATTGGCCACATTTCTCTATTCTTTTGCAAATGCTATTAGATGATGCATTAGTTCTAAATCTTCAAGGAATAGGTCCAGCGCATGGTTCTTTTTCCATTCTTATTAAAACATATTTATGTTCTTACCTTGTGAAATTTGATCTCATATCTTTTCCAAATGTGCTATGATTGGAAGTCCTCTCATATTTCATAATCTTACATGACTAATCTCCTTTCTTTGTTCTGAATTGCATATATTATATCTCCTTTTGTTTTCATTGTATAGCTCGATTAGTCGCATTTCTTAGTTCTCAATATTGTATGATTTACACTTCTCCCGTGAACTAAGAATGTGTCAATATACAAGGTGTACTTGGCTTCATTTTTCAGTTCTTTTTCATTTAAAGTTAGATAATCATCTTTTGTTCAAAGTCTTTTTCAATTTGAACTGATTCTTGGTTCTTAATCTGGCATAATTAAATCACATTTTACCCTGTTATCATGAGTTAGTTTAGAACTTATTATGTTTCTACATGTACTTTGTTGAGAACTCCTTTCTTGTTACTTAATCTTATGCAATTTGATCCCAGTTATTAGTATTTAATCTTTTACGATTTGTCTCCTTTTCTTAGTTCTCATTATCGTACGAGTACAACTCTTTCCACTGTGATTAAGCACGTATACTTGGCCTTATTTCTCTCTTATTTCTTCAAAACCATCATATTATATTTTAGTTCAATTTCTTTTACGCATAGTTATCACTCATGATTTGGCCAAATCAAATTGCATTTTAAGTTCTTATCTTGATTTACGAGATTTACTTTTATAAGAACTCCTGTTCTATTTCTAAATCTGATACATGAAGAGTGATTCGGACAACTTTGTTAGTTCTTAATCCTATATGATTAGATCTCCTTTACTGTGTCATAATATAGTACGATTAGACCCTTTCTTTCTTCTCAATATCGTACTATTACAATTTCTTCCTTAATAATTGTGCAGGCATAATTAATAAGCCTCATTTTTTAGTTCTTTTTCTTATACGATTAGATAATCTCTTAATTATAAATCTTTAATGAATACGACCTGCACTTGGTTTAATTTAAATCCAGATTACGACTACTTCTCCTTTAATAGTTCTTAAGAACATTTGATTGTTGTATCTCCTTTTGAGACTCTCTTATATTAGATTAGTCGACTTTAAGAGTTCTCAATATCTTACGATTACACTTCTTCCTCAGTTATTAAGCCAATATGGTTGCCTCCGTTCTCTTTCGAATGTGATTAGATCACTCATTTGATCTAAATCTTTTGTGCACAGGTTCCACGCATGGTTCTCAATCTAGTCTAACTAAGTCACGTATTAAGGGCTTATCATCCATTATTAGATATTCTTATCTTTTCAACATGTATGTCGATTGGATCACCTTTCTAGTTTCTTATTCATCTCCCTAATATTTTATCATGTGTTCTCCTTTTGCTATTCATAACATAGAACAGTTAGTCAATTCCTTGGCTCTCAATATCGAACGATCGCAACTTCTTTCTTACTCGTAAAGCAAGTTTGATTGGCCACATTTCTCTATTCTTTTGCAAATGCTATTAGATGATGTATTAGTTCTAAATCTTCAAGGAATAGGTCCAGCGCATGGTTCTTAATCCATTCTTATTAAAACATATTTATGTTCTTACCTTGTGAAATTTTATCTCATATCTTTTCCAAATGTGCTATGTTTGGAACTCCTCTCATATTTCACAATCTTACATGACTAATCACCTTTCTTTGTACTGAATTGCAGATGTTATATCTCCTTTTGTTGTTCATTGTATTGCTCGATTAGTCGCATTTCTTAGTTCTCAATATTGTACGATAGCAATTATCACTTCTCCTTTGTCATTATACAAGGTGTACTTGGCTTCATTTCTCAGTTCTTTTTCATTTAAGGTTAGATAATCATCTTTTGTTCAAAGTCTTTTTCAATTTGAACTGATTCTTGGTTCTTAATCTAGCATAAATAAATCACATTTTACCTTGTTATCATGAGTTATTTTAGAACTTATTATGTTTCTACATGTACTTTGTTGAGAACTCCTTTCTTGTTTCTTAATCTTATACGACTTGATCCCAGTTATTAGTATTTAATCTTGTATGATTTGTCTCCTTTTCTTTGTTCTCAATATCGTACGAGTACAACTCCTTGCACTGTGATTAAGCACGTATGCTTGGCCTCATTTCTAACTAATTTCTTCAAAACCATCATATTATATTTTAGTTCTTATTCTTTTATGCATAGTTACCACTCATGGTTTTTAATTTGGCCAAATCAAATCGCATTTTAACTTCTTATCTTCAGTTACGAGATTTACTTTTATAAGAACTCCTTATGTTCTATTTCTTAATCTGATATGACTCGATCTACTTTGTTAGTTCTTAATCCTGTACGATTAGATCTCCTTTACTGTGTCATAATATAGTACGAATACACATCTAGATGTGTCTTCTCAATATCGTACTATTATAATTTCTTCCTTAATCATTGTACAGGCATAATTAATAAGCCTCATTTCTCAATTCTTTTTCTTATACGATTAGATAATCTCTTAATTATAAATCTTTAATGAATACAACCTGCACATGGTTCTTTTTTAATCTAATACGACTACTTCTCCTTTGTTAGTTCTCAATCTTGTTTGATTGTTGTATCTCCTTTTGAGACTCACAGTATATTACGATTAGTCGACTTTCTTAGTTTTCAATATCTTACGATTACACTTCTTCCTCAGTTATTAAGCTAATATGGTTGCCTCCGTTCTCTTTCGAATGCGATTAGATCATTCATTTGATCTAAATCTTTTGTACACAGGTCCCACGCATGGTACTCAATCTAGTCTAAGTGCTAAGTCACGTAATAGGGCTTATCATCCGTTATTAGATATTCTTATCTTTTCAAAATGTATGTCGATTGGATCACCTTTCTAGTTTCTTAATCATCTCCCTAATATTTTATCATGTGTTCTCCTTTTGCTATTCGTAACATAGAACAGTTAGTCAATTTCTTGGCTCTCAATATCGAACGATCGCAACTTCATCCTTACTCGTGAAGCAAGTTGGATTGGCCACATTTCTCTATTCTTTTGCAAATGCTATTAGTTGATGTTTTAGTTCTAAATCTTCAAGAAATAGGTCCAGTGCATAGTTCTTAATCCATTCTTATTAAAACGTATTTATGTTCTTACCTTGTGAAATTTGATCTCATATCTTTTCCAAATGTGCCATGATTGGAACTCCTCTCATATTTCGTAATCTTACACGACTAATCTCCTTTCTTTGTTCTGAATTGCATATGTTATATCTCCTTTTGTTGTTCATTGTATAGCTCGATTAGTTGCATTTCTTAGTTCTCAATATTGTACAATTATCACTTCACCTTTTGTCTTTATACAAGGTGTACTTGGCTTCATTTCTCAGTTCTTTTTCATTTAAGGTTAGATAATCATCTTTTGTTCAAAGTCTTTTTCAATTTGAACCGATTCTTGGTTTCTTAATCTAGCATAATTAAATCACATTTTACCTTGTTATCATGAGTTATTACAACTTATTATGTTTCTACATGTACTTAGTTGAGAACTCCTTTCTTGTTTCTAAATCTTATGCGACTAGATCCCAGTTTTTAGTATTTAATCTTGTACGATTTGTCTCCTTTTCTTAGTTCTCAATATCGTACTTCTTCCTCTGTGATTAAGCACGTATACTTGGCCTCATTTCCCACTTATTTCTTCAGAACCATCATATTATATTTCAGTTCTTATTCTTTTATGCATTGTTATCACTCATGGTTCTTAATCTGGCCAAATCAAATCGCATTTTAAGGTCTTATCTTGAGTTTCGAGATTTACTTTTATAACAAGAACTCCTGTTCTATTTCTTAATCAGATGTGACTCGATCTACTTTGTTAGTTCTTAATCCTGTACGATTAGATCTCTTTTACTGTGTCATAATATAGTACGATTAGACCCTTTCTTTCTTCTCAATATCGTACTATTACCATTTCTTCCTTAATCATAGTGCAGGCATAATTAATAAGCCTCATTTCTCAGTTCTTTTTCTTATACGATTAGATAATCTCTTAATTATAAATCTTTAATTAATACGACCCGCTCTTGGTTCTTTTTAAATCTAATACGACTACTTCTATTTTATTAGTTCTCAATCTTGGTTGATTGTTGTATCTCCTTTTGCGACTCACAATATATTACGATTAGTCGACTTTCTTAGTTCTCAATATCTTACGATTACCCTTCTTCCTTAGTTATTACGCTAATATGGTTGCCTCCGTTCTTTTTCGAATTTGATTAGATCATTCATTTGATCTAAATCATTTGTGCACAGGTCCCACACATAGTTCTGAATGAGCTAGGCTAACTAAGTCACGTATTAGCGGCTTATCATCCGTTATTAGATATTCTTATCCTTTCAACATGTACGTCGATTAGATAACCTTTCTAGTTTTTTAATTATCTCTCTAATATTTTATCATGTGTTCTCCTTTTGCGATTCATAGAACAGTTAATCAATTTCTCGGCTCTCAATATCGAACGATCGCAACTTCTTCCTTATTCGTAAAGTAAGTTTGATTGGCCTCATTTCTCTATTCTTTTGCAAATGCTATTAGATGATGTATTACTGCTAAATCTTCAAGGAATAGGTCTAGCCGCATGGTTCTTAATCCATTCTTATTAAAACATATTTATGTTCTTACCTTGTGAAATTTGATCTCAAATCTTTTCCAAATGTGCTATGATTGGAACTCCACTCATATTTCATAATCTTACACTACTAATCTCCTTTCTTTGTTCTGAATTTCATATGTTATGTCTCCTTTTGTTGTTCATTGTGTAGCTCGATTAGTCGCATTTATAATCTTAGTTCTCAATATTGTAAAATTTTCACTTCTCCCTTTGTCATTATACAAGCTCTAATTGGCTTCGTTTATCAGTTCTTTATCAAATAAGGTTAGATAATCATCTTTTGTTCAAAGTCTTTTTCAATTTGAACTGATTCTTGGTTCTTAACCTAGCATAATTAATTCACATTTTATGTTGTTATCATGAGTTATTAGAACTTATTATGTTTCTACATTTACTTTGATTACAACTCCTTTCTTGTTTCTTAATCTTATGCGACTTGATCCCAGTTACAAGTATTTAATCTTGTACGATTTGTCCCCTTTCTTAGTTCTCAATATTGTACGAGTACAACTCCTTGCACATTGATTAAGCACGTATACTTGGCCTCATTTCTCACTTATTTTTTCAAAACCCTCATATTATATTTTAGTTCTTATTCTTTTGTGCATAGTTATCACTCATGGTTCTTAATTTGGCCAAATCAAATCGCATTTTAAGTTCTTATCTTGAGTTTCTGAAATTTACTTTTATAAGAACTCCTGTTCTATTTCTTAATCCGATGTGACTCGATCTACTTTGGTAGTTCTTAATCCTGTACGATTAGATCTCCTTTACTGTGTCATAATATAGTACGATTAGGCCCTTTCTTTCTTCTCAATATCGTACTATTACAATTTCTTCCTTAATCATTGTGCAGGCATAATTAATAGGCCATGTTTCTCAGTTCTTTTTCTTATACGATTAGATAATCTCTTAATTATAAATCTTCAATGAATACGACCTGCTCTTGGTTCTTTTTTAATCTAATACGACTACTTCTCCTTTATTAGTTCTCAATCTTGTTTGATTGTTGCATTTGCTTTTGCGACTCACAATACATTACGATTAGTAGACTTTCTTAGTTCTCAATAACTTACGATTGCACTTCTTTTGCGCACAGGGTTCTCAATCTAGTCTAACTAAGTCACGTATTAGCGGCTTATCATCCGTTATCTATTCTTATCTTTTCAACATGTATGTCGATTGAAGATCACCTTTCTAGTTTCTTAATTATCTCCCCAATATTTTATCATGTGTTCTCCTTTTGCGATTCATAACATAGAACAGTTAGTCAATTTCTTGGCTCTCAATATCGAACGATCGCAACTTCTTCCTTACTCGTAAAGCAAGTTTGATTGGCCTCATTTCTCTACGCTTTTGCAAATGCTAGTAGATGATGTATTAGTTCTAATCTTCAGGGAATAGGTCCAGCTGCATGGTTCTTATTCCATTCTTAGTAAAACATATTTATGTTCTGACCTTGTGAAATTTCATCTCATATCTTTCCCAAATGTGCTATGATTGGAACTCCTCCTCATATTTCATAATCTTACACGACTAATCTCCTTTCTTTGTTCGGAATTGCATATGTTATGTCTCCTTTTGTTGTTCCTTGTATAGCTCGATTAGTCACATTTCTTAGTTATCAATATTGTACGATTATCACTTCTTCCTTTGTCATTATACAAGGTGTAATTGGCTTCATTTCTCAGCCTTGTTCTTTTTCAACTAAGGTTAGATAATCATCTTTTGTTCAAAGTCTTTTTCAATTTGAACTGATTCTTGGTTCTTAACCAAGCATAATTAAATCACATTGTACGTTGTTATCATGAGTTATTAGAGCTTATTAAGTTTCAACATGTACTTTGCTGAGAACTCCTTTCTCGTTTGTTAATCTTATGCGACTTGATCACAGTTATTAGTATTTAATCTTGTACGATTTGTCCCCTTTCTTAGTTCTCAATATCGTACGAGTACAACTCCTTCCAATGGGATTAAGCACGTATACTTGGCCTCATTTCTCACTTATTTCTTCAAAACCAGCATATTATATTTTAGTTCTTATTGTTTTATGCATAGTTATTACTCATGGTTCTTAATTTGGCCAAATCAAATCGTATTTTAAGTTCTGATCTTGAGTTACGAGATTTACTTTTATAAGAACTCCAGTTCTATTTCTGAATCTGATATGACTCGATCTACTTTGTTAGTTCTTATGCATCCTGTACGATTAGATCTCTTTTACTGTGTCATAATATAGTACGATTAGACCCTTTCTTTCTTCTCAATATCGTACTATTACAATTTCTTCCTTAATCATTGTGCAGGCATAATTAATAAGCCTCATTTCTCAGTTCTTTTTCTTATACGATTAGATAATCTCTCAATTACAAATCTTTAATGAATACGACCCGCTCTTGGTTCTTTTTAAATCTAATACGACTCCTTTATTAGTTCTCAATCTTTTTTGATTGTTGTATCCCCTTTTACGACTCACAATATATTACGATTAGTCGACTTTCTTAGTTCTCAATATCTTGCGATTACATTTCTTCCTCAATTATTAAGCTAATATGGTTGCCTCCGTTCTCTTTCGAATGCGATTACATCTTTCATTTGATCTAAATCTTTTGTGCACTGGTCACTAAGAATGGTTCTCAAATTAGTCTTAGTAAGTCACGTATTAGGGGCTTATCATTCGTTATTAGATATTCTTATCTTTTCAGATAACATGTATGTCGATTAGATCACCTTTCTAGTTTCTTAATTATCTCCCCAATATTTTAGCATGTGTTCTCCTTTTGCGATTCGTAACATATAACAGTTAGTCAATTTGTTGGTTCTCAATATCAGTGTCGAGCGATCGCAACTTCTTCCTTACTCGTAAAGAAAGTTTGATTGGCCTCATTTCTCTATTCTTTTGCAAATGCTATTAGATGATGTATTAGTGCTATATCATCAAGGAATAGGTCCAGCAGCATGGTTCTTAATCCATTCTCATTAAAACATATTTATGTTCTTACCTTGTGAAATTTGATCTCATATCTTTTCCAAATGTGCTATGATTGGAACTCCTCTCATATTTCATAATCTTACACGACTAATCTTCTTTTTTTGTTCTGAATTGCCTATATTATGTCTCTTTTTGTTGTTCATTGTATAGCTCGATTAGTCGCATTTCTTAGTTCTCAACATTGTACGAAATCACTTCTTCCTTTGTCATTATACAGACAAAGGAAGGTGTAATTGGCTTCATTTCTCAGTTCTTTTTCAAACAAGGTTAGATAACATCTTTTGTTCAAAGTCATTTTCAATTTGAACTGATTCTTGGTTCTTAACCTAGCATAATTAATTCATATTTTACGTTGTTATTATGAGTTATTAGAACATATTATGTTTCTACGTTTACTTTGCTGAGAACTCCTTTCTTGTTTCTTAATCTTATGCGACTTGATCCCAGTTATTAGTATTTAATCTTTTACAATTTGTCCCCTTTCTTTGTTCTCAATATCATACGAGTACAACTCCTTCCACTGTGATTAAGCACATATACTTGGCCTCATTTCTCACTTATTTTTTCAAAACCATCATATTATATTTTAGTTCTTATTCTTTTATGCATAGTTATCACTCATGGTTCTTAATTTGGACAAATCAAACCGCATTTTAAGTTCTTATCTTGTGTTATGAGATTTACTTTTATAAGAACTCCTGTTCTATTGCTTAATCTGATATGAGCTCGATCTACTTTGTTAGTTCTTAATCCTGTACGATTAGATCTCCTTTACTGTGTCATAATACAGTACGATTAGACCCTTTCTTTCTTCTCAATATAGTACTATTACAATTTCTTTCTTAATCATTGTGCAGGCATAATTAATAGGCCTCATTTGTCAGTTCTTATCCATAGACAATTAGATAATCTCTTAATTATAAATCTTTAATAAATACGACCCGCTCTTGGTTCTGTTTTAATCTAATACGACTACTTCTCCTTTATTAGTTTCTCAATCTTGTTTGATTGTTGCATTTCCTTTTGCGACTGACAATATATTACGATTAGTCGACTTTCTTAGTTGTCCATATCTTACGATTGCAGTTCTTCCTTAGTTATTAAACTAATATGGTTGCCTCCGTTCTCTTTCGAATGCATTGATCTAAATCTTTCGTGCACAGGTCCCACACATGGTTCTCAATCTAGTCTAACTATGTCAAGTATTAGCGGCTTATCATCCGTTATCTATTCTTATCTTTTCAACATGCATGTCGATTAGATCACCTTTCTAGTTTCTGAATTATCTCAGATCTAATATTTTATCATGTGTTCTCCTTTTGCGATTCATAACATAGAACAGTCAGTCAATTTCTTGTCTCTCAATATCGAACGATCGTAACTTCTTCCTTACTCGTAAACCAAGTTTGATTGGCTCATTTCTCTATTCTTTTGCAAAATCTAATAGATGATGTATTAGTTCAAAATCTTCAAGGAATAGGTCCAGCCGCATGGTTCTTAATCCATTCTTAGTAAAACATGTTTATGTTCTTACCTTATGAAATTTGATGTCATATCTTTTCCAAATGTGCTATGATTGGAACTCCTCTCATATTTCAAAATCTTACGCGATTAATCTCCTTTCTTTGTTCTAAATTGCATATGTTATGTCTTCTTTTTTTGTTCATTGTATAGCTCGATTAGTCACATTTCTTAGTTATCAATATTGTACGATTATCACTTCTTCCTTTGCCATATTATCTATTATACAAGGTGTAATATGCTTCATTTCTCAGTTCTTTTTTCAAATAAGGTTAGATAATCATCTTTTGTTCAAAGTCTTTTTCAATTTGAACTGATTCTTGGTTATTAATCTAGCATAATTAAATCACATTTTACGTTGTTATCATGAGTTATTAGAACTTATTATGTTTCTACGTGTACTTTGTTGAGAACTCCTTTCTTGTTTCTTAATCTTATGCGACTTGATCAAGTTATTAGTATTTAATCTTGTACGATTTGTCCCCTTTCTTAGTTCTCAATATCGTACGAGTACAACTCCTTCCACTGTGCTTAAGAACGTATACTTGGTCTCATTTCTGACTTATTTCTTCAAAACCATCATATTATATTTTAGTTTTATTCTTTTGTGTATAGTTATAACTCATGGTTCTTAATTTGGCCAAATCAAATCGCATTTTAAGTTCTTATCTTGAGTTACGAGATTTACTTTCATAAGAACTCCAGTTCTATTTCTGAATCTGATATCCGACTCGATCTGCTTTGTTAGTTCTTAATCCTGTACGATTAGATCTCCTTTACTGTGTCATAATATAGTACGATTAGACCCAAGAAAGGAGATCAATATCGTACTATTACCATTTCTTCCTTAATCATTGTGCAGGCATAATTAATAGGCCTCATTTGTCAGTTGTTTTTCTTATACGATTAGATAATCTCTTAATTATAAATCTTTAATGAATACGACCCGCTCTTGGTTCTTTTTAAATCTAATACGACTACTTCTTCTTTATTAGTTCTCAATCTTGTTTGATTGTTGTATCTCCTTTTGCGACTTACAATTTATTACGATTAGTCGACTTTCTTAGTTGTCAATATCTTACGATTACATTTCTTCCTCAGTTATTAAGCTAATATGGTTGCCTCCGTTCTCTTTGAAATGCGATTAGATCATTCATTTGATCTAAATCTTTTGTGCACTGGTCACACGCATGGTTCTCAATCTAGTCTAACTAAGTCACGTATTAGGGGCTAATAAGATTATCATCCGTTGTTAGATATTCTTATCTTTTCAACATGTATGTCGATCAGATCACCTTTCTAGTTTCTTCATTATCTCCCCAATATTTTATCACCTGTTCTCCTTTTGCGATTCGTAACATTGAACAATTACTAAATTTCTTGGTTCTCAATATCAATATCGAACGATCGCAACGTCTTCCTTAGTCGTAAAGCAAGTTTGATTGGCCTCATTTCTCTATTCTTTGGCCAATGCTATTAGATGATGTATTAGTTCTAAATCTTCAAGGAATAGGTCCAGCCGCAAGGTTCTTAATCCATTCTTATTAAAACATATTTACGTTCTTACCTTGTGAAACTTGATCTCATATCTTTTCCAAATGTGCTATGATTGGAATTCCTCTCATATTTCATAATCTTACACGACTAATCTCCTTTCTTTGTTCTGAATTGCAAATGTTATGTCTCCTTTGGTTATTCATTGAAGAGCTCGATTAGTCGCATTTCTTAGTTCTCAATATTGTGTACGATTATCACTTCTTCCTTTGTCATTACACAAGGTGTACTTGGCTTCATTTCTCAGTTCTTTTTCAAATAAGGTTAGATAATCATCCTTTGTTCAAAGTCCTTTTCAATTTGAACTGATTCTTGGTTCTTAACCTCGCATAATTAATTCACATTTTACGTTTTTATCATGACTTATTCGAACTTATTATGTTTCTACGTGTACTTTGTTGAGAACTCCTTTCTTGTTTCTTAATCTTATGCGACTTGATCACAGTTATTAGTATATAATCTTGTACGATTTGTCCCCTTTCTTAGTTCTCAATATCGTACGAGTACAACTCCTTCCACTGTGATTAAGGAAATATACTTGGTCTCATTTCTCACTTATTTCTTCAAAACCATCATATTATATTTAAGGTCTTGTTCTTTTGTGTATAGTTATCACTCATGGTTCTTAATTTGGCCAAATCAAATCGCATTTTAAGTTCTTATCTTGAGTTACGAGATTTACTTTATGAGATAAGAACTCCTGTTCTATTTTCTTAATCTAATATGACTCGATCTACTTTGTTAGTTCTTAATCCTGTACGATTAGATCTCCTTTACTGTGTCATAATATAGTAGGATTAGACCCTTTCTTTCTTCTCAATATCGTACTATTACAATTTCTTCCTTAATCATTGAGCAGGCATAATTAATAGGCCTCATTTCTCAGTTCTTTTTCTTATACAATTAGATAATCTCTTAAGTATAAATCTTTAATAAATACGACTCGCTCTTGGTTCTTTTTTAATCAAATATGACTACTTCTCCTTCATCTCCCTTTGCGACTCACAATGTAGTACGATTAGTCGACTTTCTTAGTACTCAATATCTTACGATTGCAATTCTTTCTTAGTTATTAAGCTAATATGGTTGCCTCCGTTCTCTTTCAAATGTGATTAGATCATTCATTTGATCTAAATCTTTTGTGCACAGGACCCACACGTGGTTCTCAATCTAGTCTTACTAAGTCACGTATTCGAATACAGGGGCTTATCATCCGTTATCTATTCTTATCTTTTCAACATGTATGTCGATTAGATCACCTTTCTAGTTTCTTAATTATCTCCCCAATATTTTTTCTTGTGTTCTCCTTTTGCGATTCATAACATAGAACAGTTAGTCAATTTCTTGGCTCTCAATATCGAACGATGGCAACTTCTTCCTTACTGGTAAAGCAAGTTTGATTGGCCTTATTTCTCTATTCTTTTGCAAATGCTATTAGATGATGTATTTGTTCTAAATCTTCAAGGAATAGGTCCGGCCGCATGGTTCTTAATCCATTCTTATTAAAACATATTTATGTTCTTACCTTGTGAAAGTCTATCTAATTTCTTTTCCAAATGTGCTATGATTGGAACTCCTCTCATATTTCATAATCTTACACGACTAATCTCCTTTCTTTGCTCTGAATTGCATATGTTATGTCTCCTTTTGTTATTCATTGTAGAGCTCGATTAGTCGCATTTCTTAGTTCTCAATATTGTAGAGATTACAATACTGTCGATTATCACTTCTTCCTTTGTCATTACCCAAGGTGTACTTGGCTTCATTTCTCAGTTCTTTTTCAAATAAGGTTAGATAATCATCTTTTGTTCAAAGTCCTTTTCAATTTGAACTGATTCTTGGTTCTTAACCTCGCATAATTAATTCACATTTTACGTTGTTATCATGAGTTATTAGAACTTATTATGTTTCTACGTGTACTTTGTTGAGAACTCCTTTCTTGTTTCTTAATCCTATGCGACTTGATCACAGTTATTAGTATATAATCTTGTACGATTTGTCCCCTTTCTTAGTTCTCAATATCGTACGAGTACAACTCCTTCCACTGTGATTAAGCACGTATATTTGGTCTCATTTCTCACTTATTTCTTCAAAACCATCATATTATATTTTAGGTCTTATTCTTTTGTGTATAGTTATCACTCATGGTTCTTAATTTGACCAAATCAAATCGCATTTTAAGTTCTTATCTTGAGTTACGAGATTTACTTTATAAGAACTCATCTCTGTTTTATTTTCTTAATCTGATATGACTTGATCTACTTTGTTAGTTCTTAATCTTGTACGATTAGATCTCCTTTACTGTGTCGGAATATAGTACAATTAGACCCTTTCTTTCTTCTCAATATAGTACTATTACAATTTCTTCCTTAATCATTGTGCAGGCATAATTAATAGGCCTCATTTCTCAGTTCTTTTTCTTATACCATTAGATAATCTCTTAATTATAAATATTTAATGAATACGACCCGCTCTTTGTTCTTTTTAAATCTAATACGACTACTTCTCCTTTAGAGAGTTCTCAATCTTGTTTGAAAAAGAATAGAGAATCTTCTTTTGCGACTCACAATATATTACGATTAGTCGACTTTTTTAGTTCTCAATATCTTACGATTGCACTTCTTCCTTTGTTATTAATCTAATATGGTTGCTTCCGTTCTCTTTCGAATACGATTAGATCATTCATTTGATCTAAATCTTTTGTGCACAGGTCCCACACATGGTTCTGAATCTAGAACTTCTAGCTAAGTCACGTATTAGCGGCTTATCATCAAATTATCAGATATTCTTGTCATTTCAACATGTATGTTGATTAGATCACCTTTCTAGTTTTTTAATTATCTCCCTAATATTTTATCATCTGTTCTCATTTTGCGATTCATAACATACAACAGTTAGTCAATTTTTTGACTCTCAATATCGAACGATGGCAACTTCTTCCTTACTCGTAAAGCAAGTTTGATTGGCCTCATTTCTCTATTCTTTTTCAAATGCTGTTAGATGATGTATTAGTGCCATATATTCAAGGAATAAGTCCAGCCGCATGGTTCTTAATCCATTCTTATTAAAACATATTTATGTTCTTACCTTGTGAAATTTGATGTCATATCTTTTCCAAATGTGCTATGATTGGAACTCCAATCATATTTCACAATCTTACGCGACTAATCTCCTTTCTTTGTTCTGAATTGCCTATATTATGTGTCCTTTTGTTGTTCATTATATAGCTCGATTAGTCGTATTACAGTCTTAGTTCTCAATATTGTACGAAATCAATTCTTCCTTTGTCATTGTACAAGGTGTAATTGGCTTCATTTCTCAGTTCTTTTTCAAACAAGGTGAGATAATCATCTTTTGTTCGAAGTCTTTTTCAATTTGAACTGATTCTTGGTTCTTAACCTAGCATAATTAATTCACATTTTACGTTGTTATCATGAGTTATTAGAACTTATTATGTTTCTACATTTACTTTGTTGAGAACTCCTTTCTTGTTTCTTAATCTTATGCGACTTGATCCCAGTTATTAGTATTTAATCTTGTACGATTTGTCCCCTTTCTTAGTTCTCAATATCGTACGAGGACAACTCCTTCCACTTTGATTAAGCACTTGTACTTGGTCTCATTTCTCACTTATTTCTTCAAAACCATCATATTATATTTTAGTTCTTATTCTTTTATGCATAGTCATCACTCATGGTTCTTAATTTGGCCAAATCAAATCGCATTTTAACTTCTCATCTTGTGTTACGATGATGATTTACTTTTATAAGAACTCCTGTTCTATATCTTAATCTGATATGCTCGATCTACTTTGCTAGTTCTTAATCCTGTACGATTAGATCTCCTTTACTGTGTCATAATATAGTACGATTAGACCCTTTCTTTATTCTCAATGTCGTACTATTACAATTTCTTCCTTAATCATTGTGCAGGCATAATTAATAGGCCTCATTTCTCAGTTCTTTCTCATATATAATTAGATAATCTCCTAAATATAAAACTTTAGTAAATACGACCCGCTCTTGGTTCTTTTTTAATCTAATACGACTACTTCTCCTTTATTGTTCTCAATCTTGTTTGATTGTTGCATTTCCTTTTGCGACTCACATATTACTATTAGTCGACTTTCTTAGTTCTCAATATCTTACGATTACACTTCTTCCTCACTTATTAAGCTAATATGGTTGCCTCCGTTCTCTTTCAAATGCGATTAGATCATTCATTTGATCTAAATCTTTTGTGCACAGGTCCCACGCACCTGCATGGTTCTCACTCTAGTCTAACTAAGTCACGTATTAGGGGCTTATCATCCATTATTAGATATTCTTATCTTTTCAACATGTATGTCGATTAGATCACCTTTCTAGTTTCTTAATTATCTCCCCAATATTTTATCATGTGTTCTCCTTTTGCGATTCATAACATAGAACAGTCAGCCAATTTCTTGTCTCTCAATATCGAACGATCGTAACTTCTTCCTTACTCGTAAAGCAAGTTTGATTGGCCTCATTTCTCTATTCTTTTGCAAATGCTAATAGATGATGTATTAGTTCAAAATCTTCAAGGAATAGGTCCAGCCGCATGGTTCTTAATCCATTCTTAGTAAAACATGTTTATGTTCTTACCTTATGAAATTTGATGTCATATCTTTTCCAAATGTGCTATGATTGGAACTCCTCTCATATTTCATAGTCTTACACGACTAATCTCCTTTCTTTGTTCTGAATTGCATATGTTATGTCTCCTTTTGTTGTTCATTGTAGATGATAGCTCGATTAGTCACATTTCTTAGTTATCTATATTGTACGATTATGACTTCTTCCTTTGTCGTTATACAAGGTGTAATATGCTTCATTTCTCAGTTCTTTTTCAAATAAGGTTAGATAATCATCTTTTGTTCAAACTCTTTTTCAATTTGAACTAATTCTTGGTTCTTAATCTACATAATTAAATCACATTTTACGTTGTTATCACGAGTTATTAGAACTTATTATGTTTCTACGTGTACTTTGATGAGAACTCCTTTCCTGTTTCTTAATCTTATGCGACTTGATCCCAGTTATTAGTATTTAATCTTGTTCAATTTGTCCCCTTTCTTAGTTCTCAATATCGTACGAGTACAACTCCTTCCACTGTGATTAAGCACGTATACTTGGCCACATTTCTGACTTATTTCTTCAAAACCATCATATTATATTTTAGTTCTTATTCTTTTGTGTATAGTTATCACTCATGGTTCTTAATTTGGCCAAATCAAATCGCATTTTATATAAGTTCTTATCTTGAGTTACGAGATTTACTTTATAAGAACTCCTGTTCTATTGCTTAATCTGATATGACTCGATCTACTTTGTTAGTTCTTAATCCTGTACGATTAGATCTCCTTTACGGTGTCATAATATAGTACGATTAGACCCATTCTTTCTTCTCAATATCGTACTATTACAATTTCTTCCTTAATCATTGGGCAGGCATAATTAATAGGCCTCATTTCTCAGTTCTTTTTCTTATACAATTAGATAATCTCTTAATTATAAATCTTTAATTAATACGACCCACTCTTGGCTCTTTTTTAATCTAGTATGACTACTTCTCCTTCAATCTCCTTTTGTGACTAGCAATATATTACGATTAGTCGACTTTCTTAGTTTTCAATATCTTACGGTTGCACTTCTTCCTTAGTTATTAAGCTAATATGGTTGCCTCCGTTCACTTTCGAATTCGATTAGATCATTCATTTGATCTAAATCTTTTGTGCACAGGTCCCACACGTGGTCGAACTACATCTCAATCTAGTCTTACTAAGTCACGTATTAGCGGCTTATCATGTGTTCTTAGACACGATTCATAACATCGAACAGTTAGTCAATTTCTTGGCTCTCAATATCGAACGATCGCAACTTCTTCCTTACTCGTAAAGCAAGTTTGATTGGCCTCATTTCTCTATTCTTTTGCAAATGCTATTAGATGATGTATTAGTTCAAAATCTTCAAGGAATAGGTCCGGCCGCATGGTTCTTAATCCATTCTTATTAAAACATATTTATGTTCTTACCCTGTGAAATTCTATCTAATGATTGGAACTCCTCTCATATTTCATAATCTTACACGACTAATCTCCTTTCTTTGTTCTGAATTACATATGTTATGTCTCCTTTTGTTATTCATTGTAGACCTCGATTAGTCGCATTTCTTAGTTCTCAATATTGTACGATTATCACTTCTTCCTTTGTCATTACACAAGGTATACTTGGCTTCATTTCTCAGTTCTTTTTCAAATAAGGTTAAATGATAATCATCTTTTGTGCAAAGTCCTTTTCAATTTGAACTGATTCTTGGTTCTTAACCTCGCATATTTAATTCACATTTTACGTTGTTATCATGAGTTATTAGAACTTATTATATTTCTACATGTACTTTGTTGAGAACTCCTTTCTTGTTTCTTATTCTTATGCGACTTGATCACAGTTATTAGTATATAATCTTGTACGATTTGTCCCCTTTCTTAGTTCTCAATATTGTACGAGTACAACTCCTTCCACTGTGATTAAGCACGTATACTTGGTCTCATTTCTCACTTATTTCTTCAAAACCATCATATTATATTTTAGTTCTTATTCTTTTGTGTATAGTTATCACTCATGGTTCTTAATTTGGCCAAATCAAATCGCATTTTAAGTTCTTATCTTGAGTTACGAGATTTACTTTATAAGAACTCCAGTTTTATTTTCTTAATCTGATATGACTCGATCTACTTTGTTAGTTCTTAATCCTGTACGATTACATCTCCATTTACAGTGTCGGAATATAGTACAATTAGACCCTTTCTTTCTTCTCAATATAGTACTATTACAATTTCTTCCTTAATCATTGTGCAGGCATAATTAATAGGCCTCATTTCTCAGTTCTTTTTCTTATACCATTAGACAATCTGTAATTATAAATATTTAATGAATACGACCCGCTCTTTGTTCTTTTTAAATCTAATACGACTACTTCACCTTTATTAGTTCTCAATCTTGTTTGATTGTTGTATCTTCTTTTGCGACTCACAATATATTACGATTAGTCGACTTTTTTTGTTCTCAATATCTTACGGTTGCACTTCTTTCTTAGTTATTAAGCTAATATGGTTGCCTCCATTCTCTTTCGAATGCGATTAGATCATTCATTTGATCTAAATCTTTTGTGCACAGGTCCCACACATGGTTCTGAATCTAGTCTATCTAAGTCACGTATTAGCGGCTTATCATCCGTTATTAGATATTCTTGTCATTTCAACGTGTATGTTGATGACTAGATCACCTTTCTAGTTTTTAATTATCTCCCTAATATTTTATCATGTGTTCTCATTTTGCGATTCATAACATACAACAGTTAGTCAATTTTTTGACTCTCAATATCGAACGATGGCAACTTCTTCCTTACTCGTAAAGCAAGTTTGACTGGCCTCATTTCTCTATTCTTTTTCAAATGCTATTAGATGATGTATTAGTGCTATATTTTCAAGGAATAAGTCCAGCCGCATGGTTCTCAATCCATTCTTAGTAAAACATATTTATGTTCTTACTTTGTGAAATTTGTTCTCATTTCTTTTCCAAATTTTCTATGATTGGAACTGCTCTCATATTTCATAATCTTACACGACTAATCTCCTTTCTTTGTTCTGAATTTCATATGTTATGTCTCCTTTTGTTGTTCATTGTATAGCTCAATTTTTCGAATTTCTTGGTTCTCAATATTGTACGAGTATCACTTCTTCCTATGTCATTACACTAGGTGCAATTGGCATCATTTCTCATCAAAGTGATCGCAAATTTTTTTTCAAATAAGGTTAGATAATCATCTTTTGTTCTAAGTCTTTTTCAATTTGAACTGATTCTTTGTTCTTACCTTGTGAAATTTGATCCCATATCTTTTCCAAATGTGCTATGATTGGAACTCCAATCATATTTCACAATCTTACAGGACTAATCTCCTTTCTTTGTTCTGAATTGCCTATATTATGTCTCCTTTTGTTGTTCATTGTATAGCTCGATTAGTCGTAATTCTTAGTTCTCAATATTGTACGAAATCACTTCTTCCTTTGTCATTATACAAGGTGTAATTGGCTTCATTTCTCAGTTCTTTTTCAAATAAGGTGAGATAATCATCTTTTGTTCAAAGTCATTTTCAATTTGAACTGATTCTTGGTTCTTAACCTAGCATAATTAATTCACATTTTACGTTGTTATCATGAGTTATTAGAACTTATTATGTTTCTACATTTACTTTGTTGACAACTCCTTTCTTGTTTCTTAATCTTATGCGACTTGAGTCCCAGTTATTAGTATTTAATCTTGTACAATTTGTCCCCTTTCTTAGTTCTCATTATCGTACGAGTACAACTCCTTCCACTGTGATTAAGCACACGTATACTTGGCCTCATTTCACACTTATTTTTTAAAAACCATCATATTATATTTTAGTTCTTATTCTTTTATGCATAGTTATCACTCATGGTTCTTAATTTGGCCAAATCAAATCACTTTTTAAGTTCTTATCTTGAGTTACGAGATTTACTTTTATAAGAACTCCTGTTCTATTTCTTAATTTGGTATGACTCGATCTACTTTGTTAGTTCTTAATCCTGTACAATTAGATCTCCTTTACTATGTCATAATATAGTACGATTAGACCCTATCTTTCTTGTCAATATCTTAGTATTACAATTTCTTCCTTAATCATTGTGCAGGCATAATTAATAGGCCTCATTTGTCAGTTCTTTTTCATATACAATTAGATAATCTCTTAATTATAAATCTTTAATAAATACGACTCCGCTCTTGGTTCTTTTTTAATCTAATACAACTACTTCCCCTTTATTAGTTTCTCAATCTCGTTTGACTGTTGCATTTCCTTTTACGACTCATAATATATTACGATTAGTCGACTTTCTTAGTTCTCAATATCTTACGATTGCACTTCTTCCTTAGTTATTAAGCTAATATGGTTGCCTCCATTCTCTTTCGAATGCATTGATCTAAATCTTTTGTGCACAGGTCTCACACATGGTTCTCAATCTAGTCTAACTAAGTCACGTATTAGAGGCTTATCATCCGTTATTTGATATTCTTATCTTTTCAACGTGTATGTCGATTAGATCACCTTTCTAGTTTCTTTATTATCTCCCTAATATTTTATCATGTGTTATCCTTTTGCGATTCATAACACAGAACAGTTAGTCAATTTCTTGGCTCTCAATATCGAACAATCGCAACTTCTTCCTAACTCGTAAAACAAGTTTGATCGGCCTCATTTCTCTATTCTTTTGCAAATGCTAAAAGATATTAGATGATGCATTAGTTCTAAATCTTAAAGGAATAGGTCCAGCGCATGGTTCTCAATCCATTCTTATTGAAACATATTTATGTTCTTACCTTGTGAAATTTGATCTCATATCTTTTCCAAATGTGCTATGATTGGAACTCCTCTCATATTTCATAATCTTACACAACTATTCTACTTTCTTTCTTCTGAATTGCATATGTTATGTCTCCTTTTGTTGTTCATTGTATAGCTCGATTAGCCGCATTTCTTAGTTCATCAATATTGTACGATTATCACTTCTTCCTGTGTCATTACACAAGGTGTGTAATTGGCATCATTTCTCTGTTCTTTTTTATATAAGGTTTGATAATCATCTTTTGATCAAACTCTTTTTCAATTTGAACTGATTCTTAGTTATTAATGTAGCATAATTAAATCACATTTTACGTTGTTATCATGAGTTGTTAGAACTTATTACGTTTCTACATGAACTTTGTTGAGAACTCCTTTCTTGTTTCTTAATTTAATAAACTTATGCGACTTGATCCCAGTTATTAGTATTTAATCTTGTTCAATTTGTCCCCTTTCTTAGTTCTCAATATCGTAAGAGTACAACTCCTTCCACTATGATTAAGCACGTATACTTGGCCTCATTTCTCACTTATTTCTTCAAAACCGTCATATTATATTTTAGTTCTTATTCTTTTATGCATAGTTATCACTCATGGTTCTTAATTTGGCCAAATCAAATCGCATTTTAAGTTCTTATCTTGAGTTACGAGATTTAATTTTGTAAGAACTCCTGTTCTATTTCTTAATATGATATGACTCGATCTACTTTGTTAGTTCTTAATTATGTACGATTAGATCTCCTTTACTGTGTCATAATATAGTACGATTACACCCTTTCTTTCTTCTCAGTATCGTACTATTATGATTTCTTACTTAATCGTTGTGCAGGCATAATTAATAGGCCTTATTTCTCAATTGTTTTTCTTAAATGATTAGATAATCTCTTAATTATAAATCTTTACTAATCGAATGAATACGACCTGCTCTTGGTTCTTTTTAAATCTAATATGACTCCATCTCCTTTATTAGTTATCAATCTTGTTTGATTGTATCTCCTTTTGCGACTCACAATATATTACGATTAGTCGACTTTCTTAGTTCTCAATATCTTACGATTACACTTCTTCCTTAGTTATTTAGCTAATATAGTTGCCTCTGTTCTCTTTCGAATGATATTAGATCATTCATTTGATCTAAATCATTTGTGAAGAGGTCCCACACATGGTTCTCAGTCTAGTCTAACTAAGTCACGTATTAGGGGCTTATCATCCGTTATTAGATATTCTTATCTTTTCAACGTGTATGTCGATTAGATCACCTTTCTAGTTTCTTAATTATCTCCCTAATATTTTATCATGTGAACTCCTTTTGCGATGCATAACATAGAACAGTTAGTCAATTTCTTGGCTGTCAATATCGAATGATCGCAACTTCTTCCTTACTCGTAAAGCAAGTTTGATCGGCCTCATGAAATTCTCTATTCTTTTGCAAATGCTATTAGATGACGTATTACTTCTGAATCTTCAAGGAATAGGTCCAGCGCATGGTTCTTAATCCATTCTTATTAAAACATATTTATGTTCTTACCTTGTGAAATTTGTTCTCGTATGTTTTACAAATGTGCTATGATTGGAACTCCTCTCATATTTCATAATCTTACCCGACTAATCTCCTTTCTTTGTTATGAATTGCATATGTTATGTCTCCTTTTGTTGTTCATTGTATAGCTCGATTAGTCGCATTTCTTAGTCCTCAATATTGTACGATTATCACTTCTTTCTTTGTCATTACACAAGGTCTGTAATTGGCTTCATTTCTCCGTTCTTTTTGAAATAAGGTTAGATAATCATCTTTTGTTCAAACTCTTTTTCAATTTGAACTGATTCTTGGTTCTTAATCTAGCATAATTAAATCACATTTTACGTTGTTATCATAAGTTGTTAGAATCTTACACGACTAAGCTCCTTTCTTTGTACATTCTGAATTGCATATGTTATGTCTCGTTCTGTTGTTCATTATATAGCTCGATTAGTTGCATTTCTTAGTTCTCAATATTGTATGATTATCACTTCTTTCTTTGTCATTACTCAAGGTTCTTAATTTGGCCAAATCAAATTGCATTTTAAGTTCTTATCTTGAGTTACGAGATTTAATTTTGCAAGAACTCCTGTTCTATTTCTTAATATGTTTGACTCGATCTACTTTGTTAGTTCTTAATTCTGTACGATTAGACTTTACTGTGTCATTATATTGTACGATTAGACCCTTTCTTTCTTCTCAGTATTGTACTATTATGATTTCTTCCTTAATCGTTGTGCAGGCATAATTAATAGGCCTCATTTCTTAATTCTTTTTCTAAAAATGATTAGATAATCTCTTAATTATAAATCTTTAATGAATACGACCCGCTCTTGGTTCTTTTTAAATCTAATACGACTCCATCTCCTTTATTAGTTCTCAATCTTGTTTGATTGTATCTCCAGTTTTTTTACGACTCACAATATATTACGATTAGTCAACTTTCTTAGTTCTCAATATCTTACGATTACACTTCTTCCTTTGTTATTAAGCTAATATAGTTGCCTCTGTTCTATTTCGAATGCGATTAGATCATTCATTTGATCAAAATCTTTTGTGCACAGGTCCCACACATGGTTCTCAATCTAGTCTAACAAAGTCACGTATTAGGGCTTATCATCCGTTATTAGATATTCTTATCTTTTCAACTTGTAAGTCAATTAGATTAGCTTTCTAGTTTCTTAATTATCTCCCTAATATTTTATCATGTGATCTCCTTTTGCGATGCATAACATAGAACAATTAGTCAATTTCTTGGCTGTCAATATCGAACGATCGCAACTTCTTCCTTACTCGTAAAGCAAGTTTGATCGGCCTCATTTCTCTATTCCTTTGCAAATGCTATTAGATGTTGTATTAGTTCTGAATCGTCAAGGAATAGGTCCAGCGCATGGTTCTTAATCCATTCTTCTATTAAAACAAATTTATGTTCTTACCTTGTGAAATTTGATCTCATATCTTTTCCAAATGTGCTACGATTGGAGCTCCTCTCATATTTCATAATCTTACACAACTAATCTCCTTTCTTTGTTTTGAATTGCATATGTTATGTCTTCTTTTGTTGTTCATTGTATAGCTCGATTAGTCGAATTTCTTAGTTCTCAATATTGTACGATTATCACTTCTTCCTTTGTGATTATACAAGGTGTAATTGGTTTCATTTCTCAGTTCTTTTTCAAATAAGGTCAGATAATCATATTTTGTTCAAATTCTTTTTCAATTTGAACTGATTCTTGGTTCTTAAACTAGAATAATTAAATCACATTTTACGTTGTTATCATGAGTTATTAGAACTTATTATGTTTCTAGATGTACTTTGTTGAGAACTCATTTCCTGTTTCTTAATCTTATGCGACTTGATGCTAGTTATAGTTCTCAATATCGTACAAGTACAAATCCTTCCACTGTGATTAAATATGATAAGAGCACATATAGTTGGCCTCATTTCTCACTTATTAGTTCAAAACCATCATATTATATTTTAGTTCTTATTCATTTATGCAGAGTTATCACACGTGGTTCTTAATTTGGCCAAATCAAATCGATTTTAAGTTCTTGTATCAGTTATGAGATTTATTTTTATAAGAACTCCTAAGATATTTCTTAATCTGATATAACTCGATCTACTATGTTAGGTCTTAATCCTGTACGATTAGATATCCTTTACTGTGTCATAATATAGTACGATTAGACCCTTTCTTTCTTCTCAATATCGTACTATTACGATTTCTTCCTTAATCACTGTTCAGGCATCATTTCTCAGTTCTTTTGCTTGTACGATTAGATAATCTCTTAATGATAAATCTTTAATGAAAACGACCCGCTCTTGGTTCTTTTTAAATCTAGTACGACTACTTCTCCTTTATTAGTTCTCAACCTTGTTTGATTTTATCTCCTTTTGTGACTCACAATATATTACGATTAGTAGCGACTTTCTTAGTTCTCAATATCTTACGATTACACTTCTTCCTTAGTTATTAAGCTATTATATTTGCCTCCGTTCTCTTTCGAATGCGATTAGATGATTCATTTGATCTAAATCTTTTGTGCACAGGTCCCACGCATGGTTCTCAATCTAGTCTAAGTAAGTCACATATTAGGGGCTTATCATCCGTTATTAGATATTCTTATCTTTTCAACATGTATGTCGATTAGATCACCTTTCTAGTTTCTTAATTGTCTCCCTAATATTTTATCATGTGTTCTCCTTTTGCCATACATAACGTAGAACAGTTAGTCAATTTGTTGGCTCTCAATATCGAATTATCACAAGTTCTTCCTTGCTCGTAAAGCATGTTTTATTGGCCTCATTTCTCAATTGTTTTGCAAATGCTATTAGATGATGTATTAGTTCTAAATCTTCAAAGAATAGGTCTGGCGCATGGTTCTTCATATATTCTTATTAAAACATATTTATGTTCTTACCTTGTAAGTGAAATTTGATCTCATATCCTTTCCAAATGTGCTATGATTGGAACTCCTCTCATATTTCATAATCTTACACGACTAATCTCCTTTCTTTGTTCTGTGAATTGCATATGTTGTGTCTCCTATTGTTGTTCATTGTATAGCACAATTAGTCGCATTTCTTAGTTCTCAATATTGTACGATTATCACTTCTTCCTTTGTCATTACACAAGGTGTGTAATTGGCTTCATTTCTCAGTTCTTTTACAAATAAGGTTTGATAATCATCTTTTGTTCAAACTCATTTTCAATTTGAACTAATTCTTGGTTCTTAATCTAGCATAATTAAATCACATTTTATGTTGTAATCATGAGTTGTTAGAATTTATTACGTTTCTACATGTACTTTGCTGAGAACTCCTTTCTTGTTTCATAATCTTATGCGACTTGATCCCAGTTATTAGTATTTAATCTTGTAAGATTTGTCCCGTTTCTTAGTTCTCAATATCGTACGAGTACAACTCCTTCCAGCTGTGATTAAGCACGTACACTTGGCCTCATTTCTCACTTATTTCATCAAAACCATCATATTATATTTTAGTTCTTATTCTTTTATGCATAGTTATCACTCATGGTTCTTAATTTGGCCAAATCAAATCGCATTTTGAGTTCTTATTTTGAGTTGCGAGATTTACTTTTGCAAGAACTCCTGTTCTATATCTTAATCTGGTATGACTCGATCTACTTTGTTAGTTCTTAATCCTGTACGATTAGATGTCCTTTACTGTGTCATAATATGGTACGATCAAAGACCCTTTCTTTCTTCTCAATATCGTACTTTTACGATTTCTTCCTTAATCATTGTGCAGTCATAATTAATAGGCCTCATTTCCCTGTTCTTTTTCTTATACGATTAGGTAATCTCTTAATCATAAATCTTTAATGAATACTACAAGCTCTTGGTTCTTTTTAAATCTAGTACGACTACTTCTCCTTTATTAGTTGTCAACCTTGTTTGATTGTATCTCCTTTTGCGTTTACTCACAATATATTACGCTTAGTCGACTTTCTCCGTTCTCAATATCTTCCGATTACACTTCTTCCTTAGTTATTAAGCTATTAGATGATGCATTAGTTCTAAATCTTCAAAGAATAGGTCCAGCGCATGGTTCTTAATCCATTCTTATTAAAACATATTTATGTTCTTACCCTGTGAAATTTGATCTCATATCTTTTCCAAATGTGCTATGATTGGAACTCCTCTCATATTTCATAATCTTTCACGACTAATCTCCTTTGTTTGTTCTATCAAATGCATATGTTATGTCTCCTTTTGTTCTTCATTTTATAGTACGGTTAGTCATTTTCTTAGTTCTCAATATTGTACGATTATCACTTCTTCCTTTGTCTTTACACTAGGTGTGTAATTGGCTTCAATTCTCAGTTCTTTTCCAAATACGGTTTGATAATCATCTTCTGTTGAAACTCTTTTTCAATTTGAACTGATTCTTGGTTCTTAATCTAGCATAATTAAATCACACTGTTTTACGTTGTTATCATGAGTTGTTAGAACTTATTACATTTCTACATGTACTTTGCAGAGAACTCCTTTCATGTTTCTTAATCTTATGCGACTTGATCCCAGTTGTTAGTATTTAATCTTGTACTATTTGTCCCCTTTCTTAGTTCTCAATATCGTACGAGTACAACTCCTTCCACTGTGATTAAGCACGTACACTTGGCCTCATTTCTCACTTATTTCTTCAAAACCATCATATTATATTTTAGTTCTTATTCTTTTATGCATAGTTATCACTCATGGTTCTTAATTTGGCCAAATCAAATCGCATTTTGAGTTCTTATCTTGAGTTACGGGATTTACTTTTGCAAGAACTGCTGTTCTATTTCTTAATCTGGTATGACTCGATCTACTCTGTTAGTTCTTAATCCTGTACGATTAGATCTCCTTTGCTGTGTCATAATATGGTACGATTAGACCCTTTCTTTCTTCTCAATATCATACTTTTACGATTTCTTCCTTAATCAATTGTGCAGGCATAATTAATAGGCCTCATTTCTCAGTTCTTTTTTTTATACGATTAGATAATCCCTTAATTATAAATCTTTAATGAATACAACCCGCTCTTGGTTCTTTTTAAATCTAGTATGACTACTTCTCCTTTATTAGTTCTCAACCTTGTTTGATTTTATCTACTTTTACGACTCACAATATATTACGCTTAGTCGACTTTCTTAATCTCAATATCTTGCGATTACACTTCTTCCTTACTTATTAAGCTAATATAGTTGCCTCCGTTCTCTTTCGAATGCGATTAGATCATTCATTTGATCTAAATCTTATGTGCACAGGTCCCAAGCATGGTTCTCAATCTAGTCTAACTAAGTCACGTAATAGGGGCTTATCATCCGTTATTAGATATTCTTATCTTTTCTACATGTATGTCGATTAGATCACCTTTCTAGTTTCTTAATTGTCTTCCTAATATTTTATCACGTGTTCTCCTTTTGCGATTCATAACATAGAACAGAATTAGTCAATTTCTTGGCTTTCAATATCGAACGATCGCAACTTCTTCATTACTCGTAAAGCAAGTTTGATAGGCCTCATTTCTCTATTCTTTTGCAAATGCTATTAGATGATGCATTAGTTCTAAATCTTCAAGGAATAGGTCCAGCGCATGGTTCTTAATCCATTCTTATTAAAACATATTTATTTTCTTACCATGTGAAATTTGATCTCATAAGATTTCCAAATGTGCGATGATTGGAACTGCTCTCATATTTCATAATCTTACACGACTAATCTCCTTTCTTTGTTCTGTGAATTGCATATGTTTTGTTTCCTTTTGTTGTTCATTATATAGTACGGTTAGTCGCATTTTCTTAGTTCTCAATATTGTACGATTATCACTTCTTCCTTTGTCATTACACAAGGTGTGTAATTGGCTTCAATTCTCAGTTCTTTTTGAAATAAGGTTAGATAATCATTCTTTGTTCAAACTCTTTTTCAATTTGAACTGATTCTTGGCTCATTAAGCTAGCATATTTAAATCACATTTTACGTTGTTATCATGAGTTGTTTGAACTTATTACGTTTCTACATGTACTTTGCTAAAAACTCCTTTCTTGTTTCTTAATCTGATACGACTTGATCCCAGTTATTAGTATTTAATCTTGTTCGATTTGTCCCCTTTCTTAGTTCTCAATATCGTACGAGTACAACTCCTTCCACTGTGATTAAGCACGTATACCTGACCTCATTCCTCACTTATTTCTTCAAAACCATCATATTATGTTTTAGTTCTTATTCTTTTATGCATAGTTATCATTCATGGTTCTTAATTTGGCCAAATCAAATCGCATTTTGAGTTCTTATTTTGAGTTACGAGATTTACTTTTGTAAGAACTCCTTTTCTATTTCTCAATCCGGTATGACTCGATCTACTTTGTTAGTTCTTAATCCTGTACGATTAGATCTCCTTTACTGTGTCATAATATGGTACGATTAGACTCTTTCTTTCTTCTCAATATCGTACTAATATATTAATCTTTCTTCCTTAATAATTGTGCAGGCATAATTATTAGGCCTCATGAAAGCCTTTTTCTTATACGATTAGATAATCTCTTAATTATAAATCCTTACTGAATACGACCCGCTCTTGGTTTTTTTTAAATCTAGTACGACTACTTCTCCTTTATTAGTTCTCAACCTTGTTTGATTTTATCTCCTTTTGGGACTCACAATATATTACGATTAGTCGACTTTCTTAGTTCTCAATATCTTCCGATTACACTTCTTCCTTAGTTATTAAGCTAATATAGTTGCCTCCGTTCTCTTTCGAATGCGATTAGATCATTCATTTGATCTAAATCTTTTGCGCACAGGTCCCACGCATGGTTCTCAATCTAGTCTAACTAAGTCACGTATTAGGGGCTTATCATCCGTTATTAGATATTCTTATCTTTTCTACATGTATGTCGATTAGATCACCTTTCTAGTTTCTTAATTGTCTTCCTAATATTTTATCACGTGTTCTCCTTTGCGATTCATAACATAGAACAGTTAGTCAATTTCTTAGCTTTCAATATCGAATAATCGCAACTTCTTCATTACTCGTAAAGCAAGTTTGATAGGCCTCATTTCTCTATTCTTTTGCAAATGCTATTAGATGATGCATTAGTTCTAAATCTTCAAGGAATAGGTCCAGCGCATGGTTCTTAATCCATTCTTATTAAAACATATTTATTTTCTTACCATGTGAAATTTGATCTCATAAGATTTCCAAATGTGCGATGATTGGAACTGCTCTCATATTTCATAATCTTACACGACTAATCTCCTTTCTTTGTTCTGTGAATTGCATATGTTTTGTTTCCTTTTGTTGTTCATTATATAGTACGGTTAGTCGCATTTTCTTAGTTCTCAATATTGTACGATTATCACTTCTTCCTTTGTCATTACACAAGGTGTGTAATTGGCTTCAATTCTCAGTTCTTTTTGAAATAAGGTTAGATAATCATTCTTTATCCACTGAGCTAGTTATTTGAACTGACTTGGCTCTTAAGCTAGCATATTTAAATCACATTTTACGTTGTTATCATGAGTTGTTTGAACTTATTACGTTTCTACATGTACTTTGCTAAAAACTCCTTTCTTGTTTCTTAATCTGATACGACTTGATCCCAGTTATTAGTATTTAATCTTGTTCGATTTGTCCCCTTTCTTAGTTCTCAATATCGTACGAGTACAACTCCTTCCACTGTGATTAAGCACGAAATTCTGACCTCATTCCTCACTTATTTCTTCAAAACCATCATATTATGTTTTAGTTCTTATGAATTTTATGCATAGTTATCATTCATGGTTCTTAATTTGGCCAAATCAAATCGCATTTTGAGTTCTTATTTTGAGGTACGAGATTTTCTTTTGTAAGAACTCCTTTTCTATTTCTCAATCCGGTATGACTCGATCTACTGAGTTAGTTCTTAATCTGTACGATTAGATCTCCTTTACTGTGTCATAATATGGTACGATTAGACTCTTTCTCATTCTTCTTCTCAATATCGTACTATTACGATTTCTTCCTTAATCATTGTGCAGGCATAATTATTAGGCCTCATTTCTCAGTCTTTTTCTTATACGATTAGATAATCTCTTAATTATAAATCCTTACTGAATACGACCCGCTCTTGGTTTTTTTTAAATCTAGTACGACTACTTCTCCTTTATTAGTTCTCAACCTTGTTTGATTTTATCTCCTTTTGGGACTCACAATATATTACGATTAGTCGACTTTCTTAGTTCTCAATATCTTCCGATTACACTTCTTCCTTAGTTATTAAGCTAATATAGTTGCCTCCGTTCTCTTTCGAATGCGATTAGATCATTCATTTGATCTAAATCTTTTGTGCACAGGTCCCACGCATGGTTCTCAATCTAGTCTAACTAAGTCACGTATTAGGGGCTTATCATCCGTTATTAGATATTCTTATCTTTTCTACATGTATGTCGATTAGATCACCTTTCTAGTTTCTTAATTGTCTTCCTAATATTTTGATCACGTGTTCTCCTTTTGCGATTCATAACATAGAACAGTTAGTCAATTTCTTGGCTTTCAATATCGAACGATCGCAACTTCTTCATTACTCGTAAAGCAAGTTTGATCGGCCTCATTTCTCAATTGTTTTGCAAATGCTATTAGATGATGCATTAGTTCTAAATCTTCAAAGAATAGGTCCAGCGCATGGTTCTTAATCCCTTCTTATTAAAACATATTTATGTTCTTACCATGTGAAATTTGATCTCATATCTTTTTCAAATGTGCTATGATTGGAACTCCTCTCATATTTCATAATCTTACACGACTAATCTCCTTTCTTTGTTTTGTGAATTGCATATGTTTTGTCTTCTTTCGTTGTTCATTATATAGTACGGTTAGTCGCATTTTCTTAGTTCTCAATATTGTACGATTATCACTTCTTCCTTTGTCATTACACAAGGTGTGTAATTGGCTTCAATTCTCAGTTCTTTTTGAAATAAGGTTAGATAATCATTCTTTCGATTGTTCAAACTCTTTTTCAATTTGAACTGATTCTTGGCTCTTAAGCTAGCATATTTAAATCACATTTTACGTTGTTATCATGAGTTGTTTGAACTTATTACGTTTCTACATGTACTTTGCTAAAAACTCCTTTCTTGTTTCTTAATCTGATACGACTTGATCCCAGTTATTAGTATTTAATCTTGTTCGATTTGTCCCCTTTCTTAGTTCTCAATATCGTACGAGTACAACTCCTTCCACTGTGATTAAGCACGTATACCTGACCTCATTCCTCACTTATTTCTTCAAAACCATCATATTATGTTTTAGTTCTTATTCTTTTATGCATAGTTATCATTCATGGTTCTTAATTTGGCCAAATCAAATCGCATTTTGAGTTCTTATTTTGAGGTACGAGATTTTCTTTTGTAAGAACTCCTTTTCTATTTCTCAATCCGGTATGACTCGATCTACTTTGTTAGTTCTTAATCCTGTACGATTAGATCTCCTTTACTGTGTCATAATATTGGTACGATTAGACTCTTTCTTTCTTCTCAATATCGTACTATTACGATTTCTTCCTTAATCATTGTGCAGGCATAATTATTAGGCCTCATTTCTCAGTCTTTTTCTTATACGATTAGATAATCTCTTAATTATAAATCCTTACTGAATACGACCCGCTCTTGGTTTTTTTTAAATCTAGTACGACTACTTCTCCGTTATTAGTTCTCAACCTTGTTTGATTTTATCTCCTTTTGGGACTCACAATATATTACGATTAGTCGACTTTCTCAGTTCTCAATATCTTCCGATTATTAAGCTAATATAGTTGCCTCCGTTCTCTTTCGAATGCGATTAGATCATTCATTTGATCTAAATCTTTTGTGCACAGGTCCCACGCATGGTTCTCAATCTAGTCTAACTAAGTCACGTATTAGGGGCTTATCATCCGTTATTAGATATTCTTATCTTTTCTACATGTATGTCGATTAGATCACCTTTCTAGTTTCTTAATTGTCTTCCTAATATCCATTTATCACGCGTTCTCCTTTTGCGATTCATAACATAGAACAGTTAGTCAATTTCTTGGCTTTCAATATCGAACGATCGCAACTTCTTCATTACTCGTAAAGCAAGTTTGATCGGCCTCATTTCTCAATTGTTTTGCAAATGCTATTAGATGATGCATTAGTTCTAAATCTTCAAAGAATAGGTCCAGCGCATGGTTCTTAATCCCTTCTTATTAAAACATATTTATGTTCTTACCATGTGAAATTTGATCTCATATCTTTTTCAAATGTGCTATGATTGGAACTCCTCTCATATTTCATAATCTTACACGACTAATCTCCTTTCTTTGTTTTGTGAATTGCATATGTTTTGTCTTCTTTCGTTGTTCATTATATAGTACGGTTAGTCGCATTTTCTTAGTTCTCAATATTGTACGATTATCACTTCTTCCTTTGTCATTACACAAGGTGTGTAATTGGCTTCAATTCTCAGTTCTTTTTGAAATAAGGTTAGATAATCATTCATTTGTTCAAAATCTTTTTCAATTTGAACTGATTCTTGGTTCTTAATCTAGCATAATTAAATCACATTTTATGTTGTTATCATGAGTTGTTAGAACTTATTACGTTTCTACATGTACTTTGCTGAGAACTCCTTTCATGTTTTTCTTAATCTTATGCGACTTGATCCCAGTTATTAGTATTTAATCTTGTACGATTTGTCCCCTCTCTTAGTTCTCAATATCATACGAGTACAACTCCTTCCACTGTGATTAAGCACGTATACTTGGCCTTATTTCTCACTTATTTCTTCAAAAACATAATGTTATATTTTAGTTCTTATTCTTTTATGCACTGTTAGTCGACTTTCTTAGTTCTCAATATCTTACGATTACATTTCTTCCTTAGTTATTAAGCTAATATAGTTGCCTCCGTTCTCTTTCGAATGCGATTAGATGATTCATTTGATCTAAATCTTTTGTGCACAGGTTGCACGCATGGTTCTCAATCTTGTCAAACTAAGCCTTATAGATCACGTATTGGGGGCTTATCATCTGTTATTAGACATTCTTATCTTTTCAACATGTATGTCGATTAGATCACCTTTCTAGTTTCTTAATCATCTCCCTAATATTTTATCATGTGTTCTCCTTTTGCGATTCATAACATAGAACAGTTAGTCAATTTCTTGGCTCTCAATATCGAACGATCGCAACTTCTTCCTTACTCGTAAAGCATGTTTTATCGGCCTCATTTCCCTATTCTTTTGCAAATGCTATTAGATGATGTATTTGTTCTAAATCTTCAAGGAATATGTCACGCCCCAAAAACAGGACCGTAACACGCCGCGCTAATGGTACACCGGACCAAAGCGCAAGGCACAAACGAACAAAGCAACAAACTTAACCGCAATGTAATAGAACCATCAAACCATTTCTTAACTATAAAACCGAATATTTCATTTTACACAAAAATACGAATTACAAAATTCCTTCTTAGTACAAAAGATGCTACAACAAAAACAATGTTCATCACATACAAAACCTATCTAATACACTATATGTGTTGATTTATGTATGTTATTGGAAGATTATCCGCAGAGTCCTACCAGTAATGTGGAGTCTGGGGAAAATCTAAAAGCTGCTAACGCGGTGGAGAGTAAAAAAACGAGCACCTAATCTGAAAAATTATAAGTCACGTGGGGTGAGCATAACTAGCTCAGTGGATATCATAAAAGCTCTTCAAATGGGGCCAAGCATTTCGATAAAACGAAAACATAAAGATAATAACATTTGTGAAAATCATAGTCATGAAGCAGTTTCTAAAATGTCTCATGCCATTTAAACATCGAGCTTATCCAAAACATAGCCAAAAAGATCCATTCATTTCAAAACATAGCTAAAATGTTTCATGCCATTTAAACATCAGGTATGTCCAAAACATAGCCAAACAAGATCCAATCATTTCAAAACATAGTATGCTAAAGCATAGCGAACAAATCCAAGTACGTTTTAAACAACATAATAAAATAATAGGAACCACTAAAATAAGCACAAAACGAAGCAGCAGTCACCATGGCGTCCCATGGATGACTATAGAACTATCTTCTCCACAAATCAAACATTTCCAAACACATCCAAAATTATATACCTAGGTCACCTATGAGCCAAAACAGTCATAAAATGCTTTCATATCAAAATAGTTTGCAAACATATCAATTGATTAACATAAAATAGCTTGGTCCCGATTTCATATGTAATAATTCCAAAACATTGTAAAAGTGCAGTTCCAAACATCATACACATTTTAAATTCCATCCAAACATATTTCGAAAGTCGTTAAACAAAATACAAGTGGAAGAGGGTCTATGTTACCCACCTATCAAAGCAAAACTGCACAATGATCACGAACGCGATCGCGGCGGTAGGATACCTTTCACCTAAAACAGGTATAAGAGGACTCTTAGAAGAGATGTAGAAGTTAAAGAATGACTAGGGAAGCAAAACGACGCGAAATGATAGAAAACGACACCAACAGCTCTTTGGTCAAAAATGACCTTTTCACAATTTCTGACCAACTTCGACAAGCTAAAACCCCAGTCAAAACACTTAGTTAACCCCTCAAATTCGTATTACAGCTAGATTAGGAGATAATAAGCTCAGTTTTCCAGAAAAACCGAAAAACTTTGCCTCTCCCTAGGCTATAATTAGGCTATCCTCCCTGCCAATAAAATCCAATTCCAAGGTATTCAAGGGACCTTGGTTACAACCCAACTCAAAACAACATATTCAACCAACCAACAAAATCCATAAACGGAAAGATTCACCGGAGCAATAGCCGGGACTATATCAATAGCATTCCACAACAATCCATACCCAATTAACTCTGTTACAACATTAGAGCAACAACCTATGGTTGGAATTCCTCTTTACTACCAAACGTTTATTAGCTAAGAATACTCCATGGATCCTAGACAAACTGTCTCTTAATACACTCTTAAAACATCATTATGTGCATAGACATAAGCATTCATAGCATAACACTCTAGGCCACATATGGAAGACAAAACCCTAACTCATAATCTTAAAATTTGTAATCTAACCATGGAAAGTTGTTAAAAATCAACCCCAATCACTTCCCAACCTCCAAAACACTAAAAACAACCCATAACATACATAAATCAACACATATAAGGCTGCAAAGAGGGTTTTCTCAGCCATAAAGAATCCTACAAAACTTGAAATTAAAGCTTGGATCATAAAGCCCATGTCAAGCCATAAATGCTAAAATACATAAAATCTTACCTTCCAAGTGATTCCTACTTGAAATCCAAGAAAATTTTTGGGGGAAAATGGATAAGAGAGTTCAGCTGCTGCTAGGAAGAAATTAAGAAGAAACAACAAGAAGAAGACTAAAGTTATTCCCCTGTCTCTTATTGGGTATCTAGATTCTGTCTCTTTTTCAGATCTAGATGTCGTTAAGAGACTCTAATCTAGCTGTAATACGAATTTGAGGTGTATAAGAGACAGTCTCTTGACTTGATTTGCGGTCCGAATATTATCAATTGAGGATCTTGGATCGACAAGATAAGACATTGAGGACGAAATCACGAAGCAAACAAAGCTGGATACTTCGATCTCATGAGGCTCTCAAGCTCCCAGGTAGCTTCTCGCTCAGAATGATTAGACCATAAAACCTTCACGTAGGGAATAACTTTATTCCTCAATGTCTTATCTTGTCGATCCAAGATCCTCAATTGATAATATTCGGACCGCAAATCAATCTTAGAGAAGTACCTATGTTTTGAAGCTGATCAAACAAGTCATCAATCCGTTGCAAAGGGTACCTTATTCTTCCCAGTTACCCTATTAAGCTCACGGTAGTCAATGCAAAGCCTCAAACTACCATCTATCTTCCGAACAAATAAGACCGGTGCTCCCCATAAGAGTGTGTTTCCGGGTTAGGTATGTTTTCTCTTATCCTCAATGTGAATTGACGACCCTTCATTTTGTAAGTAATATCCACTGAGCATGTATAAGAGACAAATGATTGTCTCTTTATACATGGCTATGTTTTGATATAATGCTGAATCTTACTCTTGGGCTTCTTTTCATTCCCACGAAAAATCACCGTATCTGTGATCACAGGCATCTGAAACATCAGATACCTCTCTTTACAAGTTATTCTTCGCACCATTAGCCGCCAACCAGATCCATACCCAAAATTAAATCAAAGTCGGTTATCGGTAACTGAATAAGGTCAGCCTCAAACTTCCTATCACAAAACTCTAACCGACAACCTTCCAAAACAAACCTAGACTCCATAACATTCCCGTCCGGGGTCCCCACTCTATAAGGATCCTCTAACCATCTAGGGTTATCGGACAGACATCTAAGAAAACATCTAGCTGATAAGAGTCAAAGACGGAATCATGAGCAAAGAATAACTCTTCAAGAATCAACAAAAGAGGTACAACAAAGATTACATAAGCAAGGACCTCTCAAAAACCCCCCAAAACAAGTCAATCAATAACTCCAGGTCAAAGAATTCCACAGATCCTGTAGTGTCGCGAACAAAACAGAATCCTATATAATTCTAAGCCCGAGCACATCAATTTAAACCTCGAAAGACTCATCGAATACCTATTACTGGACTTAGGATTCAAACCTAGGCTCTGATACCACTAAATGTCACGCCCCAAAAACAGGACCGTATACACGCCTTCTGTAAGGATACACGGACCAAAGCGCAAGGCACAAACGAACAAAGCAACAAACTTAACCGCAATGTAATAGAGACATCAAACCATTTCTTAACTATAAAACCGAATATTTCATTTTACACAAAAATACGAATTACAAAATTCCTTCTTAGTACAAAAGATGCTACAACAAAAACAATGTTCATCAATACAAAACCTATCTAATACTGTCTCTTATACACATCTCTTAGTGTATAAGAGACAGATACTTCAACTTAGTCGTAAGAGAATGTGGAATCGGAGAAAATCTAAAAGCTGCTAACGCGGTGGAGAGTACAAAAACGAGCACCTAATCTGAAAAATTATAAGTCACGTGGGGTGAGCATAACTAGCTCAGTGGATATCATAAAAGCTCTTCAAATGGGGCCAATTGCATTTCGATAAAACGAAAACATAAAGATAATAACATTTGTGAAAATCATAGTCATGAAGCAGTTTCTAAAATGTCTCATGCCATTTAAACATCAGGCTTATCCAAAACATAGCCAAAAAGATCCATTCATTTCAAAACATAGCTAAAATGTCTCATGCCATTTAAACATCAGGTATGTCCAAAACATAGCCAAAAAAGATCCAATCATTTCAAAACATAGTATGCTAAAGCATAGCGAACAAATCCAAGTACAGTTTCAAATCCAGAATATAATAAAATAGCATGAGTATCTTTTAGGCTCGAAGGTATGACCTACAGTACTAGTCAGATCTAGTAATCTACCACACCTACTAGTCTGACCGGGAGGTCAAGTTATCCCATCACAAGACCCCGCAGTCAATTAGTTCAGAACACTCACACATCACTATGCTATTTTATTATGGATGACTTTAGAACCTATACTCCACAAATCAAACATTTCCAAACACATCCAAAATTATATACTCTAGGTCACCTATGAGCCAAAACAGTCATAAAATGCTTTCATATCAAAATAGTTTGCAAACATATCAATTGATTAACATAAAATAGCTTGGTCCCGATTTCATATGTAATAATTCCAAAACATTGTAAAAGTGCAGTTCCAAACATCATACACATTTTAAATTCCATCCAAACATATTTCGAAAGTCGTTAAACAAAATACAAGTGGAAGAGGGTCTATGTTACCCACCTATCAAAGCAAAAACTGCACAATGATCACTGAACGCGATCGCCGGCGGTAGGTGGCGTGGTACCTAAAACAGGTATAAGAGGACTCTTAGAAGAGATGTAGAAGTTAAAGAATGACTAGGGAAGCAAAAACGACGCGAAACGATAGAAAACGACACCAACAGCTCTTTGGTCAAAAATGACCTTTTCACAATTTCTGACCAACTTCGACAAGCTAAAACCCCAGTCAAAACACTTAGTTAACCCCTCAAATTCGTATTACAGCTAGATTAGGAGATAATAAGCTCAGTTTTCCAGAAAAACCGAAAAACTTTGCCTCTCCCTAGGCTATAATTAGGCTATCCTCCTGCCAATAAAATCCAATTCCAAGGTATTCAAGGGACCTTGGTTACAACCCAACTCAAAACAACATATTCAACCAACCAACAGATTAGGTGCTCGTTTTTGACTCTCCACCGCGTTACCCAGCCGGGACTATATCAATAGCATTCCACAACAATCCATACCCAATTAACTCTGTTACAACATTAGAGCAACAACCTATGGTTGGAATTCCTCTTTACTACCAAACTGAAATTTTTACCGATTAGCCACACGCATGATTCAAACATGGTTCCTATCCAACCCACTACCAAGGAAACACTTAAAATCATCAAAAGATCATTAAAGATCCTTCAAACATAACCAATTATCCAAATTATCCCAGTTGCGCCAAACTTCCGCTTACTTACAAAATGAAGGGAAATCAATTCCACTTGGTTTCAAGTCTCAATTCCTATCCAGAGAGTAAAACTAACCTTAAAACACTCTTAAAACATCATTATGTGCATAGACATAAGCATTCATAGCATAACACTCTAGGCCACATATGGAAGACAAAACCCTAACTCATAATCTTAAAATTTGTAATCTAACCATGGAAAGTTGTTAAAAATCAACCCCAATCACTTCCCAACCTCCAAAACACTAAAAACAACCCATAACATACATAAATCAACACATATAAGGCTGCAAAGAGGGTTTTCTCAGCCATAAAGAATCCTACAAAACTTGAAATTAAAGCTTGGATCATAAAGCCCATAAGCCATAAATGCTAAAATACATAAAATCTTACCTTCCAAGTGATTCCTACTTGAAATCCAAGAAAATTTTTGGGGGAAAATGGATAAGAGAGTTCAGCTGCTGCTAGGAAGAAATGAAGAAGAAACAACAAGAAGAAGACTTAAAAAGCTTCCAAAGTTGACCCAAATAGTACCCAAGTTGACCAAATAGTGTCCAAGTTGACTATTTGACCCAAAAACTAATTTTTTTGCTACTAAATTAACATTATAAATCAGCCATCAAACAACACTCACACACCACAATGCACTAATTACACTTAGTCCAACTTTTGACCCGTTTACCCGCCGGTATCGAAATCGCGTAAATCGAAAAATTTGCCGAATTGAAAAACGAATAAGTTGAAGTACTTAATGACTAAAAATAATATGAAAAACATTTTAAACCAATTAAAATCAAAGAACAAGGCTATTAAAATACTGGGTTTCACAGAATAGGTCCAGCGCATGGTTCTTAATCCATTCTTATTAAAACATATTTATGTTCTTACCTTGTGAAATTTGATCTCATATCTTTGCCAAATGTGCTATGATTTGAACTTCTCTCATATTTCATAATTTTAGACGACTAATCTCCTTTCTTTGTTCTGTGAATTGCCTATGTTATGTTTCCTTTTGTTGTTCATTGTATAGCACGATTAGTCGCATTTCTTAGTTCTCAATATTGTACGATTATCAATTCTTCCTGTGTCATTACACAAGGTGTGTAATTCGTTTCGTTTCTCAGTTCTTTTTCAAATAAGGTTAGATAAACATGTTTTGTTCAAACTCTTTTTCAATTTGAACTGATTCTTGGTTCCTAATCTAGCATAATTAAATCACATTTTACGTTGTTATCATGAGTTGTTGGAACTTATTACGTTTGTACATGTACTTTGCTGAGAACTCCTTTCTTGTTTCTTAATCTTATACGACTTGATCCCAGTTATTAGTATTTAATCTTGTACGATTTGTCCCCTTTCTAGTTCTCAATATCGTACGAGTACAACTCCTTCCACTGTAATTAAGCACGTATAGTTTGCCTCATTTCTCACTTATTTCTTCAAACCCATCATATTATATTTGAGTTCTTATTCTTTTATGCATAGTTATCACTCGTGGTTCTTAATTTGGCCAAATCAAATCGTATTTTAAGTTATTATCATGAGTTACGAGATTTACTTTTGTAAGAACTCCTGTTCTATGGAGATTTTCTTAATCTGATATGACTCGATCTACTTTGTTAGTTCTTAATCCTGCATGATTAGATCTCCTTTGCTATGTCATATTATGGTACGATTAGACACTTTCTTTCTTCTCAATATCGTATTATTACGATTTCTTCCTCAATCTTTGTGCAAGCATAATTAATAGGCCTCATTTCTCAGTCCTTTTTCTTATACGATTAGATAATCTCTTAATTATAAATCTTTTATGAATACGACCTGCTCTTGGTTCTTTTTAAATCTAGTACGACTACTTCTCCTTTATTAGTTCTCAACCTTGTTTGATTGTATCTCCTTTTGCGACTCACAATATGTTACGATTAGTCGACTTTCTTAGTTCTAAATATCTTACGATTACACTTCTTCCTTAGTTATTAAGCTAATATAGTTGCCTCCGTTTTCTTCCGAATGCGATTAGATCATTCATTTGACCTAAATCTGTTGTGCACAGGCCCCACACATGGTTCTCAATCTAGTCTCACTATAGAGTCACGTATTAGGGGCTTATCATCCGTTATTAGATATTCTTTTCTTTTCAACATGTATGTCGATTAGATCACCTTTCTAGTTTTTTAATAATCTCCCTAATATTTTATCATGTGTTCTCCTTTTGCCATTCATAACACAGACAGTTAGTACATATTTTGGCTCTCAATATCAAACGATCGCAACTTCTTCCTTGCTCGTAAAGCAAGTTTGATCGGCCTCATTTCTCTATTATTTTGCAAATGCTATTAGATGATGTATTAGTTCTAAATCTTCAAGGAATAGGTCCAGCGCATGGTTCTTAATCCATTCTTATTAGAACATATTTATGTTCATACCTTGTGAAATTTGATCTCATATCTTTTCCGAATGAGCTATGATTGGAACTCCTCACATATTTCATAATCTTACACGACTAATCTCCTTTCTTTGTTCTCTCAATTGCATATGTTATGTTTCCTTTTGTTGTTCATTGTATAGCACGATTAGTCGCATTTCTTAGTTCTCAATATTGTACGATTATCAATTCTTCCTGTGTCATTACACAAGGTGTGTAATTCGTTTCGTTTCTCAGTTCTTTTTCAAATAAGGTTAGATAAACATGTTTTGTTCAAACTCTTTTTCAATTTGAACTGATTCTTGGTTCCTAATCTAGCATAATTAAATCACATTTTACTTTGCTATTACCATGAGTTGTTGGAACTTATTACGTTTCTACATGTACTTTTCTGAGAAATCCTTTCTTGTTTCTCAATCTTATGCGACTTAATCCCAGTTATTAGTATATAATCTTGTACGATTTGTCCCCTTTCTTATTTCTCAATATCTGACGAGTACAACTCCTTCCACTATGATCAAGCACGTATAATTGTCCTCATTTCTCACTTATTTCTTCAAAACCATCATATTATATTTTAGTTCTTATTCTTTTATGCATAGTTATCACTCATGGTTCTTAATTTGGCCAAAACAAATCTCATTTTAAGTTCTTATCTTGAGTTACGAGATTTAACTTTTGTAAGAAGTCCAGTTCTATTTCCTAAACTGAAATGACTCGATCTACTTTGTTAGTTCTTAATCCTGTACGATTAGATCTCCTTTACTGTGTCATAATATCGTACGATTGGACCCTTTCTTTCTACTCAATATCGTAGTATTACGATTTCTTCCTTAAACATTGTGCAGGCATAATTAATAGGCCTCATTTCTCAGTTCTTTTTCTTATACGATTAGATAATCTCTTAATTATAAATCTTTAATGAATAAGACCCGCTCTTGATTCTTTTTAAATCCAGTACGACTACTTCTCCTTTACTAGTTATCAACCTTGTTTGACTGTATCTCCTTCTGTGACTCACAATATATTACGATTAGTCGACTTTCTTAGTTCTCAATATCTTACGATTACACTTCTTCCTTAGTTATTAAGCTAATATAGTTGCCTCCGTTCTCTTTCGAATGCCATTAGATCATTCATTTGACCTAAATCTGTTGTGCACAGGACCCACACATGGGTTCTCAATCTAGTCTAACTAAGTCACGTATTAGGGGCTTATCATCCGTTATTAGATATTCTTATCTTTTCAACATGTATGTCGATTAGATCACCTTTCTAGTTTTTTAATAATCTCCCTAATATTTTATCATGTGTTCTCCTTTTGCCATTCATAACATAGAACAGTTAGTACATATTTTGGCTCTCAATATCAAACGATCGCAACTTCTTCCTTGCTCGTAAAGCAAGTTTGATCGGCCTCATTTCTCTATTATTTTGCAAATGCTATTAGATGATGTATTAGTTCTAAATCTTCAAGGAATAGGTCCAGCGCATGGTTCTTAATCCATTCTTATTAAAACATATTTATGTTCATACCTTGTGAAATTTGATCTCATATCTTTTTCGAATGAGCTATGATTGGAACTCCTCTCATATTTCATAATCTTACACGACTAATCTCCTTTCTTTGTTCTGTCAATTGCATATGTTGTGTTTCCTTTTGTTGTTCATTGTATAGCATCTGATTGATTAGTCGCATTTCTTAGTTCTCAATATTGTACGATTATCAATTCTTCCTGTGTCATTACACAAGGTGTGTAATTCGTTTCATTTCTCAACTCTTTTTCAAATAAGGTTAGATAATCATCTTTTGTTCAACCTATTTTTCAACGTGCACTAATCTAGCATAATTAAATCACATTTTACTTTGTTATTATCACAGTTGTTGGAATTTATTACGTTTCTACATGTACTTTACTGAGAACTCCTTTCTTGTTTCTTAATCTTATGCGACTTGATGTGTACAATATAAAATTATTCCAATTAAATATTATGAAAAAACTTCTCAAAAACTATATTCAGCAAATGGTGAACCACTAAATATTAAATACAAATTATCAAGTGCTCATATTTGTAATCAAAATATATGTTTTAAAAATACCTTTATATTAATTAATAATCTTGCTCAAGATATTATATTAGGTACTCCTTTTATTACTCAAATATATTCCTTTCTAACTAATGAATGGGAATGGCATTACTACGGAGATATATAATCAAATACTTCACTTTCCATTTAATCATTCACCTACTATGGAAGATATAAGTTTATTAAAACAATATACTATATCACAGATTAATAATATCGAAGATAAGAAAGACAATATAAAAATAATAAAAACATATTCTATTAATAAATTACAAAAACAACTTAGTTATCTCAAAGAAGAGATAAATTATGAAAGAATAAATAAGCAATTACAAGATGATAAAATCAAGGTAAAAATATTAGATTTAAACAAGTTATTAGAAGCACAAGTATGTTCAGATATTCCAAATGCTTTTTGGAATAGAAAACAACATATTATAAATTTACCCTATATTAAAGAATTTAATGAAAAAAATATTCCTACTAAAGCTAGACCTATTCAGAATGAATCATGAGTTAATGGAATAAATAAAAAGGAAATAAATGATTTATTACAGAAATCTTTTTAATAAGGACATCTAAGTCTCCTTGGAGTTGTTAAGCTTTCTATGATGTCAACAATCAAGCTGAGATAGAAAGAGGAGCCCCAAGATTGGTTATTAATTATAAACCTTTAAACAAAGTTCTAGAATGGATTAGATATCCTATTCCTAATAAAAGAGATTTATTAAAAAGAACTTTTAAGTCAGTTATTTATTCAAAAGGTCTTGGTAATGATGTTTTTGAGCCCCAAGAAATGTCATAGTGGTCCAGCAAATGATATTGTACACATCAAATTTTTGACACGTATTTTTGCTATTGTTAAATTGAAGAAAATTTTCAATTTTTTTGTCTTTTTCAAGGTAGTCCCAATTTGAAAAAAAAAAAATTGCAATTTGTGGGTTGAATAATCATTTTTTAAAGGCAAGGGCAATGTGGTCTTTATGAACTTAAGTGTCCTTTTTCAATTACTAATTGCCAGTTCATATTATTGAACATCTCGATGAATTTGGATAACTTTCAGATTCAATTTTAGGACAATTTTAAAAATTAATTTCGAGTAATATTTTAAACAAAATCATCATGTTTTTTACGATATTTTTGTGTTCTAGGTGCAAAATTAGAGCATTTTTGCGAATTTACCTTTTTCTTCCCGTTTTTGGCAAAACCAATACAAATTGCACTACCAGATAATAGTCGAGCTGATTTATCGAGCCCCGTTCAGGCATATTGAGCCCCAAGAAATGTCATAGTGGTCCAGGAAATGATATAGTACACATCAAATTTTTGACAAGTATTTTTGCTATTGTTAAATTGAAGAAAATTTTCAATTTTTTTGGCTTTTCAAGGTAGTCCCAATTTGACAAAAAAAAATTGCAATTTGTGGGTTGAATAATCATTTTTTAATGGCAAGGGCAACATGGTCTTTCTGAACTTAAGTGTCGACTTTTCGATTTGATTGCCAGTTCATATTATTGAACATCTCGATGAATTAGGATAACTTTCAAATTCCATTTTAGGACAATTTTAATAAATAGTTTTCGAGTAATATTTTAAACAAAAATCATGTTTTTTACGATATTTTTGTACAAAAGATTTGTAAATTATCAAATCTTTGACAATCAAAAAAAATACACAATATTATAAATGAAATGATATTTTTAATACAAATTGCACTACCAGATAATAGTCGAGCTGATTTATCGAGCCCCGTTCAGGCATATTGAGCCCCAAGAAATGTCATAGTGGTCCAGGAAATGATATTGTACACATCAAATTTTTGACATGTATTTTTGCTATTGTTAAATTGAAGAAAATTTTCAATTTTTTTGGCTTTTCAAGGTAGTCCCAATTTGACAAAAAAAAATTGCAATTTGTGGGTTGAATAATCATTTTTTAATGGCAAGGGCAACATGGTCTTTCTGAACTTAAGTGTCGTTTTTCAATTACTAATTGCCAGTTCATATTATTGAACATCTCGATGAATTAGGATAACTTTCAAATTCCATTTTAGGACAATTTTAATAAATAGTTTTCGAGTAATATTTTAAACAAAAATCATGTTTTTTACGATATTTTTGTGTTCTAGGTGAAAATTAGAGCATTTTTGTGAATTTACCATTTTCTTCTCGTTTTTGGCAAAACCAATACAAATTGCACTACCAGATAATAGTCGAGCTGATTTATCGAGCCCCGTTCAGACATATTGAGCCCCAAAAAATGTCATAGTGGTCCAGGAAATGATATTGTACACATCAAATTTTTGACACGTTTTTTTGCTATTGTCAAATTGAAGAAAATTTTCAATTTTTTCGGCTTTTCAAGGTAGTCCCAATTGGATTGGATAATCAATTTTTAAAGGCAAGGGCAACATGGTCTTTCTGAACTTACGTGTCGTTTTTCAATTACGAATTGCCAGTTCATATTATTGAACATCTCGATGAATTTGGATAACTTTCAGATTCCATTTTAGGACAATTTTAAAAATTAGTTTTCGAGTAATATTTTAAACAAAAATCATGTTTTTTACGATATTTTTGTGTTCTAGGTGAAAATTAGAGCATTTTTGCGAATTTACCTTTTTCTTCCCGTTTTTGGCAAAACCAATACAAAAAATCATAGCTCAATATGATGAAAAAGATATGAGATCTTATTCACAATAGATGTGCATAAAGAAAGTCAACAAATTGGATTTCAGGAAATGATATTGTACACATCAAATTTTTGACAAGTATGTTTGCTATTGTTAAATTGAAGAAAATTTTCAATTTTTTTGGCTTTTCAAGGTAGTCCCAGTTTGAGAAAAAAAATTTTGCAATCTGTGGGTTGAATAATCATTTTTTAATGGCAAGGGAAACATGGTCTTTCTGAACTTAAGTGTCGTTTTTCACATAATAGCCATGTGTATAATTGAACAGCTCGATGAATTTTCACCTAGAAAACTGATTCCATTTTAGGACAATTTTAAAAAATAGTTTTCGAGTAATATTTTAAACAAAAATCATGTTTTTTACGATATTTTTGTGTTCTAGGTGAAAATTGGAGCATTTTTGCGAATTTACCATTTTCTTCTCGTTTTTGGCAAAACCATACAAATTGCACTACCAGATAATAGTCGAGCTGATTTATCGATTTTTTTTAAAAAAGCAAAAATTAATTTTAATTCTTTTGCAATTTGTGGGTTGAATAATCATTTTTTAAAGGCAAGGGCAATGTGGTCTTGTGAACTTAAGTTCCTTTTTCAATTACTAATTGCCAGTTCATATTATTGAACATCTCGATGAATTTGGATAACTTTCAGATTCCATTTTAGGACAATTTTAAAAATTAGTTTTCGAGTAATATTTTAAACAAAAATCATGTTTTTACGATATTTTTGTGTTCTAGGTGAAAATTAGAGCATTTTTGCAAATTTACCATTTTCTTCTCGTTTTTGGCAAAACCAATGCAAATTGCACTACCAGATAATAGTCGACCTGATTTATCGAGCCCCGTTCAGACATATTGAGCGCCAGGACTTAAAAAAATGTCATAGTGGTCCAGGAAATGATATTGTAGACATCAAATTTTTGACACGTATTTTTGCTATTCTCAAATTGAAGAAAATTTTCAATTTTTTTGGCTTTTCAAGGTAGTCCCAATTTGACAAAAAAAATTGCAATTTGTGGGTTGAATAATCATTTTTTAAAGGCAAGGGCAACATGGTCTTTCTGAACTTAAGTGTCGTTTTTCAATTACTAATTGCCAGTTCATATTATTGAACATCTCGATGAATTAGGATAACTTTCAGAATCCATTTTAGGACAATTTTAATAAATAGTTTTCGAGTAATATTTTAAACAAAAATCATGTTTTTACGATATTTTTGTTTTTTCTAGGTGAAAATTAGAGCATTTTTGCGAATTTACCATTTTCTTCTCGTTTTTGGCAAAACCAATGCAAATTGCAGTACCAGATAATAGTCGAGCTGATTTATCGAGCCCCGTTCAGGCATATTGAGCCCCAAGAAATGTCATAGTGGTCCAGGAAATGAATGATATTGTACACATCAAATTTTTGACACGTTTTTTTGCTATTGTCAAATTGAAGAAATTTTTCAATTTTTTTGTCTTTTCAAGGTAGTCCCAATTTGACAAAAAAAAAATTGCAATTTGTGGGTTGAATAATCATTTTTTAAAGGCAAGGGCAATGTGGTCTTTTATGAACTTAAGTGTCCTTTTTCAATTACTAATTGCCAGTTCATATTATTGAACATCTCGATGAATTTGGATAACTTTCAGATTCCATTTTAGGACAATTTTAAAAATTAGTTTTCGAGTAATATTTTAAACAAAAATAATGTTTTTTACGATATTTTTGTGTTCTAGGTGAAAATTAGAGCATTTTTGCGAATTTACCTTTTTCTTCCCGTTTTTGGCAAAACAAATACAAATTGCAGTACCAGATAATAGTCGAGCTGATTTATCGAGCCCCGTTCAGGCATATTGAGCCCCAAGAAATGTCATAGTGGTCCAGGAAATGATATTGTACACATCAAATTTTGACATGTATTTTTGCTATTGTTAAAGAAAGCAATTTTTAAACACAGGTTTTGGCTTTTCAAGGTAGTCCCAATTTGACAAAAAAAATTGCAATTTGTGGGTTGAATAATCATTTTTTAATGGCAAGGGCAACATGGTCTTTCTGAACTTAAGTGTCGTTTTTCAATTACTAATTGCCAGTTCATATTATTGAACATCTCGATGAATTAGGATAACTTTTAAATTCCATTTTAGGACAATTTTAATAAATAGTTTTCGAGTAATATTTTAAACAAAAATCATGTTTTTTACTATATTTTTGTGTTCTAGGTGAAAATTAGAGCATTTTTGCGAATTTACCATTTTCTTCTCATTTTTGGCAAAACCATACAAATTGCACTACCAGATAATAGTCGAGCTGATTTATCGATCCCCGTTCAGGCATATTGAGCCCCAAGAAATGTCATAGTGGTCCAGGAAATGATATTGTACACATCAAATTTTTGACATGTATTTTTGCTATTGTTAAATTGAAGCTGAAAATTTTCAATTATTTTGGCTTTTCAAGGTAGTCCCAATTTGACAAAAAAAAATTGCAATTTGTGGGTTGAATAATCATTTTTTAATGGCAAGGGCAACATGGTCTTTGTATAAGTTCAGAATTTTCATCCAATCCAACATTTCATATTATTGAACATCTCGATGAATTAGGATAACTTTCAAATTCCATTTTAGGACAATTTTAATAAATAGTTTTCGAGTAATATTTTAAACAAAAATCATGTTTTTCACGATATTTTTGTGTTCTAGGTGAAAATTAGAGCATTTTTGCGAATTTACCTTTTTCTTCTCGTTTTTGGCAAAACCAATACAAATTGCACTACCAGATAATAGTCGAGCTGATTTATCGAGCCCCGTTCAGACATATTGAGCCCCAAAAAATGTCATAGTGGTCCAGGAAATGATATTGTACACATCAAATTTTTGACACGTTTTTTTGCTATTGTCAAATTGAAGAAAATTTTCAATTTTTTTGGCTTTTCAAAACAATGAATAATTCCCAATTTGACATTTGGTAGTCCCAATTTGTGGATTGGATAATCAATTTTTAAAGGCAAGGGCAACATGGTCTTTCTGAACTTACGTGTCGTTTTTCAATTACGAATTGCCAGTTCATATTATTGAACATCTCGATGAATTTGGATAACTTTCAGATTCCATTTTAGGACAATTTTAAAAATTAGTTTTCGAGTAATATTTTAAACAAAAATCATGTTTTTTACGATATTTTTGTGTTCTAGGTGAAAATTGGAGCATTTTTGCGAATTTACCTTTTTCTTCCCGTTTTTGGCAAAACCAATACAAATTGCAGTACCAGATAATAGTCGAGCTGATTTATCGAGCCCCGTTCAGGCATATTGAGCCCCAAGAAATGTCATAGTGGTCCAGGAAATGATATTGTACACATCAAATTTTTGACACGTATTTTTGCTATTGTTAAATTGAAGAAAATTTTCAATTTTTTGGCTTTTCAAGGTAGTCCCAATTTGACAAAAAAAATTTGCAATTTGTGGGTTGAATTAATCATTTTTTAATGGCAAGGGAAACATGGTCTTTCTGAACTTAAGTGTCGTTTTTCAATTGCTAATTGCCAGTTCGTATTAGTGAACATCTCGATGAATTTGGATAACTTTCAGATTCCATTTTAGGACAATTTTAAAAAATAGTTTTCGAGTAATATTTTAAACAAAAATCATGTTTTTTACGATATTTTTGTGTTCTAGGTGAAAATTGGAGCATTTTTGCGAATTTACCATTTTCTTCTCGTTTTTGGCAAAACCATACAAATTGCACTACCAGATAATAGTCGAGCTGATTTATCGAGCCCCGTTCAGGCATATTGAGCCCCAAGAAATGTCATAGTGGTCCAGGAAATGATATTGTACACATCAAATTTTTGACATGTATTTTTGCTATTGTTAAATTGAAGAAAATTTTCAATTTTTTTGGCTTTTCAAGGTAGTCCCACAAAAAAAAATTGCAATTTGTGGGTTGAATAATCATTTTTTAAAGGCAAGGGCAACATGGGATCTTTCTGAACTTAAGTGTCGTTTTTCAATTACTAATTGCCAGTTCATATTATTGAACATCTCGATGAATTAGGATAACTTTGAAATTCCATTTTAGGACAATTTTAATAAATAGTTTTCGAGTAATATTTTAAACAAAAATCATGTTTTTTACGATATTTTTGTGTTCTAGGTGAAAATTAGAGCATTTTTGTGAATTTACCATTTTCTTCCTGAATTTTTGGCAAAACCATACAAATTGCACTACCAGATAATAGTCGAGCTGATTTATCGATCCCCGTTCAGGCATATTGAGCCCCAAGAAATGTCATAGTGGTCCAGGAAATGATATTGTACACATCAAATTTTTGACATGTATTTTTGCTATTGTTAAATTGAAGAAAATTTTCAATTTTTTTGGCTTTTCAAGGTAGTCCCAATTTGAAAAAAAAATTGCAATTTGTGGGTTGAATAATCATTTTTTAAAGGCAAGGGCAACATGGTCTTTCTGAACTTAAGTGTCGTTTATTCAATTACTAATTGCCAGTTCATATTATTGAACATCTCGATGAATTAGGATAACTTTCAATTCCATTTTAGGACAATTTTAATAAATAGTTTTCGAGTAATATTTTAAACAAAAATCATGTTTTTTACGATATTTTTGTGTTCTAGGTGAAAATTAGAGCATTTTTGCGAATTTACCATTTTCTTCTCGTTTTTGGCAAAACCAATACAAATTGCACTACCAGATAATAGTCGAGCTGATTTATCGAGCCCCGTTCAGACATATTGAGCCCCAAAAAATGTCATAGTGGTCCAGGAAATGATATTGTACACATCAAATTTTTGACACGTTTTTTTTCTATTGTCAAATTGAAGAAAATTTTCAATTTTTTTGGCTTTTCATGGTAGTCCCAATTTGTGGATTGGATAATCAATTTTTAAAGGCAAGGGCAACATGGTCTTTGTTCAATGCCATATAATTGCCAGTTCATATTATTGAACATCTCGATGAATCTTTTTTGGAAAACTTTCGGATTCCATTTTAGGACAATTTTAAAAATTAGTTTTCGAGTAATATTTTAAACAAAAATCATGTTTTTTACGATATTTTTGTGTTCTAGGTGAAAATTAGAGCATTTTTGCGAATTTACCTTTTCTTCCCGTTTTTGGCAAAACCAATACAAATTGCTACTGTGGATAATAGTCGAGCTGATTTATCGAGCCCCGTTCAGGCATATTGAGCCCCAAGAAATGTCATAGTGGTCCAGGAAATGATATTGTACACATCAAATTTTTGACACGTATTTTTGCTATTGTTAAATTGAAGAAAATTTTCAATTTTTTTGGCTTTTCAAGGTAGTCCCAATTTGACAAAAAAAATTTGCAATTTGTGGGTTGAATAATCATTTTTAATGGCAAGGGAACATGGTCTTTCGAACTTAAGTGTCGTTTTCAATTGGCAATTAGTAATTGAAAAAGGACACTTAAGTTCATAAAGACCACATTGATTGCCTTTCATTAAATGATTTTAAAAAATAGTTTTCGAGTAATATTTTAAACAAAAATCATGTTTTTTACGATATTTTTGTGTTCTAGGTGAAAATTGGAGCATTTTTGCGAATTTACCATTTTCTTCTCGTTTTTGGCAAAACCATACAAATTGCACTACCAGATAATAGTCGAGCTGATTTATCGAGCCCCGTTCAGACAAATTGAGCCCCAAAAAATGTCATAGTGGTCCAGGAAATGATATTGTACACATCAAACTTTTGACACGTATTTTTGCTATTGTTAAATTGAAGAAAATTTTGAATTTTTTTGGATTTTCAAGGTAGTCCCTATTTGACAAAAAAAAATTGCAATTTGTGGGTTGAATAATCATTTTTTAAAGGCAAGGGCAATGTGGTCTTTATGAACTTAAGTGTCCTTTTTCAATTACTAATTGCCAGTTCATATTATTGAACATCTCGATGAATTTGCATAACTTTCAGATTCCATTTTAGGACAATTTTAAAAATTAGTTTTCGAGCAATATTTTAGAGATGAACAAAAATCATGTTTTTTACGATATTTTTGTGTTCTAGGTGAAAATTAGAGCATTTTTGCGAATTTACCATTTTCTTCTCATTTTTGGCAAAACCAATGCAAATTGCACTACCAAATAATAGTCGAACTGATTTATCGAGCCCCGTTCAGACATATTGAGCGCCAAAAAATGTCATAGTGGTCCAGGAAATAATATTGTACACATCAAATTTTTGACACGTATTTTTGCTATTCTCAAATTGAAGAAAATTTTCAATTTTTTTGGCTTTTCAAGGTAGTCCCAATTTGACAAAAGAAATCTGCAATTTGTGGGTTGAATAATCATTTTTTAATGGCAAGGGCAACATGGTCTTTCTGAACTTAAGTGTCGTTTTTCAATTACTAATTGCCAGTTCATATTATTGAACATCTCAATGATTTAGGATAACTTTCAGAATCCATTTTAGGACAATTTTAATAAATAGTTTTCGAGTAATATTTTAAAAAAAAATCATGTTTTTACGATATTTCGACTATTATTTGGTACTGCAATTTGTTTTCAAGGTGAAAATTGGAGCATTTTTGCGAATTTACCATTTTCTTCTCGTTTTTGGCAAATCCAATGCAAATTGCAGTACCAAATAATAGTCGAGCTGATTTATCGAGCCCCGTTCAGACATATTGAGCCCCAAAAAATGTCATAGTGGTCCAGGAAATGATATTGTACACATCAAATTTTTCACAAGTTTTTTTGCTATTGTCAAATTGAAGAAATTTTTCAATTTTTTTGGCTTTTCATGGTAGTCCCAATTTGATGGATTGGATAATCAATTTTTAAAGGCAAGGGCAACATGGTCTTTCTGAACTTACTCTGTCGTTATTCAATTAGAATTGCCTCTTATACACATAACAATAGCAAAAATAGATGTTCAAAAATTTGATTCCATTTTAGGACAATTTTAAAAATTAGTACACGAGTAATATTTTAAACAAAAATCATGTTTTTTACGATATTTTTGTGTTCTAGGTGAAAATTGGAGCATTTTTGCGAATTTACCTTTTTCTTATAAAAAAATTATGACAATTCAAAATCTACCATTATGTCAACATCTGTCTTTTATCGAGCCCCGTTCAGGCATATTGAGCCCCAAGAAATGTCATAGTGGTCCAGGAAATGATATTGTACACATCAAATTTTTGACATGTATTTTTGCTATTGTTAAATTGAAGAAAATTTTCAATTTTTTTGGCTTTTCAAGGTAGTCCCAATTTGACAAAAAAAATTTGCAATTTGTGGGTTGAATAATCATTTTTTAATGGCAAGGGCAACATGGTCTTTCTGAACTTAAGTGTCGTTTTTCAATTGCTAATTGCCAGTTCGTATTATTGAACATCTCGATGAATTTGGATAACTTTCTGATTCCATTTTAGGACAATTTTAAAAAATAGTTTTCGAGTAATATTTTAAACAAAAATCATGTTTTTTACGATATTTTTGTGTTCTAGGTGAAAATTGGAGCATTTTTGCGAATTTACCATTTTCTTCTCGTTTTTGGCAAAACCATACAAATTGCTATACTACCAGATAATAGTCGAGCTGATTTATCGAGCCCCGTTCAGACAAATTGAGCCCCAAAAAATGTCATAGTGGTCCAGGAAATGATATTGTACACATCAAATTTTTGACACGTATTTTTGCTATTGTTAAATTGAAGAAAATTTTCAATTTTTTTGGCTTTTCAAGGTAGTCCCAATTTGACAAAAAAAAAATTGCAATTTGTGGGTTGAATAATCATTTTTTAAAGGCAAGGGCAATGTGGTCTTTATGAACTTAAGTGTCCTTTTTCAATTACTAATTGCCAGTTCATATTATTGAACATCTCGATGAATTTGGATAACTTTCAGATTCCATTTTAGGACAATTTTAAAAATTAGTTTTCGAGTAATATTTTAAACAAAAATCATGTTTTTTACGATATTTTTGTGTTCTAGGTGAAAATTAGAGCATTTTTGCGAATTTACCATTTTCTTCTCATTTTTGGCAAAACCAATGCAAATTGCACTACCAAATAATAGTCGAGCTGATTTTTACATCGAGCCCCGTTCAGACATATTGAGCCCCAAAAAATGTCATAGTGGTCAGGGAAATGATATTGTAGACATCAAATTTTTGACACGTATTTTTGCTATTGTCAAATTCAAGAAAATTTTCAATTTTTTTGATTTTCAAGGTAGTCCCAATTTGACAAAAAAAAATTGCAATTTTTGGGTTGAAGAATCAATTTTTAATGGTAAGGGCAACATGGTCTTTCTGAACTTCAGCTCGTTTTTCAATTACTAATTGCCAGTTCATATTATTGAACATCTCGATGAATTAGGATAACTTTCAGAATCCATTTTAGGACAATTTTAATAAATAGTTTTCGAGTAATATTTTAAACAAAAATCATGTTTTTACGATATTTTTGTTTTTTCTAGGTGAAAATTAGAGCATTTTTGCGAATTTACCATTTTCTTCTCGTTTTTGGCAAAACCAATGCAAATTGCACTACCAAATAATAGTCGAGCTGATTTATCGAGCCCCGTTCAGACATATTGAGCCCATGTCAAAAAATGTCATAGTGGTCCAGGAAATGATATTGTACACATCAAATTTTTGACACGTTTTTTTGCTATTGTCAAATTGAAGAAAATTTTCAATTTTTTTGGCTTTTCAAGGTAGTCCCAATTTGACAAAAAAAAAAAATTGCAATTTGTGGATTGGATAATCAATTTTTAAAGGCAAGGGCAACATGGTCTTTCTGAACTTACGTGTCGTTTTTCAATTACTAATTGCCAGTTTATATTATTGAACATCTCGATGAATTTGGATAACTTTCAGATTCCATTTTAGGACAATTTTAAAAATTAGTTTTCGAGTAATATTTTGAACAAAAATCATGTTTTTACGATATTTTTGTGTTCTAGGTGAAAATTAGAGAGCATTTTTGCGAATTTACCTTTTTCATCCCGTTTTTGGCAAAACCAATACAAATTGCACTACCAATGAATAGTCGAGCTGATTTATCGATCCCCGTTCAGGCATATTGAGCCCCAAGAAATGTCATAGTGGTCCAGGAAATGACAAATAGTACGCATCAAATTTTTGACACGTATTTTTGCTATTGTTAAATTAAAGAAAATTTTCAATAACATCTTTAAAGTAGCTTAAATGGTGGAGTATTACACAGACAAAATTAGAAATTGATTGCTAAAATATTACAGAATTGCCATTACTACTTGTAGTGGAAGCGAGCCCGTGTCGCGATCTGGAATAAATGAGATCGTGACATGAATTTCAAATTACATTGACACATTTCCATGTCCGGATCGCGATCTGGACTTTGCTTCCAGTATTTCTTCATCTCCTTTGTAATTGCATTTTGGTCCTTGCATTTCATTCATTCCAGTTTCCAACCTCTAATTTGAACCTGCATAATATTAAACTAATTAAGTAATTAATTTAACAAAAATTATAATCAAAACTTATCATATTTAACAATAACAAAAATATAAACACATAATAATGAAATTAACTGAAATCTTCAATTAATTAACCAAAGTTCAGAATTTAAACTATCAAAACGATAAATTTGCCATAATTTAGAGTAAAATAACTCTAGTTTACTAGAGTTATCACACCCCCTAAACAAAATTTAAAAAGAACCTACTAACAATTAAACTCGAAAACACCACCAAAATTGATAAAACACTTGACGAGTTCTAGATGTACTTAGAACAATTAAGAAATATCTCAAGGAACTTTCAATACTATATGATAAGGAGTCATTGCAAATTCGCAAATTTTCAAAAAAAACAAGCACTAGTTCATTTGCTACACAAGATCAAGTCACCAAGAATTACTATTCTCAAAAAGAATACCAAAGTTTTTAGTCCTATTCATTTCTTCTCAAATCATAAATATTATAGAGTGAGTCCATTATCTCGATTAGGTGACATGAAAATAGAAGTTCAATTAGAAATCTACTTAAACGAAATTGTCACACAATTTGCGAATAGACCTCTAATTAGGAATAAGTAATACGAGATCAATGATAAGTATTACAAACATTTACTCTTTAACTTACTGGTACACGTAAAATGCAATTCCAAGTGGCTTAATTCAGAGAAACAAAATGGTTACACGTCTGAATCCCGTACTCGCCTTATTACTACTTTATGGTTTATTTCGAGAAACAATATGGGTACACGTTAGAATCCCGTACTAGCCTGATTTCTAGTAGCAAATTTATTTATTTTATTATATAAAGACGGCCCTAAACTAAGGAAAATGAGTGAAACGCACTTAAAATTAATCTCAAATACCAATTATTCACAAATTAGAAGAACATTCTCGATGTAAACACACAAAATGTCCCAATTTCCTTCTATTTTATTTAACCCACTTTTTCCAAAAGATAAATCGGCTAACAAAATAATATAAGTTAACAAATATAAAAATGATTAAGTTCTAAATGATATTTAAATATCATTATCCTGTAATAATTTATAGCTTTTTGGTGATAGTATATCCTTGTTATTAATTGTTCTAAGAAGGCTGTATTATCTTTTGGAGTCTCTAAAATTCTTAATTCTAAATTCTAGTCTCTTGACACATCTAAATTCTCACACTTGATCTCACTCTAGAATTCTTTGAGATTTTTGTCTAATGTTCTCTCGATGATCATCTGAAATAAAATGCCTTCTTAAATAGGCAGAAACGGAATCTCTAATAGTAGTAAATGGCCGACAGATGCCAATTACTTTTACAAAAGTAACTTTTACAAAAGTCTAAAGTAGTCATTATTTTGTCTATTCTTGGTCAAAAGTTGCTATCATTTCTTGAGTAATAATGCCGTCTGCTACTTTGTCAAAAGTTGCAATAATTTCTTCTGCTTTAGTGGTTGAGCTAGTCATGTCTTGTGGTTGAGTAGTCATGTCTTTATGGAATTGGAGAGAAGATGCCGTAACAGCCATCTTCATTTTGGTAGAATGGATCTTGATCATCCTTTTGAGTAGAATTGTTATCTTCTTCTTCAGATATCTAACTTAGTGCGTCTTGTAATTGTTTCTTGAATTCTTCTTTACTAGAGGTGGATGCCATCATACTTTGAAATTTACTCTTAGTAGTAAAAAACTCGGATGCTTGAATAGGTGAAGAACAAGTTTCTTCAAGATCTTTAATAGTATTCCACCATTTAATTCTGTATTCTCTTGATAGATTTGGTAATCCATAAACATCAGTTTTATTAAAATTCCATGCCATAATAAATGGTAATTTGTGTTTCTTGAAAAATTGCAGAGTCATAGTAGGATCATTAATTTCTCTGCCATTTTGCTGGCAGAATTTAATAAACTCTTTGTAGTAATTTGGTGGCAGAATTTGTGCATTTGCTCCGAAATCATCCCACCAATCTAGATGTGTATTCAATAAAATTCTAAATCTAAATTATCATTATAATACTGATACACATCTAATCAAGAATGGAATATGTTCAATATTCACACTTTTAGTATCAATCAGTATAAATTCATAATACTGCCTAGTCTTTCTTGGTACTTCTTGAATAAACCAATTTTTTGAAGGGGCAAAAATATCTGTGGCTGGACTGAAATAGATGTCAAATAATTCTTTAAAGGAAGAATTAGTATGACCTTGTTCAAGAAAAATAAGGGGTTTGACATAGTCTTTTAGGACATATTGGCTTTAAGAAACAGGAGAGAAGATGATGTAGGAGAGGATGAAGGAGAATTAATAGAAGGATTTTGAGTAGACTAATAAATAAGATGAAATTTATCAGGAGTTCTTGGAATAGGGACCTGATTTTGTACTGCTCCTATATAGGAAGCTGGTTCTTTATAATGACTTGGGGACATAATTAATCCTTTTGAAGAAGAGGGTTGAATAGCTAAATTTAAAGGTCTTGGTAAAGATGAAGTAGAAGGGGCAGGTAAAGCCAAAGGAGAATTTGGATTTCTAGGATAATTTTGATTAATGAAATCAATGGCTGGAATATTAGGCATTAAAGCCCTTGGCTTAGGAGGCCTTGGTCGTATCCGTTTGGAATCCATTTCCCTGTAAAAATTCTCTCGTAAGAAAGTCTGGAAGAGAATTTGTTTCTCCTTTAATAAATTCTATTTGAAAATCAAAGTTTGAAAGTAATGCTTGCCATCTGGCAAAAATTTGTTTTGAAACTATATTTTTGACATCTTTTTCTAAAATATCTAGTAATAGATATAAAAATCTCAAAAATCTACTTTAACATTCACAAGATTATAATAAGCTAGATCTCTATAAATAACTTGAATGAAATACATAATACTATAGATAAAATCTCTTTTTTAATAGTAGAGTAGTTTTTCTGAGAGCTTATCCAAATCCCAGAATGAAATCTTATTAGTTGTTCATTTTTATCTAAGTATTTTTGTTTGAGTATACCTCCATATCCTAGATCAGAGGCGTCTGTTTCAACTATCATAAAGGCTTCTGGATTAGGGATACCTAAACAAGGTAGACTTGTAACAAGCTTTTTGAGCCTTTTGACTACTTCTGTATGCTCTTGAGTCCAATTTGGAGGATTTTTTCTTAGTCTCTTATAAAGAGGTTCACAAATTTGTCTAAGATTTGGAATAAAATCTGCAACATAATTGAGACATCCTAAAAATCTTTGTAATTGAGTTTTATCTTTAATTTCATTAGGAAACTTAGAGGAAAACTCTAAGGCTCTATGAATAGGTTTATAACTTCCTTGATATATATAACTCGTGTCCTAAAAATCTTATTTTAGTTTGAAATAATTTCATTTTTGATTTAGATAAAACTAATCCATTCTTCTTAATAATATTTAAGAATATGTGTAAATGCCTAAAATGCTGATCTAGATTTTCTGAAAATACTAGAACATCATCAATATAAACTATAGTAAAGGTTGAATAAGGATTAAAAATTTCGTTCATAATATTTTGAAATTCTGAAGGGGCATTTTTTAATCCAAAGGGCATTACGTTCCATTCGTAATGACCAAAGGGTACTGTAAAGGCAGTCTTATATTTATCTTTTTCATCTATCTGGACTTGCCAGAAACCACTTTTCATGTCAAATTTTGAATAAATAACTGATTTAAAAGTTCTTTTTAATAAATCTCTTTTATTAGGAATAGGATATCTAATCCATTCTAGAACTTTGTTTAAAGGTTTATAATTAATAACCAATCTTGGGGCTCCTCTTTCTATCTCAGCTTGATTGTTGACATAGAAAGCTGAACAACTCCAAGGAGACTTAGATGTTATATTAATTTTTTCTGTAATAAATCATTTATTTCTTTTTTACAATATTCCATTAACTCATGATTCATTTGAATAGGTCTAGCTTTAGTAGGAATATTTTTTTCATTAAATTCTTTAATATAGGGTACATTTATAATATGTTGTTTTCTATTCCAAAAAGCATTTGGAATATCTGAACATACTTGTGCTTCTAATAACTTGTTTAAATCTAATATTTTTACCTTGATTTTATCATCTTGTAATTGCTTATTTATTCTTTCATAATTTATCTCTTCTTTGAGATAACTAAGTTGTTTTTGTAATTTATTAATAGAATATGTTTTTATTATTTTTATATTGTCTTTCTTATCTTGGATATTATTAATCTGTGATATAGTATATTGTTTTAATAAACTTATATCTTCCATAGTAGGTGAATGAATAAATGGAAAGTGAAGTATTTGATTATATATCTCCGTAGTAATGCCATTTTCATTAGTTAGGATGAAAGGGATATATTTGAGTAATAAAAGGAGTACCTAATATAATATCTTGAGCAAGATTATTAATTAATATAAAGGTATTTTTAAAACATATATTTTGATTACAAATATGAGCACTTGATAATTTGTATTTAATATTTAGTGGTTCACCATTTGCTGAATATAGTTTTTGAGAAGTTTTTCATAATATTTAATTGGAATAATTCCTTCACTAATACAATTTTGATCAGCTCCAGAATCAATTAAAGCAATTAAATTTACTGAAAATTCTTTATTAATATTTAAATTAATAGGAACATACCATTTTTGAAATTTAATTCTAGAAATAGTTGCAATAAATTCTTTATCTTCTTCTTGTTCTTCTTGTTTTGAGGAAGAAGGATTATTTGTTTCATTTTGTAATTTATTCTCTTATACCACAATCTGAATGATCAGTATTCAAAATCTTCTTTATCAGAAGATTCTTCTTGAATAGCATGAATATTTTCTATTTCTTCTTCTTCAATAAATATTAATACTATCTTCTGATAATTCTTCATTAAGAATATTTAATATTTTTTCTTTTGTATTTTGTTCTAATTCTAACAAAGAAACTTTCTTTCTAATATCACAGGTTCTTGCTGTATGACCTGGAGTACCACACTTATAACATACAATGTTAGAAGCGGCTGAAGATTTGGTTTTCTTAGAATAAGATGGTTTTTTATTAAAACTTTTAGATTGATAAGATGCTTCCTTTATTAAAACTTTTAGTTTTAGACTGATTTGTATAGGTTGGTTTAGAATAAGTTTTTCTAGACTTAGAATATTTTTTGGAATGTTTAATATTACTAGATGGTGCAGTTAATTTTTCAAAGCCAAAATCATTACAAAATGATCCTAACTCTTTTCTTGTAATTTGATGGTCTTTCTTAAGCTGACTTTTTAACTTTAGATCTGTGCAAAGAGCTAAAGCTTCTATATTGACATAATTTATTATATCGCCATAAGTAAGTTTTGCATAAGGAATTTCTCCATCATATTTATCTTTTATTCTTCTTCTAAGTTTTTCTGCAAAAAGTTTTGGTAAACCTGCAATAAATCTTTCTTTCCAATAGGCATGGTTACAGTCTGCTCTAAGGAATACTTTTCCTAGGAAGACATCTTTATAACATCTAAAATCATGTAATTTTGGACAAGTAAGATTTGCTAGAATCTCAGAACTTCTTTCTTGAAAGTTTTGAGGTTCTTTTTAACGGCAATCAGAAGGTTGGCACTCTGATGGTCTGTGTTACCCTTAGCTTTATAAGCTGTAGCACACATACCCATTTCTTGAATAGTATTATACATCTGATGGTCAGTTTGTCCATCGATGTTCCATTCACAAATACCATCACCATTATACGAAGATAAGGCAATAGTATGTCTTTCCTCATATTGCATATCAGGAAAAGATGGTCTAGAGTAATAATTTTTTCTAAAAGGAATTCTTTCTGTTCTTACAGATCCTTTTGCTATCTTATTAATTTGATTATCTTCTTTTAATTCTTCTAGACTTGGTAATTGTTGCAATTTGTCCTTTTTCTTTCTTTTTATCCATGTCTAAGTTTTTTAACTTATCAACAATTTCATCAATCAATTTCTTATCATTATTAGAACCTATGGTACTATTTTCTAATAATTCATAATGTTTGAATAAAGGTTGATTTGGTGCTGGATTAGGAGGCTTATGAAAAGGAGATTGAAGACTAACAGGAGTTTTGATCTCTTTTTCAATATCTAAAAGATGAGAAGACATAGTATTTAAAACTTGATTAGTATAATTGTTTTGTTTAACAATTTTATCTAAATCTTTAATAGTTGGAGTTTTATCTAGTTCATTTGGATTATTAACCTTAAAAGGTGAAGCTGTAATAGGATTTCCTCTATGAATAATTTTTATTTCTTCTACCGGAGGGTAAGGTGAATTAACCTTTTGTGAACTTGAAGTAGTCCATTCTTTAGAAGTAACTCTTAAATATTGTTTAATAAATGGATTCTTAATATCTTTGTTTGAACAATAATTATTCCATATCTTTGTAATAAACTTCTCTAATTTCACTCTGTTGAGTTTTATCAAAATATTTAAACCATCTAGATTTGTTCATTATTTTTTATATCATTAAAATATTTTCTTAGTAATTCTTTATCTAATTTAAACTCTGTGGAGATCATCATAACTTGATCATCAAAATTCATTTGTGATCTAGTTGGAGATGAATTAGGGCTATTAATAGTTTCTATTTTTTGATAAAGAGGTTTAGGAATATTTGGATTAAAATCCACACTTTGTATTTCTATTTTATTTTTTCCTTTTTCAATTTCTGCTTTTTCATGAATACTAGCTGGAACAGAAGAGGTAGATGCTCTCCCGGGGCAAAAGCAGATTGTCTGTCGAACTGTAGTTGAACAGAACCATCTCAAACTCCAGAAGCCTTTATGATAGTTGAAACAGAAGAATTATGTCAATAGAAAAATTCGGATAACTTCCTGAAATAGATTGGACCGTTTTCTAAATTGGATTCTAATATTGCTAAAAGAGAGTTTGAAAAATTAAGATGCCTAGCATCTCTTAAACATAAAAGAATTGGAATATCTAATCCAAGTCTCATAAGTGGTTTTATAGCCACTTGAACACATCCAATATGTAAAAATTTATAATTATTTCTTTTATGTAATAATAAAGCTTGAGAAGATAATAAATTTATTGAATTCAAGCTGTTTTGAAATAGGAATCGTAGATTCAGATGTTTTTATTGAATAATCTTGAAGGAATTCAAAAGATCCTTTTTTATAAAAAGTAGATATATTTTGTCTAGGAATAGACAAATTATTTAGCTTTTGTTCTATTTGTGCTATATTAATTTCCATTTCATTAGTAGTAGAACTACTTTCTGATATTGATATATTATCAATTAATTTCATTGAACCTAATTTGTTTAACAAGTTAGCCATACTAAATTTAATTTCCCTTACTTATCTAGATGTATCGGGAACACCCTACACGGGACCACCCTTCTCTCGGGTTTACCAACGCTTAAACGGCTGACCAACGCTATTCAAGGCTTACCAACGCTACACTTAGACTTGTAGTAAGACCTTAAACTTAATACAGTTTATCGTTGTTAACCAAACAAGAGCTCAAAGTATGATGGCATCCACCTCTAGTAAAGAAGAATTCAAGAAACAATTACAAGACGCACTAAGTCAGATATCTGACTTACAGAAGAAGATAACAATTCTACTCAAAAGGATGATCAAGATCCATTCTACCAAAATGAAGATGACTGTTACGGCATCTTCTCTCCAATTCCATAAAGACATGACTACTCAACCACAAGACATGACTACTCAACCACTAAAGCAGAAGAAATTATTGCAACTTTTGACAAAGTAGCAGACGGCATTATTACTCAAGAAATGATAGCAACTTTTGACCAAGAATAGACAAAATAATGACTACTTTAGACTTTTGTAAAAGTTACTTTTGTAAAAGAGACATTTGCATCTGTCGGCCATTTACTACTATTAGAGATTCCGTTTCTGCCTATTTAAGAAGGCATTTTATTTCAGATGATCATCGAGAGAACATTAGACAAAAATCTCAAAGAATTCTAGAGTGAGATCAAGTGTGAGAATTTTCATACCTCAAGCCTATCTCTGCTTTACTTACAAGTAAGAACTCTAGTTCCAAACATTGTAAAATTGTTATATTTCAAGTTTATTCTTTATTTAAAAGATTTATTTCAGATTTTACCCTTAGAAGTAGGAAAGCCTTGGAAGAAAAAGTTATTGGAAAATCAAATTCAAAGCCAAATGAGAATGGAATATGTTTAGTAAATGGCATAGAGAGAGGGAAGTATTCCAAGGGAGAGGTTAAAGAAAATGAAGAACCTAACAAGCCCTTTACTCAACAAGACGATGGCAAGGATCCATCAGTATCATTGACAAAACAAGTGAGAGTCCCATATCCTCAAAGAATGAATGAATATGAGAAGGCCAAGAAGCTTAAATTTTTTTTGGAGATATTCAAAAAGATTGAAATAAATATCCTATTCATTGAGGCCTTGGACAACATGCTAAGCTATGCCAAATTCATGAAGAAAATCATCACCAATAAAAGGAAGCTAATTAGGGTCAAGATTTTATGTAGTGCTATAATCCAGAAAAACCTTCCTCCAAAATTGAAGGACTCGGGGTCATTTTCCATTCCGTGTGAGATTGGGGGGGAATACCTCAATTTTTTATGGAGATTTGTGTGATCTCGAAGCCTCTATTAACCATATGGCACATGCCACATACAAGAGGTTGAATGGGGGAGGATTGAAAACCACCAATGTTACACTCCAATTGGAAGCACTAGATAACCTGTGAGTATTGTGGAGGATATAATTGTCAAAGTGGGAAAAGTGTTCTTGCCGGAAAACTTCATAGTGCTTGAGATAGAGGACGATGTTATGACACCCTCGATCCTTGGAAAACCATTCCTAGCAACAAAAAGAGCGCTAATTGACGTCCAAGATGGCAAACTCCAATTTAAAGTCAATGAGGATATTATTTCATTTAATGTTTTTGACTCTTTAAAATTTCCTTTCCGTTCATGATGATGTTATGAGAGTTGAATTAATTGATGACTTGGTTGATGTCTTTTATAGGAACTCATTAAGAAGCACTCCATGGATATGGCTTCCATGCAAGGCAGAAAATAATTGGAACTCGATGAGGATGAGCATGAAACCGTGTGGACAATAGGAAATAGGAGCTGGAAATAAAGGTGGAAGAGCAAATTCAAATGGACATAGGTAAAGGGGTCCATGACCAACGAACCCCCCAAGTTTGAACTCAAACCACTCCTTTCCCATTTACAATATGCTCATTTGGGTGGCATTGATACATACCGGCTATTGTAAATGCCTATTTGTCTAGTGAAGAACTTGCTTGATTGTTTAGATGTGCTTAAATTGTTTAAAACTGTGATTGCATGGTCAATAGATGATATAAAAGGTATTAGCTCTTCCGTATGTATGCAAAATATTTTTTTAAGTGAGGATCATAAAGTCAGTGCGGCAACCTTAATGGAGGTTAAACTTCAATTTAAAAGAGGCAGTGAGGAAGGAGGTAATGAAGCTCCTGGATGCCATAATCGTCTATCCAATTAGTGATAGTGAGTGGGTTAGCCCTACTCATGTTTTCCCTAAAAAGGGCAGCATCACTGTGGTTATTAGCAAAAATAATGAGCTCCTTCCACTTGTCTCCAATCTCAGTGGTAGCAGGTTGGTGTATGTGTATTGACTTTTGAAAATTAAATGAGGCCACCCACAAGAACCACTTCCCTTTGTCCTTTATCAGTCAAATGTTAGAAAGGCTTGCTGGGTTTACTTATTATTGCTTTCTCGATGGATATTCTAGGTAATTGCAAAGTGCTATATGCCCGGAGGACCATGTGAAAACTACTTTTACATGCCTGTATAACACTTTTGCCTATAAGAGAATGCCTTTTGGGCTTTGTAATGCTCGTAGTACTTTCCAACATTGCATGTTTGCAACTTTCCATGATATAGTTGAAATATGCATCGAATTTTTTATGTATGATTTTAGTGTTTTTGGCATCCCTTTTGATGATTGTTTGACCAACTTGTCCAATGTGTTGAAGAGATGTGTAGAAACAAACTTGGCCCTTAATTGGGAAAAATGCCACTTTATGGTGCAAGAGGGATAGTGGTCATAGTATGTCCTCTAAGGGCATTGAAATTGATAAGGCAAAGGTAGAGGTAATTGAAAAATTAACTCCTACTAATGTGAGAGATGTGAGGAGTTTTCTTGGGCATGCGGTGTTCTAGTTCAAAAGGATTGTGTGTTCAACTTTGATGAGTCTTGTTTCAATGCTTTCATTGAGTTGAATCATGCACTTGTTAATGCACCTATCCTTGTGGCACCTAATTGGTCTCTTCCACTCGACCTCATGTGTGATCTTAGTGATTATGCAATTGGTACTATTTTGTGTCAAAAAGTTGATAAGATATTGCACGTCTTACATATGCTAGCAAGACCTTGAATGAGGCACAAGTGAATTTTCTGCCACTAAAAAGGAATTACTACCCACAGTCTTTGCATTTGACAAGTTTCGGTCTTATTTGATTGGTGTCAAAACCATCGTACACACTGACCACTCTACTTTCAAGTATCTTTCTCTAAACAAGGGAATCTTAATTTGAAGCATGGATACTTCTTTTCCAGGAATTTGAAAGCAAGTGAGAATTCGAATTCACAGATCACCTCTCAAGGATAGCAAAACTGAGGCTTGCTGCTCAAGAGGAAATACAATCCATGAAGAAGTCCCAATTGAGAAATTGTTGTTCCTTAATGAAAATGCTTCAAATTAAGATTCCCTTGCTTGGAGGAAGAAGACGAAGAACGGATGGTGAACATGCATTTGGTGGTACACATGCCATGGTGGGTAATCGAATCCAAATGGTATAACCCACCAATGACTGGCACTATTTAGGGATGCACTAGCACGAGCAATGTTTGTTGATTATCAAACTAGACATCTTGCTCGGAAGTAAATTTTTATAGGATTTTATATAATATTAATTTTAATACTCAATGTGTTCTTATCTAACTTTTCTAGTAGTAGGCTAATTCTTATAAGAAAGCCGTAATATTAATTTTAGAAATTAAATTTTTTTATCAAATTTTGATAGTAGTATATATATATATTAAAAGAATTATGTATTAATACGCTAGATTTTTAGATCTCATTTATAAAGCGTTGCAGTGACAACAACAATAAAAATAAGATCTTGGTATTTAGGATATTATAATTTTGTTATAAATCTTAGTTGTGGAAGCTTCAATATATTTATTTCAGTTAGTGAAAACTTTGTCAAACTTTAATTTTGGGCAATTTTAATTATCAAAAAATTTATTAATATGAATTAATATTTTTTATTCTAAAGGGAAGTAACAATTCTACACACAAGCAATTCTAATTATTAATAAAATTTTCTTCATCCAAATAAAATTTTGAATTCTAAATCAATTTCATGTCAATTTTACACTTTTGGCAAACGAAGAAATTCTAATATTTTAGAATTACAATTCACAGATTCACAATGCTACAAGATTGTGATGCTAATTCAATTCCAATGCTAAATAACCAAACGCAGCCTAAGTCGAGTTACTATGCTAAGTTTACTCCGTCAGGCCATGGCTATTTGGTTTTAATTTTATCCTTTCTAATGAGATACATGTGATTTCATTTAGACATATACTAATAATTGTTGCATCTTGGGCACAGATCAAATCATTCAAATAAGTGAAAATAAACCCCACTAAATCCGTAAACTTTACCCTTACTCCCGCAAGTATACGTGGTAAGTAGTAGTATATGAGAAGTGCTTATTGTCCCACAAGAACTGTTGGTCAACAACTACCGAGATTTAAAGGTCCTTGTATAGTTGGACTAAGCAAAAATATGGAGAAAGGCAACCTAAACAAAAATATGACAAAGGCAACCTAAATAAATTCAATTAAACAAGTAAACTTCAAATAAAAGGACTAAGTAACTAGACTCACCTAATGAAAGCAATTAAATTATCTCTAATTCAACTAAATTAACTAAAACATGATGCAAATGAAAAAACAAATAATTCAAAATTGACTAAAGCAAGCATAAAGAAAGCACGAAACAAAGAAAATTCAATTTTCTAATAAATAAGGCTAAAGAAATTTGTAAAGAAAATTAGGTTATAACTAAATATTTTTGGATTTTTGATTAAGTAAAAAAAAACCGACTAACAATTATTAGAAACTAAAGCAAGGAAATGATGATTTTTGACTGAAAAGTACTAAATTAGAAAGAACCAGAAATTTCAAAAGAAACTTGAAATAGAAGTAACTTGATTTGCAAGAAATTTCAAATGAAAGCATTTAAAAATTATATTTACTTGAAATTAATGAAAGTCCCACTAAGATTAACTAATCAAAATTTAAAGACAGCTGAGATTTAAAGATTAGATCTAAAAGAAATTAAAAGAAAACTTTTTTATTAAAAAGGAAACTTGAGTCTTAGGGTAAAATTAAACTTGTCTAAACTATTAAATTATCAACTACACTACTACTATGTGGACTTGAGTGAGTTACAAGATAAAACTCAATGTGTTACTGTCCAAAATTACAAGAATGCCCTCAAACTTAAATTGTTCGTGTCTCGATGTCGTGACATAGACTAATAGGTATCGCGACATCGAGGTTTAAATTTGACTTTAAAATCCCACCTCAATGTTGCGGCATCAACAATTCCCTGTCGCAATATTGTGCCTATTACAACTAAGTCTTTAATCTTCATTATTTGTAAATTGCTCCTTGTATTCTTGTAGTCATCATTTTTCACCCTTTTAATTCTTACCGTGCAAAGAACTTCACTTAGTAAGTACTTGATAACTCTAATAAACTAGAGTTATTTTGTTTCTAAATTAAGGTATTTTGTTAGTTTAATCCTGATTTTGGTGTCAAATTAAGTGTTTTAATTTAATTAGTTGCATTTGGTAGTTACATTTGCATTTCTTGTAAATATCATGACTTTTTAATCAATTTATTTAATTTGGTTTCTTATTTAGTTAAGTGTGTTTGTAGGTTATGAATCGAAAGATGGAAGTCAAATTACAAATGTTCGAAGGCCAAAGTGAAATTAATGAATAATTGAAGACTTGAACTAAAACATGCTCGATATCGTGACTTGGATTTTGATACTGCGACATCGAGACGGAAATTCAATTGTAGTAATTTTCAGCTCAATGTCGTTACACCAAAATCCCATGTCACGACATCGAGGCATTTGGCTTATGTTTGTGGCATTTTTATAATTTTTGGCCTTGACATTTTTATTTCTTGAATTGTAAAACACTTGACATATATAGTAGGCAATAGTTAGTCATAGTATACATAGTAAGCACTGTAGTGTGTAATTTTAGATTATAATAGATTAGAGTAACTTGACTTTCAAGTTTTTAGTTTAATACAAGTCCTCCTTTAATTTGTCTTTAGAACTTGTCTTTAATTAATTGCAAGTTTAAACTTTGATTAGATAGTTTTAGTGGGTTAATATTTAGCTACAAATAGATTTAATTTTTACTTACTTTCTAGTTAAATTTCTTCAAATTATAGTTGCTTCCATTTCAAGTTTTCTTAGAAGTAATTAGGGTTCCTGACAAGTTACTGTTTTCTAGTAAAAATTTTTTGTTTTAATTTCTAGTAAATTTCTAGTGGGCTTTCTTTTATTAGCGTAGAAATCTAAAAATATTTATGTTAAATTTATTTTTAATTGCAAATTTCATTAAGTCTAAAATAATAGAAAATTGAGTTTATTTGGTTTTCATGCTTTTTAATTGCTTTCCTTAGTCATTTTAGGACTATATGTCTTTCAATTGTAGTCTAGTCTTTATTAATCTAGTTAACTTGGAAGTAATTTTACTTGCTTTCATTTACTTACTTTCATTAGGTTAGGTTAATTACTCTCTTAATCTAGTAGTTTACTTGCTTTCATTACTAGTTTTGGTTGATAGATTAGTTTAAATTTATATTTTAATTGGATATTTGGATCATGGCTATGAGTTGAGTAGATTATTTGATTCGCCTAACGATACATATATTCATAAATTTTGGTACTAGCTAACCGGCAATATTTGTAGGAACGAACTCAAATCACCCTATATTACTACCAACTTTGTATAATTGCAAAAGTGTAGGTAGAGTATTGTACTTTTGTATGCTTATTTATTACTTGTTTGAAAGAATTTGAATTAAATTCTACCTTGGATATACAACCAACAGTACTCCAATTTAACTACAATTAAGCAAAATTATACTAATATCTTAATATTTACAAACAAAGTAGTTGAAAATGCCTAATGCTAAAAATTAAACTAAAATATTTAGTTAAACAGAAAAAATTAGGGTTAATATAGTTTAGAAGTAGAATAACTTTAGTTTTCTGGAGTTGTCATACCCCTAAACTTAGCATTTTGGTAGTCCAAAATTAAACAAGAAATAAAAAAGACTTTACTAACCAACCAAACAAAAATACATCATCAAAATGACATCACAAAAGATGAACAATGGATGTACTAATGATTAATAAGAAAATCTCTTAAGTGATATCAAATACCATATAACAATTGGACCATTTCAAATTGTTTCAAATTTTCTAAAAATCACAAGTTCAAATACCACATAAGATTTCATATAACTAAGCATTAACTATTCTCAAAAAGGTTTTCGAAGAACTCCATTCATTCCAGGAATTTAGAACATAATTATTGCTCAAATTGAAAGGGTTACTAAGTTGTTCAACTATTCCGATAAGGTTGCATGGAAATAAAGTCCATTAGGAGTCCACCTACATGCACATGTCACACAATTTTGGGAACATTAATCTATCAAGGGATGAGCACACAGGTATTGTAAACATGTCCTCCATGACTTATTGGTATTCTAAAATGCAATTCCTAATTGCTTAATTCGGAAAAACAACAATGGTACATGCCGGAATCCCGTACTCGTCTTATTACTACTTTAATGGCTTAATTCGGAGAAACAACATAGGTATATACCAAAATCCTGTACTTGCGTTTTTCCTAAATACATAAATGATAATAATTTCTTTTAATCCATGGCCCTAAACCAAAGAAGAGGAGTAAAACATACCTAAGAATAATATTCAACCCCAATCATTCTAAGTTAGAATAACATTTCCTATGTAAACACACAAAATGTCCTAAATCCCTTCCATTCCATTTAAACTATTTTTTCAAAAAACAAATCGATCAACAAAGTAATACTTATGATTTGATCAAAAGCTATATTTCAAATGAATTTAGCAACAAATATTAGTCATTTTTTTTGAAAAATAGCTATATCAAAAATTTGAAATTCTTAAATTGCAAAAGAACTACTCAGGACACACTAAAATCCATGGAGTGTCCAATTAAAATAGTTCAATCATATGATCATGTAAGTAAAATGTCATCATTGAGTACCAAATTGATCAATTTTCTATCTAAATGTCATCAAACACATATATATACACACACACAAAAAAAAAAAAACCTTTCTCAACACGAGAACAGACAACCCCAAACTTGATACTTCTATTTTAGTAATGAGTAGAACTCATCCATCCACTCACACAAAAATTCACAAACCAAAAACATTCATACAAACCAACTTAAAATGATGAAATCATAAACTAAAACTAATTCTCATTAGACTAATGCAAATAAAGTAGTTACTAAGATCACCTTAAGACAAAGCAAGTCGTAATCATCCATAGAATTAAAAATGTTCAATTTAATCATTCTAACACCAATAAATATATTATTTGGCTTCAACTTAAAACCATTAGCTAGCTACCAATAACTTAACCAAAACAAATACTAGGAGCAACAATAAACCAACAACCAAGAATTCATCAATAAAAGCTCAAAATGATCAATCCATCATCAAAATCCATAATAAGTCTACTTTAGCATTATCTTAAGGCCCTTAGCCAACTATTTTAAAAGAAAGTATCTAAATCCTAGATCAAAAACTATAAGAGACAAACTAAATGTGCAAAATGCTAAGAACTAAAAACTTCTATTTTAAAAGAAAGTATCTAAATCCAAAGAGTTTCAAAAACTATAAAATAGACAAACTAAAGTACTAAAAATGCTAAGAACTAAAAAGTAAAAATGTCTTCAAACTCCTCCAAATGCATAAATAAAGAAAGATAAAGGGAATTAGGAATGAGGTGATTTCTTCTCCATGTGCGCAGCAAAGCAATCACTCTTCATCAATCGGCCTCATTAATGTCTCGCTCCATCTCTTCTTGGCCATCTTATGCACCACTATGTTGGCTCTCCTCGAAGTCCTCGTCCTAGACCCAACCAATACCACCAAACTGTTATGGTTCTCCTTGCCAGTCCCTCGGGTAGTCTATAGAAAGAAGTCCCTTGTGGTGGACCATAATGCCACTCTGGTGATGGTCGTGGTTGGATCCATGAGTTAAATGTAGTAACTCTGAGAGCTTCATTGACAAGTGCCAAGTTGTTGTGAATGACTATTTATCTATGGGTTCCATATTCTTGAAGTTCATTACGCTCCTCGTCAGTACTTGGTGCATTGAATACATACTCTGGAGGCATAGGGATGTGTGATGCTCGTGGAGGTGGCAATAGAGGCATAGGAACTTCTTCGGGCTATTGATGCCTCTCAAACTCTTTGACCATCTTGTATACATATTCTCTATTAATTCGGCCTCTTGGATGAGTTTGAGGTTCAATGTAACTCTAGCTCTATGAGTGATTGAGCATCTTGCGATCATACACAAATAAGTGATCAAACTTGGAGCATAAAATATGGGTCTCCCAGTTCTCCCACTATCAAGAAATCCTTCCCAAATCAATCTACCAATATTAAGAGCCATCCCCCTAAGAATTGCATAAACAAGATATGCTTTATCCCTCAAATGTAGCTCACTGAGTTTGAACCCCGAATCCTGCAACTAATAAAATAGAACCACAATTTGTCCAATAAAGACAACCCTTTGTGAGGAAATTTTAACTCCTTGTCATTAGTTGCGTTCATGACCCAGTTGACATTAGTAGAACACAGTATTTTTTAAGCATTCATATCCTTGTTCTTGTCACTTATGAACTACCGGTATTCCTCATGATCAACCGAAGGTATACTGAAATACTCATTGATCTTTTAGAAACTAAAATCAACCAAAACCCCTCTCACTTTCATCTTGCATCCTTCTAAATCACACATATTATAATGAAATTCTTTTACCAAGGTTGTGTAACCTGGTCCAACTACTCTATCAAAACCTTCCCATTGTCTTGCCTTAAACTGTGCTTCCAATTCCATCCTTACCTCTCATAATCCCCCCAATGCATAGACAAATCGAATTCCCTCTCTTTGATGACCTCGTGCTTCTCATTTGCTTTGAATAAATAATGAGTACGGTCACTAGAGAGTTGGGGTTCTACAATGGGCTCGTTCACCTTACTACTAGTTCTCTCTCCCATTTTTTTCTTCTTTGAGATTTCCTCTCTATCGCTTCCCCAACCTCTACTCAACAACTAAGGATTATGAAAACAATCTTCAACAAGCGAAAGCCCAATAATGCAATTAATTAGTTAGAAATTCCACCAAATTTCACAAATTAATTAGCAACAATAGAAGCCCACATAAATTTGATGCTTTACACACCTAGTTATAAAGTTATAAAACACCTAAATCCTACTCTTAACAGGTGGCATCCTGCAATTATACTGTTGTCAACTAGTAGTACCTTATCTGTCTGTTAGGGATCGTACCCACAAGGACTGGTCGATAATTACCGGTTATTTGGTTAGATTACAAGTTGAAGCGATTGATTAAGAAAAGAGATTTAACTAAAACTAGAACTAATGGAACTAAAGAAACAAATAAAGTAAAGATTAAATGTTTTTAAATGATATTAAAAAGAAAGTATATTTAGAAAGCAAATAAAGAGAACAATGAAAATGAAAAACATATTAAGCAAGCAATTAGTTAATCTAAACTACTCATTATCATTAAGAAAGTACAATTATAGATATCCCATAACCTATTCTAAGAAAGCTTGTAAAAAGAAAGTATTTTTAAAAAGCAATTAACTAGCCTAAGCTACAAATAATCACTAAGAAAACACAATTAAAGGAAGCCCATTAACTAATCTACCAATTAAACTAAGAAAACAAGTATAGAAAGCAGTTAAATTAAAAGCCCATAAACTAATTTATCCTAATTAACCAATCTAAACTACAAATTATCACCATAGAAAGCATTTTTAAAGAAAACCCATAAACTAATCTAACAATTACTCTAAGAAAACAAGTAAAAGAAGCATTTAGATCAAAGCAATTAAACTAATTAACTAAAGGAGCATGAAATTAAAGCTTAACTAAAGGAGTTTTAACATAAACAAAGCACTTACAACTAAAAAGCTTCAATCTTTAGCTTCGATTTGAAATCTACAAGAAGAGAAGTCGTAATCTACTCTAATCTAAGAAAACCCTCCCCAAATGGGGAGGAAAAAGGAAAATTACTCTCTAATCTAGACTACTTCTACTAGGTTTCTAATGGGTCTTCCATGTCTCAAATGACGCTTAAAAAGGGTATAAATAATGCTAGGGTCGTGGGGCAATAGTGCAGAAAAAATCAGCCCCGAACAAAGTCATTTTTGCTCTAGCCATCTCTAGATCGCGGTTTGGAAAATCCAGATCACGATATGGACTAAATCTTCTTAAATGTAGCACTTTACAATTTTGCTTTGAAAAGGGATCTTCATCCGACGTCCGATTGATGCGTTGATTTTTTTCATTCGAGCCTAACACATAGGAGAATATTATTGTCTATTATAAACACTTAAAATATCACCTAAATATTTAAATAAAATTCTCATAAAATATCCTTAAAAGCGAATGACAAACAAAGATACGATCTAAAACTTAACTCCCAACGAAGTTAAGTCAAAGACACGACACAACTCTATACACAAGAACCAAATAAAGTATGCTAATTAAGACCTCATGTGTACTAAAACACTTAATAAACACATATTACCACATTTTAACACATGAATCCACAATAGACAAAAACACACACGAAAACACTAAAAATGCTCGAAACTAGTAGCCTAACATACAAGTTTAGGGTGCATATAACTCTAGTTTTTGAGAGTTATCAAAATTCATCCAAATTCAACCCAAAATTCAAGAGCCAAATTCCTCAATTTACCAAATACAGAACCACAAATTGAACTCAAATTTGCCAAAAAATTTCCATCAGAATTTCAATCCAAAATCTCAAAATTGAAGGCAAACCCTCAAAATCTTACGGGCTTGAGCACAAAGAATAGATATTACCCATAAATTAAAGATGAAATTAATCCTTTGATGCTCTTGTAAACTTGAGAAATTTGCCCATTGACTACTTTGAAAATACAGAATTAAATGGTGGAATACTATTAAAGATCTTGAAGAAACTTGTTCTTCACCTATTCAAGCATCCGAGTTTTTTACTACTAAGAGTAAATTTCAAAGTATGATGGCATCCACCTCTAGTAAAGAAGAATTCAAGAAACAATTACAAGACGCACTAAGTCAGATATCTGAAGAAGAAGATAACAATTCCACTCAAAAGGATGATCAAGATCCATTCTACCAAAATGAAGATGAAATTTCTTCAAGATGTGAATCCAATTACCAAGTAAAGGTACACATCTACTAAACCAGAGACATTATTTTGTCTAAAGCAGAAGAAATTATTGCAACTTTTGACAAAGTAGCAGACGGCATTATTACTCAAGAAATGATAGCAACTTTTGACCAAGAATAGACAAAATAATGACTACTTTAGACTTTTGTAAAAGTTACTTTTGTAAAAGTAATTGGCATCTGTCGGCCATTTACTACTATTAGAGATTCCGTTTCTGCCTATTTAAGAAGGCATTTTATTTCAGATGATCATCGAGAGAACATTAGACAAAAATCTCAAAGAATTCTAGAGTGAGATCAAGTGTGAGAATTTTCATACCTCAAGCCTATCTCTGCTTTACTTACAAGTAAGAACTCTAGTTCCAAACATTGTAAAATTGTTATATTTCAAGTTTATTTTATTTAAAAGATTTATTTCAGATTTTATTCTTTTATGCATCCTTATTTTACTGAAAATAAAGTTATTAAATCTGCTATTACACAAAATTGGAAGAACATAGATTCAAGATTAGAATTAATAGAGTTGTTAGAATTAAGAATTTTAGAGACTCCAAAAGATAATACAAATTCTAAGAGAAATCCAAATAACAAGGATGTACTATCACCAAAAAGCTATAAATTATTACAGGATAATGATATTTAAATATCATTTAGAACTTAATCATTTTTATATTTGTTAAATTATATCAATTTCCATTAAGATAGTCTTAGATCTATCTGCCTGGGCAAGTCAATAATATGAACTGGAAATTAGTAATTGAAAAAGGACACTTAAGTTCATAAAGACCACATTGCCCTTGCCTTTAAAAAATGATTATTCAACCCCCAAATTGCAATTTTTTTTTTGTCAAATTGGTATTACCTTGAAAAGCCAAAAAAATTGAAAATTTTCTTTAATTTAACAATAGCAAAAATACGTGTCAAAAATTTGATGTGTACAATATCATTTCCTGGACCACAATGACATTTCTTGGGGCTCAATATGCCTGAACGGGGCCCGATAAATTCGCAATTTGTGGGTTGAATAATCATTTTTTAATGGCAAGGGCAACATGGTCTTTCTGAACTTAAGTGTCGTTTTTCAATTGCTAATTGCTAGTTCATATTATTGAACATCTCGAAGAATTTGGATAACTTTCAGATTCCATTTTAGGACAATTTTAAAAATTAGTTTTCGAGTAATATTTTAAACAAAAATCATGTTTTTTACGATATTTTTGTGTTCTAGGTGAAAATTAGAGCATTTTTACGAATTTACCATTTTCTTCTCGTTTTTGGCAAAACCAATACAAATTGCACTACCAGATAATAGTCGAGCTGATTTATCGAGCCCCGTTCAGGCATATTGAGCCCCAAGAAATGTCATAGTGGTCCAGGAAATGATATTGTACACATCAAATTTTTGACATGTATTTTTGCAATTGTTAAAATGAAGAAAATTTTAAATTTTTTTGGCTTTTCAAGGTAGTCCCAATTTGACAAAAAAAAATTGCAATTTGTGGGTTGAATAATCATTTTTTAAAGGCAAGGTCAACATGCTCTTTTTGAACTTAAGTGTCGTTTTTCAATTACTAATTGCCAGTTCATATTATTCAGAACATCTCGATGAATTTGGATAACTTTCAGATTCCATTTTAAGACAATTTTAAAAATTAGTTTTCGAGTAATATTTTAAACAAAAATCATGTTTTTACGATATTTTTGTGTTCTAGGTGAAAATTAGAGAGCATTTTTGCGAATTTACCTTTTTCTTCCCGTTTTTGGCAAAACCAATACAAATTGCACTACCAGATAATAGTCGAGCTGATTTATCGATCCCCGTTCAGGCATATTGAGCCCCAAGAAATGTCATAGTGGTCCAGGAAATGATATTGTACACATCAAATTTTTGACACGTATTTTTGCTATTGTCAAATTGAAGAAAATTTTCAATTTTTTTGGCTTTTCAAGGTAGTCCCAATTTGACAAAAAAAAAATTGCAATTTGTGGGTTGAATAATCATTTTTTAAAGGCAAGGGCAACATGGTCTTTCTGAACTTAAGTGTCGTTTTTCAATTACTAATTGCCAGTTCATATTATTGAACATCTGGATGAATTTGGATAACAAAACTTAACAAAAAAAGAAATGTCATAGTGGTCCAGGAAATGATATTGTACACATCAAAATTTTGACATGTATTTTTGCTATTGTTAAATTGAAGAAAATTTTCAATTTTTTTGGCTTTTCAAGGTAGTCCCAATTTGAGAAAAAAAATTTGCAATTTGTGGGTTGAATAATCATTTTTTAATGGCAAGGGCAACATGGTCTTTCTGAACTTAAGTGTCGTTTTTCAATTGCTAATTGCCAGTTCATATTATTGAACATCTCGATGAATTTGGATAACTTTCAGATTCCATTTTAGGACAATGAGACATTTAAAAAATAGTTTTCGAGTAATATTTTAAACAAAAATCATGTTTTTTACGATATTTTTGTGTTCTAGGTTAAAATTGGAGCATTTTTACGAATTTACCATTTTCTTCTCGTTTTTGGCAAAACCATACAAATTGCACTACCAGATAATAGTCGAGCTGATTTATCGATCCCCGTTCAGACAAATTGAGCCCCAAAAAATGTCATAGTGGTCCAGGAAATGATATTGTACACATCAAATTTTTGACATGTATTTTTGCTATAGTCAAATTGAAGAAAATTTTCAATTTTTTTGGCTTTTCAAGGTACTCCCAATTTGACAAAAAAAAAAAAATTGCAATTTGTGAATTGGATAATCAATTTTTAAAGCAAGGGCAACATGGTCTTTCTGAACTTACGTGTCGTTTTTCAATTACGAATTGCCAGTTCATATTATTGAACATCTCGATGAATTTGGATAACTTTGAGATTCCATTTTAGGACAATTTTAAAATTAGTTTTCGAGTAATATTTATTGAACATGTCTAATTTTTGACACGTATTTTTGCTATTGTTAAATTGAAGAAAATTTTCAATTTTTTTGGCTTTTCAAGGTAGTCCCAATTTGCAAAAAAAAAATTGCAATTTGTGGGTTGAATAATTTTTTAAAGGCAAGGGCAATGTGGTCTTTATGAACTTAAGTGTCGTTTTTCAATTACTAATTGCCAGTTCATATTATTGAACATCTCGATGAATTTGGATAACTTTCAGATTCCATTTTAGGACAATTTTAAAAATTAGTTTTCCAGTAATATTTTAAACAAAAATCATGTTTTTTACGTATATTTTTGTGATCTAGGTGAAAATTAGAGCATCTTTGTGAATTTACCATTTTGTTCTCCTTTTTGGCAAAACCAATACAAATTGCACTACCAGATAATAGTCGAGCTGATTTATCGAGCCCCGTTCAGGCATATTGAGCCCCAAGAAATGTCATAGTGGTCCAGGAAATGATATTGTACACATCAAATTTTTGACATGTATTTTTGCAATTGTTAAATTGAAGAAAATTTTAAATTTTTTTGGCTTTTCAAGGTAGTCCCAATTTGACAAAAAAAAATTGCAATTTGTGGGTTGAATAATCATTTTTTAAAGGCAAGGTCAACATGCTCTTTTTGAACTTAAGTGTCGTTTTTCAATTACTAATTGCCAGTTCATATTATTGAACATCTCGATGAATTTGGATAACTTTCAGATTCCATTTTAAGACAATTTTAAAAATTAGTTTTCGAGTAATATTTTAAACAAAAATCATGTTTTTACGATATTTTTGTGTTCTAGGTGAAAATTAGAGAGAGCATTTTTGCGAATTTACCTTTTTCTTCCCGTTTTTGGCAAAACCAATACAAATTGCACTACCAGATAATAGTCGAGCTGATTTATCGATCCCCGTTCAGGCATATTGAGCCCCAAGAAATGTCATAGTGGTCCAGGAAATGAAATAGTACGCATCAAATTTTTGACACGTATTTTTGCTATTGTTAAATTAAAGAAAATTTTCAATTTTTTTGGCTTTTCAAGGTAATACCAATTTGACAAAAAAAAAATTGCAATTTGGGGGTTGAATAATCATTTTTTAAAGGCAAGGGCAATGTGGTCTTTATGAACTTAAGTGTCCTTTTTCAATTACTAATTTCCAGTTCATATTATTGAACATCTCGAAGAATTTGGATAACTTTCAGATTCCATTTTAGGACAATTTTAAAAATTAGTTTTCGAGTAATATTTTAAACAAAAATCATGTTTTTTACGATATTTTTGTGTTCTAGGTGAAAATTAGAGCATTTTTGCGAATTTACCTTTTTCTTCCCGTTTTTGGCAAAACCAATACAAATTGCAGTACCAGATAATAGTCGAGCTGATTTATTGAGCCCCGTTCAGGCATATTGAGCCCCAAGAAATGTCATAGTGGTCCAGGAAATGATATTGTACACATCAAATTTTTGACATGTATTTTTGCTATTGTTAAATTGAAGAAAATTTTCAATTTTTTTGGCTTTTCAAGGTAGTCCCAATTTGAGAAAAAAAAATTTGCAATTTGTGGGTGGAATAATCATTTTTTAATGGCAAGGGCAACATGGTCTTTCTGAACTTAAGTGTCGTTTTTCAATTGCTAATTGCCAGTTCATATTATTGAACATCTCGATGAATTTGGATAACTTTCAGATTCCATTTTAGGACAATTTTAAAAATAGTTTTCGAGTAATATTTTAAACAAAAATCTGGTACTGCAGCAAAAATAACTTTCTGAACTTACGTGTCGTTTTTCAATAACTAATTGCTAGTTCATATTATTGAACATCTCGATGAATTTGGATAACTTTCAAATTCCATTTTATTACAATTTTAAAAATTAGTTTTCGAGTAATATTTTAAACAAAAATCATGTTTTTTACGATATTTTTGTGTTCTAGGTTTTTGGCAAATTTTTGGCAAAACCAATACAAATTGCAGTACCAGATAAGCCTAGTCGAGCTGATGATTTAGATGAGCCCCGTTCAGGCATATTGAGCCCCAAGAAATGTCATAGTGGTCCAGGAAATGATATTGTACACATCAAATTTTTGACACGTATTTTTGCTATTGTTAAATTGAAGAAAATTTTCAATTTTTTTGGCTTTTCAAGTTAGTCCAAATTTGACAAAAAAAAAATTCCAATTTGTGGGTTGAATAATCATTTTTTAAAGGCAAGGGCAACATGGTCTTTATGAACATAAGTGTCATTTTGCAATTACTAATTGCTAGTTCATATTATTGAACATCTCGATGAATTAGGATAACTTTCAGATTCCATTTTAGGACAATTTTAATAAATAGTTTTCGAGTAATATTTTAAACGAAAATCATGTTTTTTACTATATTTTTGTGTTCTAGGTGAAAATTAGAGCATTTTTGCGAATTTACCATTTTCTTCTCATTTTTGGCAAAACCATACAAATTGCACTACCAGATAATAGTCGAGCTGATTTATCGAGCCCCGTTCAGAGTCAAATTGAGCACCAAAAAATGTCATAGTGGTCCAGGAAATGATATTGTAGACATCAAATTTTTGACACGTATTTTTGCTATTGTCAAATAGAAGAAAATTGTCAATTTTTTTGACTTTTCAAGGTAGTCCCAATTTGACAAAAAAATTGCAATTTATGGGTTGAATAATCATTTTTAATAGCAAGGGCAACATGGTCTTTCCGAACTTAGATGTCGTTTTTCAATTACTAATTGCCAGTTCATATTATTGAACATCTGGATGAATTTGGATAACTTTCAGATTCCATTTTTGGACAATTTTAAAAATTAGTTTTCCCGTAATATTTTAAACAAAAATATGTTTTTTACGATATTTTTGTGTTCTAGGTGAAAATTAGAGCACTTATGCGAATTTACCTTTTTTCTTCTCGTTTTTGGCTAAACCAATACAAATTGCAGTACCAGATAATAGTCGAGCTGATTTATCGAGCCCCGTTCAGGCATATTGTCTCTTATACACAAATGTCATATTGGTCCAGGAAATGATATTGTACACATCAAATTTTTGACATGTATTTTTGCTATTGTTAAATTGAAGAAAATTTCAATTTTTTTGGCTTTTAAAGGTAGTCCCAATTTGACAAAAACATTTGCAACTTGTGGGTTGAATAATCATTTTTTAATGGCAAGGGCAACATGGTCTTTCTGAACTTAAGTGTCGTTTTTCAATTACTAATTGCCAGTTCATATTATTGAACATCTCGAGATGAATTTGGATAACTTTGAGATTCCATTTTAGGACAATTTTAAAAAAAAAATTTGAGTCAATATTTTATACAAATCTAGATGTGTATAAGAGATTTGATGTGTACAATATCATTTCCTGGACCAATATGACAT